>JARBWK010000008.1:39217018-39256637 GCA_030556195.1 Anolis apletophallus | reverse complement strand
TGCTTCACCCCAGTCATCTAGCTCATCCTCTGAATCCACATCTGCTGCTGCAGGCCCTAATGCTAATGGAACCCCAGGACCTATTCCCTGCCCTCCAGGCACAAACGAGAACTGCTGTGCTACAGCTGCAGAGAGTGTGAGACTAGAGCTCTGCGGAGATTTATTATGTGGACATTCAAAGGGAGATCACACAGGCTCCCACTTTGTCCACCTTCCGCAGGGAATTAAAAGCTTGGATGTTTCCGTTGTGCCTTTGCTTAGGCAGTTTTACCAGAGAACTATCTAAGTTCTATTCTAAGCCTGCACTTTGTTTTCGGCCCTCCTATTGGTTGCCTCAACACTTTTCTCTAAAGCAGGGGTGGGCAATTATTTTTTTGAAGGGCCCACATGAGAGCCAAAAAATCTTATGGAGGGCCGCACCTAAAGGCTGAACTACATTCTACATAATATCAATTGAATTTCTTTAATAATACTTTTAAAAGGCACTACATTGCATTTTTGATATATTAATAAGACTGATAAGATTATGTTATGAGCAATGAAAAAGAGAGGTTGTTATAGGAAAAATGACATTTATTCACTAAAATTTTACAAAACAATGGTTAACAAAATGTGAACATTTGTATCATTTGCGATTCATTATATTAATGATCATTTTCAGTCACATTCGCTTCAAAGCACATTTTTCCAGGATTCGCCCGACTCGCTTTCGGCTCCTGTCAGCCCAAGTCAGCTCCTGTTTTAGACCCCCCCTCCCCCTTTACTTCAGGCATTTTTTTCTTATTCAGTGAGAGAATAGTAGTAGTAGTACTTCTTCTTACTACTTCTTCTTACTACTACTTCTTCTTCTTACTACTACTACTACTACTACTTCTGCTACTACCATTTCCCAGAAACAGTCTGCATAATTCATAATCTAGGACAATATTCTGGTTTGGAACTCAATATGGAGACACAGCTGATTTCCAGCTGGTTTAAAAAGATGAGAAGTGGGGAGCCATTACAGGTCTCTGAAAGTATTTTTTAAATATATAATAATAAATAGATTGTGAAAAAGAAATTGGGAAAAGAGGGCAATACGGCAGATTTTTTTTAAAAAATCCTGCCATTATGCGCTGATACTTATATGCACACATGAGTATTTTTATGTGTTTACATTGAGACGGGCCTGTCCAACAGGCAGCCCATGGGCTGCACACGGCCCGCCAGCCCCTTGGATGCGGCCCCCGCCTACCCTCCTGCATGAAATCAGCGTTTAAATATGTATATATATATATATATATATATATTCAAAACAAAAGGGGATCCTGGACTTGGTGCTAACTAATGAACAAGATCTCGTTCAAGATGTCCTTGTAACTGAGCCCATAGGTACCAGTGACCACAACACAATAACCTTCAACTTAAGTTTGGATAGCAAACTGTCAGTAAAAACTAACACAGAGACCTTAAATTTTCACAAAGGGAATTTCACCAAAATGAGAAAAATAGTAAAGAACAAACTAAAAGGAACAGTAAAAAAAATCAAATCCCTCCAAAATGCTTGGAAACTGTTTAAAAATACTTTAAAACAAGCCGAACTAAAATGCATTCCTAAAATAAGAAAGAGGCCGGGAAAGTCCAAGAGGACATCGGCATGGCTTACAAATGAAGCAAAAGATGTGATTGGAAAGAAGAAAAACTCATTTAAGAAATGGAAGGCTCTTCCTACTGAGGAGAACAGAAAGGAACACAAGCTCTGGCAAACTAAATGCAAAGCAACCGTCAGGAAAGCCAAGAGAGATTTTGAGGCACATATAGCTAAGAACATTAAAAAATAGCAAAAACTTCTTTAAGTACATCAGAAGTAGAAACCGAACTAGAAAAGCAGTTGGGCCACTTGACGAAAATGGTAAGAAAGGGACAATAAGTGAAGACAAGGAGATTGCCGAGCGGCTAAACGACTTCTTTGCCTCCGTTTTCACACAGGAGGACAGACAACATATGCCTGCAGCTGAGTCAGTTTTTCAGGGAGGGAATTAAATGAATTAAACCAGATAGAGATAAACAAGGAAGATGTTCTCACATGCCTTACTAAACTAAATGTCAACAAATCACCAGGGCCAGATGGCATCCACCCCAGAGTTCTTAAGGAACTCAAGTGTGAAATTGCTGAAATTCTAGCCAAAATATATAACCTTTCTCTAAGATCAGGCACTGTACCCGAGGACTGGAGGGAGGCAAATGTAACTCCGATCTTCAAGAAAGGATCCAGGGGTGATCCAGGAAATTATAGGCCAGTTAGTCTAACCTCAGTTCCAGGAAAAGTGATGGAAACCATTATTAAAGAAAAATTACTAAGCACATAGAAGAACAGGCATTGTTGAAGGAAAATCAACATGGTTTCTGCAAAGGCAAATCATGTCTTACTAATTTGTTAGAATTCTTTGAGGGTGTAAATAAACACATAGATAAAGGGACCCAGTCGATATTGTTTACCTTGACTTTCAAAAGGCTTTTGACAAAGTCCCTCACCAAAGGCTCCTAAATAAGCTCTTCAGCCATGGAATCAGAGGACAGGTCTTGTCCTGGATTGGAACCTGGCTAAACTGTAGGAAACAAAGGGTGGTAATAAATGGACATTTCTCTGGGTGGAAAGAGGTGAGAAGTGGCGTACCCCAAGGTTCAGTTTTGGGTCCGTTACTTTTTAATTTATTCATTAACGACCTGGATGTAGGAGTAAATTCTGAGGTAGTAAAGTTTGCAGACGACACTAAATTGTTCAGGGTAGTTAAAAATGAAACTGATTGTAAAGAGCTCCAGAAAGATCTCTCGAAATTGAGTGAATGGGCAACAAAGTGGCAAATGCATTTTAACCTAAACAACTGTAAAGTCATGCACATCGGGGCAAAGAACCCCAACTACACCTACCAATTGATGGGGTCAAAGCTTTCCGAGACAAACCAGGAAAGGGATCTTGGGGTTTTGGTGGACAGCTCAATGAAGATGTCAACCCAGTGCGCAGCAGCAGTAAAAAAAGCAAATTCTATGCTTGGCATGATCAGGAAGGGAATCGAAAATAGGTCAGCAAATGTTGTATTACCTCTCTACAAATCGATGGTAAGGCCACATTTGGAGTACTGTGTACAATTCTGGTCTCCGCACCTTAAGAAGGATATAACAGAACTGGACAAGGTACAGAAAAGGGCAACAAGAATGATCCAAGGGATGGAGCGGCTCCCTTATGAAACCAGGTTGCAACGCCTTGGTCTTTTCAGCCTTGAAAGACGGCGTTTAAGAGGTGACTTGATCGAAGTGTATAAAATCATGCATGGGATAGAAAAGGTGAATAGAGAAAAATATTTTCTCTGTCACACAACACTAGGACTAGAGGCACTCCTAAAGCTCCAAGGTAGGAAAGTTAGGACTAATAAAGGGAAATATTTCTTCACCCAGAGGGTCATTGGGTTATGGAACTCACTTCCAGAGGAGGTTGTGACAGTGGTCAGCCTGGACAGCTTCAAGGCAGGATTAGACAGATTCATGGATACCAAGGGAATCAGTAGCTACTGAAATGGACATCCAAGTGCCACCTCTGTGTTGATGGAGGCCGGCAGGATTTTCCCGGGTACTGGTTGTGGAGGGTCGGGAGCAGGTGAGGGTTTTGCCCTCCTTTCTGCTAGAGATCCCTGTGTACAACTAGTGGGCCACTGTGTGACACAGAATGCTGGACTAGATGGGCTGAGGCCTGATTCAGCATGGCTCTTCTTATGTTCTTATGTTCTTAAAAATATTTGCGGGGGGGGGGGGAGGAGGCGGGGCAGGGAGGAGGAAGGGAGCCGGCTCCTCCTCCCTGCCAAGACCCCTTCCTCCCTCCATCCCTCCTTTCCCCCCGTACCGGCGTTCCCGAATGGAGCGCCGCCGCCGGGGGGAAAGGAGGGACACAAGCCCCTCCCTCCCTCCTTTCCCCCACACAGACAGAGAGATAGACAGAGTCAGAGATAGAGATACAGAGAGAGAGACAGATGAGAGAGATAGAGAGAAATAGAGAGAGAGACAGAGAGACAGAGAGATAGAGAGAGAGAGACAGAGAGAGACAGAGAGATAGAGAGAGAGAGAGAGAGAGAGAGACAGAGAGAGATAGACAGAGAAAGAGAGAGAGAGAGAGAGAAAGAGAGAGAGAGAGAGAGAGAGACAGAGAGAGATAAATAGAGAGAGAGAAAGATAGACAGAGAGAGACAGAGAGAGAGAGAGAGAAGGAGAGAGGGAGAGAGATAGAGAGAGAAATAGAGAGAAATAGAGAGAGAGAGATACAGATATAGAGTGAGAGAGACACAGAGAGAGACAGAGAGAGGGAGAGAGGGAGAGAGATAGAGAGAGAAAGAGAGAGAAATAGAGAGAGAGAGATACAGATATAGAGTGAGAGAGAGACAGAGAGAGAGAGAGAGAAGGAGGGAGAGAGAGGGAGAGAGTGGGAGAGAGAGAAATAGAGAGAGATACAGATATAGAGAGAGACACCGAGAGAGAGATATATATATAGAGAGAGAGACAGAGAGAGACAGAGAGAGATAAATAGAGAGAGAGAGATAAAGATAGACAGAGAGATAGAGAGAGAGAGAGAGAGAGAGACATGGCACAGCAATGTGTGCACGGGTACAGCCCCGCCCCCGTGAGCGACCCCGCCCCCCCACGAGCAACCCCGATCCCCACGAGCAACCCCGCCCTCCGCTGCGGCCCTCCAGGTGATCAGTGACCGGAATTCCGGCCCTTGGGCCTGTAGAAATTAAACAGCCCTGCATTGAGATATTCACATGTGCCTATATGAGGAGCAGCACATAATTGAATGATTAAAATAGCTTCTGGTGGATGTTCCGAATCTGCCCTCCATTTTATTCCAAGACACAGAACGGTTGTGAGGATAGTGGGGAAGATAGCCCAGGACCGGCAGGTCTGTGTGGGGACCTGCTCTGAGGTCTCTGGGTTTTTTTATTTCTCTGTAAAAATCCACATTTGGGCACTGTCTGGAAACTGTGAGACAGAGGGCCCTTCTAGACAGGCCCAAAATGCAGGACTTGTCTTGGTTTTACCTGGGGCATCCAAATGATTAATCTGAAGAAAACTGGGATTTCTCACTTTGCATAGGATTAATAAAAGACCTAGAAAGATCTAGCCCCTAAGCTAAGGACTGGATCTTTCCAGGTGAGGGCTCTGTGGGGATTGATTTCAGTGACTGGTTTATGCACAAGGAACTACAAACATTGCTTCCAAGAATGGTTGGTGGCAGTCCAAGGTCATCACAGAGACAGTACACAAACAAAGGAAATTCCAAGCATCCAGCCTGAGGGTCAAAAACACATGAGGCTCACCAACAATGCAATATGCAAAGTCATCCACAGAATAGCAGGCACAGTGTGCAGTCCAAGTGTTCAATCAGAGAGAGAAATTGTTGTACAAAGCTCCAAGGTAGGAAAGTTAGGACTAATAAAGGGAAATATTTCTTCACCCAGAGGGTCATTGGGTTATGGAACTCACTTCCAGAACAATGCAGCCTGGACAGCTTCAAGGCAGTCATTCATGGAGATCAGTAGCTACTGAAATGGACATCCAAGTGCCACCTCTGTGTTGATGGAGGCAGGCAGATTTTCCCACTGGTGTTCAAGGGTTTCAGAGATCCCGTGTACAACTAGTGGGCCACTGTGTGACACAGAATGCTGGACTAGATGGGCTGAGGCCCGATTCAGCATGGCTCTTCTTATGTTCTTATGTTCTTAAATACACAAGAAGGTCACCAATTGTCCAAGACACAAAATCCAAGACTCAAGGTCACCGGCTGGAACATCCACAATGACTAGTTTCCAGCAAGGTACTGTTGCAAATGCCCAGCTTTTATACTGCCTCTTCTTTTGGGCCAACCACTTTTACCTGCGCAAGTGAATCACATCCACTCTGAGTTGTAACCAGGCAGGGAGCATTAAGCGCTGCTCTTCCCCCTGAGTGGTCTCATTTTGTGCACACTCAGCTGCTTTTACAGGGCCCAGCTCCTGCTCATCAGTAGCACTCATGTCAGGGTGTTTACAGGCAAGCCTCCACCACCACCACCTCTTTCCTCATGGTCATGACAGTCCTGGGGCTCAATCACTACAGCGATCCTGGCTCTTTGGGCTCTAAGAGCCCTCCACAGCAACCCCTCCTCCCCACACCTCCAAAAACATCATTCTTGAGTGACAGGAGAGCTCTCTGTAGAGGCCTGCACTGCTAGAAGGCCCCCCAAGTT
Organism: Anolis apletophallus; assembly: GCA_030556195.1. NCBI lineage: Eukaryota > Metazoa > Chordata > Lepidosauria > Squamata > Anolidae > Anolis > Anolis apletophallus. Next base: position 39,250,384 of record JARBWK010000008.1, on the reverse strand, counting down.
AGTTGGGGGGGGGATGGGGAGCTGAGGGCTGGCTCCATGCCTTCCCATGTCAACCTGTGGTCAATCCAGGAGGGCATGTGACCACCCCACCAGGGAAATCCCGAGGTTTGGGATGGGTGCATGGTCTCAATCCCAAGAGAAACTGGGCTTAAAGAACCAAGTTTTTCCCGGAATTAGGGATTGTTTGGTAGTGCCCTCAGAGAGAGAAATTGTTGTACAAGCTTTTGTAGACTTAGGCTACATTTACACCATATAATTAATGCATTTTGACACAACTTTAATTGCCATGGATCCATGCTATGGAATCATGGGAGCTGTTGTTTTACAAAGTCTTTAGACTTCACTGCCAAGGCCCACCCAACTACAACTTCCAGGATTATGAGCCTTCAGGTTATTTCCAATTTATGGCAATCCAAAAGTGGAACCTGACATGGCAAGATTTGTTCAGAGGGAGTTTGCCTTTCTTGGATCCAGAGAAAACATGATTTACTCACTTGGTTTCCCATGGCTGAGCAGGGACTTGAACCCTTTCCTCCAGAATCATAGTTCAATTGTCAATCCACTTGCTTTCACTTATCACATCCTATATCTAGTCACTGCTGCATAAGCTGGAAGAGGGTGCTTCCACACAGCCCTTTATCTCAAGGGCATCCACATTAAAAAAATTGAGGATGTTCCTAGGTCCCTATCTACTTGTGACACTGCCTGATAATCTATGTATATAATAAAAGTCAGTGTTTGCGGCCGAGCGGTGGGAGGAATATGTGGCAGCGTTTCGATTGGCTGCCACTCTGGGATTATTTGCATAAATGGCTCTGACTGGCCAGCCACCCAACATTCCAACACAGCACAGAGAGGAAAGGAAAGGGCCTGAGGCAGGCATAAATGGCTGGAGTTGAAGTTAGCCAGTTGACAGTTTTTTCTGTTGGAAATGGAATGTTCAGTACCTTCACCCAATACACTTCTAAGGTGACTCAGAGGGAAAGCAAAAGGCCTCAGGCAGTCAGCCACTGCGGCCCACAGCAATGACGGATCAGGACAAAACATGGCAAACAAGGGACCAATGGCCCACTTCACAACCTGGTGTGGTTTAGGGCAGGATGGGCCATGAATGATGGGATTTGCAGTACCATCACCTCATTCACTTCCCAAACAACACTGCAGCCCCTATAAATCACAGACCAAATTGACAACAAGGCTTCCTTAACTTGATTTTCCTGACTAGGCCTCAGCTCATGGGATATTGTTAGGCTTCCTCAACTTGATTTTCCTGACTAGGCCCTCAACAATGACAGAACAAGACCAAACTTGGCACACAGACCCCCCCCCCCCCAGATGCACCCTACATCCTGGTGCAGTTTGAGGAAGGATGGACCATGGATGATGGGACTTGCAGTACTTTAATTCACTTCCTTAGAGCACTGTGGCCCACACCAATGATGAACTATGGCACACAATGCCTTCCTCAAATAACCCGGGCACCGCCAAGTCCCCAAGCTAGTCTAGAATAAAAAGATAACCTGGGAGTAGATCCTACTTTAGAAGTTTATAATATCTGCTATATATGGAGCAATGCATGACATTTTACACCAGAAGTAGAAAAGATGCCTCCTCCATGGAACCAGTGGAAACTACTTGGGCTCCTGGCTGAATTTTATTACACAAGTAGGGGTGGTATAACATTTTCCACTTTGTCAATTTAAGAGGGTAGAATGGATTGTAGGGCATGTTGTCCAAAAGAAGGGAACAGAAACTGGCCAGAAGAAAGGGCAAAGTCATAATGCTTAGCAGTATCAAAAAATCTTCATCCCTATTCATATCCTTCCTGGAAACATGAAAATCAACTTCTATGAACAGGGTGATAAATATAAGTGTGTTTTGGAGGGGTACTTTAGCTCAGTTAAAGCTAAAACGAATGCATACAATGGGGAAAGCCGTACAGGTCATAATTGTTGCCAGTACTTTGACATTCTTTTTTCACCTGATACCCAGCACTAAAATACATACACATGTAATTATAATGATTTTTCTTTCCCTTATGATATAGCCCAGGTGGATGGTTCTAGAACTTCTTCAAAAGATTGGAATATTTTCTAAAAGCTGCTTTATATAAATGGATGCTGAATACAAATCTTAACAAAGCATCCAGCTGGCACGACTGAAGTGAATGGGAACACTGCAGAGCTTTTGTGCAATTCCCATCTCTATGAGCGTTTATGATTAAGAAAACTTTTTGTGCTCTTTTCCACTATAATGTCCTGCTCAAACGATTTGATATAACCGCTAGATAATTAAATTGATAGGATTTCTTGCTACGGTACTTAAACAAACACAATAGCTGAACATTGAGGAAGGCTAACACTCATTTCACATAAAGTGACAATAAAAGGAAGGCCTCTTGAAGGAGCATCTTTAATAGTAGCTGAGAAGTATGTTGAGTTAGGAATGGACGGATATTTCAAGTTAGCTTTATCTTGCAGTCATTAAAAAATATGTTATTTCGGTCTCAAGTCCCGTTAATGTAGAACTTTGCAAGTAAATTTCTGGGATTTTTTAAAAAAGAAGTAAACCTAATTCTTCACTAGTATATTCAGTGGACACAGCTCTTCCAGTCATGGAGATATAATAACAATACACTTGCCATCTAAGACCAGTTTGACATCGCTTTAAGTGCCATGGCTTAACGCTATGGAATCGTGGGAGTTGTAGTTTTACAAGGTGTTTTGCCTTCTCTGCCCAAGCGTACTGGTACCTGACCAAACAAGAACTCCCATAACATTGAGCAATGGTGATTAAAATGGCATCAAACTGCATTGATTCTGTAGTGTAGATGCAAACTCAGTTGGAAAATTTCAGATTTCAGAATTCTGGATATCCATTCTGCATTTTAGAATACCAATAAAACTGTCAATTTGCAACATCCTGTGTGAATAAAGGAAGATTATAGAGTGCATCCCATAAGCCTCCCTCTTGCTATGCTGAAATTTCTTTGCACATCTCTATCCCCAACCTAGATTCCTCCAGGAGAGAAATAATTCCTATTATCCCCAGCCATGTTCTGCTTGTAGTCTAACACCTGTGGAGGTTAACTGTTTGGGGAAGGTATTTCAATAATTTCCCCCCGAGTGAGACCCGCATTGTATGTTTCATTTCTTTAATGTATCATTAGGTGGCACTATTGAACTTGGTTGTAAGAACAAGCATTAATATTAAGAAGGAAACAATCTTTTTTATGGATGTATACATATGTGTCTGTGTTACTATGTCAATATTGCTTAAATATTAATAATTAAAAAACAACTTTGTAATCTCAGCATTTCTACACTTGCTGAACCAGTATTTTAAGTATGTAATTAAACAATAGTAGAATGGGCAAATGGTTTCAGAAGCTGTCTATAATTTCTCTGAAGTTGGAGAAATCAAATAAAGCAAAATTTAAACCATCTCATTGAGTGGCTGATGTTTCCTCTTCTCTGTACCCAGGATGAAGAGAGAAAGCCGAAAATAGGAATGACTGTTGGTTGGAAGTATTGGTAGTCAAGCAGGGACAATAGTAGTGGATAGTGTGACTCAGGGTGTTAAATAAATGCTGTTTGGCACCATTTTAACTGCCACAGCTCAATGCTATGAAAGCGTGTGATTTATAGTTTGGTAAGGCACCATCCCTCTTTGGCAGAGAAAGTTAAAGTGCTGTCAAACAGCATTGATTTTACAGTGTAGATGGTCCCTAAGAGAGACTTTGGGCCCATCCCTCTATGAGGATAAAGGGTTTAATGGGGGATATAGTGAGTGTCAGCATAAACTGTGGATAATGGGTCTATGCCTGGTGAGCCTCCACTGAACCAAAAAGGCCATGACAATAGATGAAGCACATTGGGTGTGAAGGCAAAAGACCTAGGTTTTATATTTAAAGTTTGGTCAAAAATGATGCACTCAAAAAGGTACAAGCACACCAACACAGAGAAATACAAATACATGGCTTTAAATACACATTTCACAACTATTCGGGCTTTCCTCACCTTCCTCTGATTGGCTGATAAATGAGGCAGCTAGGATCCAATTGGCTGCAATTGGCCAAGGGTTTCCCTCTATGTCACAGATGAGAGGAGTGGGTTCCCCCTGATGGGAAGAAGAACAGATGACAATTGGTTGGTTTAAAGGTCCAGTCCATTGCAGGGATGCCCCCATGAAGGGTGCAAAACCGAGGAAGGTGATGGTGTCGGTATGCAGATGTACCTGTGATTGACTTAATGGTGAGGAGCATGGAAAGACAAAAGGTGATAATGCCAGGTATCCAGAGGCTCGGTTCCCCATTCTGATTTATTCATCATTGCTTAGCCATGACTTCCATGAGAACTGTAAATTTTTGGATTTTGGATTCTGGCAGCTAAGGTCCAAAAAAAAAAGGAACTTTCCTAGGCTCACCTTCAAATGGCGGAAAGTTCTGTATCTCACACAGCCTCAGTACTATAATTACCTCTTGTCAGGTTGCTCATAACACCTCTTTTTATCACGGCAGATTTTATTATTACCAAGTGATCCCTGGTCTTGCAAACACAATATGTTCTATCACTCTAATTTGTATGGGATTCCCCCTCCCCTGCTTTCTCTGCAATAGTAAGAAACCTTGTCCAACCTCCATTATAACTTTCTGCATTTCACATAGAGTTGCTAGGAAACCTGTGAATAGTAAACCATTTAATACACATGAACAATACATTCTCATGTAATCTTACACAACCTCCCCCGCCCACCAGACTGCTATTATTTAAACTGTTAGTTTTATACTATTCTCTAAGAAAGAAGGGACTTGCTCACCAAAATGTCTTTATCTGCTTAAACAGAGATGCAAAATTGGTGCTATTATTACAGGTTATATTGTACAAGCTTCCTCCTGCTGCCCTCCCTGTAGTTTAAATAGGCCCATCAGTAATTCACTTGGACTGAGAGAAGTTAGAAATAAGTGTGATCGCTAAAACTGAGATGGATAATAGAAACTTAAGAGTTGGAAGGGACCACAACGGCCATCCATCTAGTCCAACTCCCAGCTGTGGAGAATTACATAACTAAAGCACTCCTGCAGGGCCGTAGCCAGGATTTTGATTCGGGGGGGGGGGGCTGAGTTTGGTTCGGGGGGCTGAGACTGGGTGGAAGAGGGTCTACCCTAGCAAACCTTTTGTATTGTTATCCCAATAACCCCATTAATGTGGGATATAATGAGCATGGTGATCAGATCATGATTTAAATGCACATAACAGTTTAAATAATGTACCAGGAAGGCCTTTTCGCGGACCACCCTGAGAATTTTCGGGGGGCTGAAGCCCCCTTAGCCCCCCCTGGCTACATGCCTGCACTCCTGAAAGATGCCCATCCAAACTCGCTTTTTTGAAAAAACAAAACAAAACCACAACTCCAAAAGATAGAGTATCAAACACCTTCTAAGACAGTCCATCCTAGTGTTGAATAGGTCTTGCAGTTCTTCCTGATGTTTAGGTTGAATCTCTTTTCCTGTAATTTGGATGCATTGGTCCATATGGAAGAGCAGGAGAAAACAAGCTGTCTTTTTCTTCTGTGGCAGTGGTTCTCAACCTTCCTGATGCCACAACCCCTTAATAAAGTTCCTCATATTGTGGTGACCCCCAACCACAAAAATTATTTTCGTTGCTACATCATAACTGTAATTTTGCTATTGTTATGAATCATAATGTAAATATCTGATATGCAGGATGTATTTTCATTCACTGGACAAAATTTGGCACAAATACCTGATATGCCTAAATTTGAATACTGGTGGGGCTGGGGAGGGATTGATTTTGACATTTCGGAGTTGTAGTTGTTGGGATTTATAGTTCACCTACAATCAAAGAGTATTCTGAACTCCACCAATGATGGAATTGAACCAAACTTGGCACACAGAACTCCCATGACCAACAGAAAATACTGGAAGTGTTTGGTGGGCATTGACCTTGAGTTTTGGAGTTGTAGTTCACCTACATCTAGAGAGCACTGTGGACTCAAAACAATGATTGATCTGGACCAAACTTTGCACACATACTCAATATGCCCAAATGTGAACACTGATGGAGTTCACAGTTCGGAACACTGATGGGGGAAAATAGACCTTGACATTTGGGGGTTGTAGTTGTTGAGATTTATAGTTCATCTACAATCAAAGAGCATTCTGAACCTCATCAATGATAGAATTGGGCCAAACTTCTCACACAGAACCCCATTACTAACAGAACATACTTTGTTTTCTTATGGTCTCTGGCAACACTTCTGACAACCCCAGGTTCAGAAATGCTGTTCTATGACATCTCTGGTTCACATGGTCTGGACATTTTCTTATCACATAAGATGGTAAAAGGCCTTGCACATCCTCTTCTAGCATGAATATGTAAAATGCAGAGATTTTGAAACATGCATCAGAATGAAGGGGTAATACATCCTGAACTACTCCAACATATGTGTCACCCCCCCCCAAACTCTAACTCCATATAACAATTGGGTGCAGAATCTGACTTGTTGGGTGCAGAACCCTAACTCCAAAATGTGTTCATATGTTACATAGCTTCTTTAATTATGCCAAAAATAGATATAGCTGGATCTTGTCTCTTTGGAGATTTGGGTCCAGGACCTCTATGGATACCAAAATCCATGGGCACTCAAATCTCATTATATACAGAGGTTGATGATAAAATCAAACTGGAGGACCTACAGATTCTAAGAGAGATTATCTCTAGGAATCTCAAGATACTCCAATATGAATCTGACCAACTCTCAGAGGAATTCAGCCATAAAGACTCTCTGGAGAATTTATTTATTTGTTTACAGTATTTATATACCACTTTTATCACCCCTGGGGGACTAAAAATACAAAAATAATTGCAAAATTCAATGCCATAAACCAAATCATCAATCATTTTAATCAAATCTGTGATGAACCAAAGCTGCAAAAGTCAAATCTGCAAATGTGGAGGGTCGACTATAAAACTTGTTCTTCTTTAAGGTGTTGCAAGACTCATTGTCATTTTCAATGCAATAAACTAGTACCCATGGTAGTCTTTGAAAGATTGGGCCACAATTGTCTATTGACAGCTTACAAACTGAGGACAGTACTCTATGAAAACAGGACACATGGCTGTGCCACCGGTTAGCTATTATGGCTGATAACTGCTTCAGAAGGGCTCTCATCAGAGACAAGCATGTCTGAAAAAGCAATCAGTGCCTAAACAACTTCTCAAATGGCTTTAATGAAAGTGCTTGATCAAAAGGAAATCTGTGAATAACCGAGAGGGCTGCTGCTGCTGAAATAGCACTTTTATCATGATAATGTTGGCAATCCACCTTCCATTGATGTGAATGTAAAATTCCTATGGAACTAATTTCACCCCTACCTATGGGAAGGCTCTTGCGAAAGGATGGAGTTTTAATGTGGAAGGTGTGGGCAGACAGTTATTGTGCACTTGTATTTTATTGAGCACTTTGTGACTTATAAACTGGATAATATGGATTTATTACTAAAACCATTCTCATAAAAACAAGCTAGAGTGGGATAAAGCCAATGTTGAGCGCAATGTTTTCTCTCTCTGGTGTCTACTACTGCATTTTATTCACGAGAATAGGTCAACGGAAGAACACATTCAGTTCAAGATGTTTTCACATCCAGCAATCTAACTTCAGGCATAATAATTCAAACATAAATTCTACTAAATTCAGTAGAGATTGATTAGGATTGTAGCCCAGCTTTGCAGAATGGTAAAAAACAAGCACTCTGGACCCATTTATTTAAGGATATTGTATTATGGAACATTAAACTCATAAACAATATAGAATAATAAAATTGAGCAGGTAATCTGATGAGATCCTCAGTACACTTTCAGTTGATCTCAATTTAATGTATATCTCCAAAACCTAGAAGAATAAAAAAATGATAAAGAAGATGATGCTGGGGAGAATGGAAGGAAAAAGGAAGAAGGGCTGACCAAGGACAAAATGAATAATAATAATAAAAAAACCTTTATTTATAACCCGCATCCATCTCCCCAAAGGGGACTCGGAGCGGCTTACATGGGGCCGTGCCCAAACAACACATCACAAAAAATATCAAAAACATCAGAAAACAATAAACACAATAAAAGCAATAAACACAATAAAATAAATACATCTTTGAAAACACAAGAACATAGGTGAATCTAAAACTGAAACGACAGGGTGAGCCACATGTACATATAAAATGTTTAAAAACTCGGGGGAGATAACTGGAGTAGTGTCAAAACAAAGGATCACATAGGGGGAAGAGGTCTCGCCAAAAACGGGGGCATTTGGGGAGTTCTTATGGATTTTAACTGAATTCTTAAATACCATTTATATTTAATTCTGTTTTAATGTTTGTATATTTTTAGATTTTAAATTGTATTGAAATGCCTTTAATGTAAGCCTCTTTGAGTCTTGTGGAGAGAAAAAGCATGGTATAAATAAATATAATAATGTCAGCTAGAATAATAATATTTTGGTTGTTCGAATCCTTGTAAACATCTACTTGCTTGTATTTGTTTTTCTAGGTGAACACCAGCCCAAATTCTGTTCATCCCATTTTTCATTTCAAGATGAGCTGTCTCAAAATAGTCAAAATGAACTGACCAAGTTGTTGAATGAGTTTAGTAGAATCAAGTTCCAATCTTGGATCATTATTATCTTTTAACCTGCCATACATCACAAAGTTGTTATGACAATAGAAATGTGGTACATGTGTAGAAATAATCTGGAATCCTGTTGGTTAGTCCACTGTTGAATGGTGACTCAACAAATCCAGTTGATTCCATGGATTCAGTCTAAGTGGAATTAACAATAGGATTTAGACACAGAATCAGTTTGCTTGAACTACATTTAGTTCAATAGGTTTCATTGTCCAAATGTCAGACCCTTCTTCCTACTGCTGTGTTTTCTCATTGAGAGGGATATCAATAATACATCTGTTGGTTAACCCTTTACTATGCCAACTTCATAATATCTGATCAATTTCTTTCTGAAACATTGTGGGTAACATTTCCGCCACAGACATTTTTATAGAGGATGCCTGCATTTGTCTAGCAAAATCAATTGGGTGAACTTTATGGCTGCCCACAGATAGTTTGCTTAAATATTCTTTGTTTCAGTTGGTATTGTACATCAGGACATAAAGAAAAATCAGAAAAAGAAGAAAGGATTCTGTTCAGACATCATACCTTGCTGGTTGCCAGCAAAATGGCAGATGCAGGGGGTGGCTCATGGCATCCCATGTGCCCTCCCTCTATCACCCATCACATGGTAGGGATGAGACAAGGTGTGTTACCACGTTGCCCTTTCCCCTGTCACATAGTAGGGATGGGACAAGGTGTGTTGCCACATTGCCCTTTCCCCTGTCCCATGGTAGGGATGGGACAAGGTGTGTTGCCGCGTTGCCCTTTCCCCTATCACATGGTAGGGATGGGACAAGGTGTGTTGCGATGTTGCCCTTTCCCCTATCACATGGTAGGGATGGGACAAGGTGTGTTGCCGTGTTGCCTTTCCCCTATCACATGGTAGGGATGGGACAAGGTGTGTTGCGATGTTGCCCTTTCCCCTATCACATGGTAGGGATGGGACAAGGTGTGTTGCCGCGTTGCCCTTTCCCCTATCACATGGTAGGGATGGGACAAGGTGTATTGCGATGGTGCCCTTTCCCCTATCACATGGTAGGGATGGGACAAGGTGTGTTGCCGCGTTGCCCTTTCCCCTATCACATGGTAGGGATGGGACAAGGTGTGTTGCCATGTTGCCCTTTCCCCTATCACATGGTAGGGATGGGACAAGGTGTGTTGCCATGTTGCCCTTTCCCCTATCACATGGTAGGGATGGGACAAGGTGTGTTGCCATGTTGCCCTTTCCCCTATCACATGGTAGGGATGGGACAAGGTGTGTTGCCATGTTGCCCTTTCCCCTATCACATGGTAGGGATGGGACAAGGTGTGTTGCCGCGTTGCCCTTTCCCCTATCACACAGTGCTGCCATTGCCTTTTCCCCTATCACATGGTAGGGATGGGACAAGGTGTGTTGCCGCCTTGCTCATTCCCCTATCACATGGTAGGGATGGGACAAGGTGTGTTGCCGCATTATCCTTTCCTTCCTCTATGTCGTGTCGAGCCTGAAACTATTTTGTTTTGTCCTGAAGAGAAAAAAGGGGCAATAAAACCCCCAATGTGATGAGGTCAAATGCCACAGTTTTAAAGGTTTTCTTTAAGCCAATCTTTAAACCTCTTTTGCTAGCTTTCCACCAACATTGCGTTTTTTGTTCTTGAGTTGTGAGTACAGAAACAGCTTTGGGAGATGGTGATTAGGCCTTCTGACAACATGGTCAGTCCAGCAAAGTTGATGGTGGAGAATCAACTATAGTACACCCATTGTATCAATGGAATCTACCTATATGTTGACCCATATTACAACAATTGATTCAATACATGTACTTTAGATGGATTTAACCAGCTGGACAGGTCCCAGAAACAGCAGTATCAACCTCAGATTTATATAGTGGTGGTTTCTAATCATAAGAATTTACCAAAATCAAGGTATGTTTCCTTATTTATGGTGGAAAGGAGTCGACCTTTTATCATCTGAATGTCAGAGACAACAAAACTGATGGATTCTACATCCCTGATTACATATAAACAGTGTCTAAATTACAGTGTTTTTCCAATTCATTTATGGAGGTTGAACACTTCACTTTCAATCTATGCTCCTTTTAGGCACAAAATGTTTCTATTTATAGGGATACAATTTTAGATTTAAATCATTAAATTTTATCCTCCTTTAAACACATCCAAGCTTTGTTACATTTGGTAGATATGCATTCCATTAATTTTACCGAGCTGACCCTATCACTTGTAGTTAACTCCTGTCAAGTTGACTTCAACCCATGGTGATCCTCTGAATAAGAGGCCTTCGAGTCATCAACAATCCTGCTCAGGTTCTTCAAACTGTGCCATGTTTATTTATTCTTCCAGTGAAGATGCCAGGAAGTGACAGCAAGGTGTTTGGAGCTATATGCCATGTGGCTTGCCTTACACCTTTTAAAATTTCCTTCGGGGTAATAGAGGATGTTGTTCCATCAAACTATGAACAGTTCTTTTTTTCAGATGACAGCTTTTGGACTATAATTCTTAGAATCCTGCAAAATGCGTAAATTCTGGATGCTATAGCTTTAAAAAGCAATTACACGCAGTCCCCGAGTTACAAACATCCAACTTACAAAGGAGGGTGAGACAACAGGAAGTGAGAGAATTCTACCCCTAGGAAGGGAAATTCACTCCTGTGAGAGTTATTATGGGGGGAAAGGTGTTTCCGCTGAAGTTTTATCACCAAAACTTGTTTCAACAACCAGCCATTTTTTAAAAAAATCTAATGACCACAGGGACAGAAAGGAAGGTAAAATCTTCTGGACAGGGGTACAGACAGCAAAACAAACAAACAAAAAAACACCACAGGTGTGTTAACCCTTCCCGATGCTATTTAAACCTAAAATATGTGTACACTTTAAAAATGTACCTGTTCTGACTTACAAACAAATTCAACTTAAGAACAAACCTACAGTATCTATGTTGTTCATTACTTGGGGACTGCCTGTACTGTCAGCCCTCCACATTCACTGGGATTAGGGGTTTAGGGCCCCTGCAAAGTAGAAAAATGATGAATTTGAAAACCACTATTTTGAAACCCCTTCTCTCTCTCTCTCTCTCTCTCTCTCTCTCTCTCTCTCTCTCTCTCTCTCTTATAAAAAAACCACACATTTCTTGAAGTCTCTAGGTCCTTCAGTTTGACGCTATGGTCAAATTTCACCAGAATTGCACTAGAGGACCTAAAGATTTCTCTAAAGAGACCAGACTCACAAATGACAGTGTTGCTAAGTTCTCCACTCTAGTGAGCAAACATCCAGTTTTGAAGAAAGTTTCTATTGCCAATCTGGTTGGCTTGAAAGAGAGGACCATCTTTGTTTCAGGCAGAGCAATATCTTTGGCTAGATAGTGGAACTTCCAAGTCACTAACACAATACCTCTGCTCTGGGCAAGGGCTGTAGCTTGGGGGGGGGGGGGGGTTGAACCACTACCCCAGTTTTTTTTAGGTTAAAAAAAGTGGTGTATTCATGAATTTTAACTGGTTAACCAAATCCGCATGCTGAGTCTATGAGAAGCAAACATTAATCGAGTCCCTCCAGAACTGCAAGCACTATCACTAGCAAATTTTGACAATTCAGTCACAATTTATTTATAGTGGAAGCAACTAAGTTGGCCCACTCATAACTGGCAGGCAAAGCCTAAGGCATGGGAAGAATTTGAAGCCCCCCCCCCCCCTATAGGAGACCAGAACATTGATTTAATTAAGTCTATATAAAATATAGAATGAACCATACTATTTAAATTATTTTGTGTTATGAAACTACTCTTCATGATTAACTTTTTTCCACCACCCCCCGAATATTTTTCCTGGCTATGGCCCTGGGTTTTAATTCGAACTTCAGAGAAACTATAGAAGATGCCTTTGTTGAGCCCACTGATTTAGATACCTGATTTCAATTGAGCCGAGAACAATAATAGTAAAAATGTTCCTACCGTGTTTCCCCGAAAGTATGACACCCCCGATTGTAAGACGTATCGGGGATGTCAGGGGGGTCGGCTAATGTAAGCCGTACTCGAATGTAAGCCGTACCTGGCCGCCGCCCGCAGAATCGGCCCATCGGCCGCGGCACACCTCCGCGGCGCACCTTTCTGCTAGGCCTCTCCAAGGAAGGAGAGAAAGAGTCCCAGAGGTGTGGCTAAGCGGCGCTGCGTCAGAGTGATGCGTCGCCGCTTAGCCACACCTCTGGGACGCTTCTCTTCCCTCCCATTCTCCAAGGGAGGGAGGGGGAAGAGTCCCAGAGGCGTGGCTGCGGGCGCGGCGTCAGAGTGACGTGTCACCACTTAGCCACGCCTCTGGGACGCTTCCTCTTCCTCCCATTCTCCAAGGGAGGGAGGGGGGAAGTCCCAGAGGCGTGGCTGCGGCGCTGCGTCAGAGTGACGCGTCGCCGCTAGCCACGCCTCTGGGACTCTTCCTCTTCCCTCCCATTCTCCAAGGGAGGTGGGGGGAAGAGTCCCAGAGGCGTGGCTAAGCGGCGCTGCGCCAGAGTGACGCGCCGCCGCTTAGCCACGCCTCTGGGACGCCTTCCTCTTCCCTCCCATTCTCAAGGGAGGGAGGGGGAAGAGTCCCAGAGGCGTGGCAAGCGGCACGCGTCACTCTGACGCTCGCCGCCGCAGCCACGCCTCTGGGACGCTTCCTCTTCCTCCCATTCTCCAAGGGAGGGAGGGAAAGTCCCAGAGGCGTGGCTAAGCGGCGCTGCGTCAGAGTGACATGTCGCCACTTAGCCACGCCTCTGGGACGCTTCCTCTTCCTCCCATTCTCAGGGAGGGAGAAGGAAGAGTCCCAGAGGCGTGGCTGCGGCGCCGCGTCACTCTGACGCAGCGCCGCTTAGCCATGCCTCTGGGACTCTTCCCCTCCCTTCCTTGGAGAGGCCTAGCAGAAAGGTATGCCGCAGAGGTGTGCCGCGTCGATGGGCCGGTTGCGCTGCGGTTGGCGGCGTGATGGCGGCGGCGGCGGTGTGGCGTGGCGACGGGGCGTCTTTGTTTATATAAGACGTACCCCGAAAGTAAGACGTAGGGGGACTTTTCGGGGGGGAAAGAAAGTAAGACGCTGTCTTACTTTCGGGGAAACACGGTAGTAGGAGGTGATACAAAATGAGAACTACATTGGTTACAGAAGACGAAGTACATTTTCAAACCAAACGTCCATAAGCAGGCATGCAGCCGGGGCTAGGGGCTTCAGCCCCCCCCCCGAAATTCTCAGTGTGGTCCGCGAAAAGGCCTTACTGGTACATTATTTAAACTGTTATGTTTATTCATATCATGATCTGATCACCATCCTCATTATATCCCACATTAATGGGGTTATTGGGATAACAATACAAAAGGTTTGCTAGGGTAGACCCTCTTCCACCCAGTCTCAGCCCCCCGAACCAAACTCAGCCCCCCAATCAAAATCCTGGCTACGGCCCTGTCCATAAGTGATCCAAGAATGATTCCTGTATTGGATTAAGCTGGTGTGTTTAGAAGGAGAGCCCTTGGTTGAAGGAGCTTGCAATGTTACTTTTTGGACAACAATTCAGAGACCCAGCCCCCACAGTACAGTGTAGCTATTTCAAAAATCAATACAGCTATTTCCTACGTGTTGTAAATGAGCCTCCAGTTACTACAGATAGTAGCATGGAGGAAGGTGCTGAGGCAGTAACATCAAGCAGTAGCTCAGTTTGGGGCACGGCACTGGATGATCAGGCTCCTACAGCTGGGGTAAAGAGAGTGGCTAGTGCCTCAAGCCTTGACTCAGACAGAGAACATAGGAGAAAGATTCAGCATCTACTTAGGGAGCCTTCTGAGTCTGATACATTTGAAGGGTTTCCAGGGAATGCAGAATTACAGTCAGAGGAAAGTGATACAGACCTAGATTCAGCATTGGTGCAGGAAGTGAGAGATGTATGCAATGCGGACTCGGGGGACAGCACATTTCTGGGGTTCCAGACGGATCAGGACTGGCCATCTTCTCATTCAGAAACTGAGTGGGGCCCTTTAAGCCAAGAAGAGCTGTGGCTGGGTTGGAGATCTGGACATGGTACAACAACTGCAGGGAATGGGAATGCTGCTGCTTTGGAGCAGGGCGGGTTCTCTGATGAATCTGATTGATAGTGCTATATAAGAAGTGAGTATTTGGCTTGACCCTCACGGTGGTCAAGGAGTTTGTTATTCTGGTTCATGTATCCTGTGTTCCTGTGTCTTGGTTCCTGGTTTCCAGATTACTCCTGCTGTCGTGTACCTCTTGACCTTCACTGTGACTGCTCTCCTGTCGACTCTGGAACGTCTCCTCCTTTTCCTGTGTGTTTGTTTCCTGCCCTATGATCTCTGGATTGTTTGGACCACGCCTTATGGACATCCCTTTGATTGAACGCCGCAGAAGGACATCTCTAATGCTCTAATGCTCAAAACTGCGATTGATGATTTGTAATAAGCTGGCTTTTGACTCTGATGTGTTTTTACCGTTGTGCATTTGTATTGATTGATCCGCCCCGAGCCTGCAGGGAGGAGCGGAATATAAAATTGACTAATAAATAATAAATAAATAAATCTGCTGTTTGTTTTTGAGTTCTTTTCTTCTCAGCATTTTTGGTTTTGGGGTTCCCTGGGTTTATTGGGGCTTTCTGTACAGCCAATGATAGGCTATTTTTTGTTCTTCCAACACCCATTTGTTGTTCAAATAAACTTTTGTTATCTTTTAACTCCTGGACTCAGCCATGGCCATCTCTGTACCACAACACTACGTGTGCTAAAGGACTGTAGTCCCAAAAGTATCATCCTCTCTGGTTTGAACACAACCTCACTGAAAATAAAATATGGTAATAGAATGCCACTGGAGTGGATGGGGATAATACATAATTTGCCAAAGACTTAGAGAAATATGCAATTTAAATTATTTTGGAAATCTTTCAACATTTTAGTCTTGCTTTTAGAAGGCCTTTGAGATAGTTTTTCTCACTGGTGTGTGAGTGTGTGTATAATAACTTTATTCCATATCTCAGGAGTGTTTGTGCGAAACAGTAAAAATAAGAAATGAGTTTCAGTTGATCAGTCATAAAATGTTTTGAGATTGTACCAGCAATTCATATCTTTTATTGAAGTGGTAATTGGAACATTCTAGGAAGGAAAGAGTCATCTGATAAAATCAGTATGAAGCAGCCTTGGTACAAATCTATCATGGCTTGTGTTTCGGAGAATCTATAATACAACTAAACTGAAAGCACAATTGTCAGAACATCTAGTCCAGAGGAAGTTCCACCACACACAGCATTGCAAAGTACATGTTTTGGAAAAAGGTCTCTGAACAATATACGAGAGTACAGGAAGTTTCCCTGGGCCTGACCCTAATGGACTATGATTTAAAGTCTTGGCTCTCATGGTACTGAAGCATTGCCTGTGTAATCCCTGCTGTGCCTTTCCAGGTGTAACAAGCACACTCAATTAGTTCCAACTGGAGTAGTTACACTGAAGCCATAACATTATTTATTTATTTCCGGCATTTTACCCCGCTCTTCTCAACCCCCGAGGGGGGACTCAGAGCGGCTTCCAAAAAGGCACAATTCGATGCCAACACAGTAAAACACATAAAACACAGTATAAAACCCCCCAAAACATTATACATTAAAATACAATTACATCAACATATCATACACATTCATTTAAGTTAAAAAAAATGAGCTGCCTTGTGCTAGTGTGCAAACGCCTGGTCCCATAGCCAGGCTTTTACCTTTTTCCTGAATGTCAGGAGGGATGGAATTGATCGTATGTCACTAGGAAGCGCATTCCACAGATGGGGAGCCACCACCGAGAAGGCCGTCTCCCTCGTCCACACCAGCCGCATTTGAGAAGTCAGCGGGAGCGAGAGCAGGGCCTCCCCGGATGATCTTAAATTACGAGGTGGGATGTAGCAGCAGATGCGTTCGGACAAGTAAGATGGGCCAGAACCGTATAGAGCTTTAAAGGTCAAGACCAGCACTTTGAATTGAGCTCGGAAGTGGATAGGCAGCCAGTGGAGCTGACACAACAGGGGGGTGGTATGCTCCCTGTATGTAGCTCCAGTTAGTAATCTGGCTGCCGCCCGTTGGACTAGTTGTAATTTCCGAACTGTCTTCAAAGGCAGCCCCACGTAGAGTGCGTTGCAGTAATCTATTCGGGATGTGACCAGAGCGTGGACGACCGTAGCCAGATCAGACTTCCCAAGGTACGGGCGCAGCTGGCGCACAAGTCTTAATTGTGCAAAAGCTCCCCTGGCCACCGCCGAGACCTGGGGTTCCAGGCTCAGCGATGAATCCAGGATCACTCCCAAGCTGCGAACCTGCGTCTTCAGGGGGAGTGTAACCCCATCCAACACAGGCTGTAACCCTATGCCCTGTTTGGCCTTTCGACTGACTAGGAGGACCTCTGTCTTGTCTGGATTAAGTTTCAATTTGCTAGCCCTCATCCAGTCCGACACAGCAGCCAAGCACCGGTTCAAAGTTTGGACAGCCTCCTTAGTGACAGGTGGGAAGGAGTGACAGATCTGGACGTCATCTGCATACAGATAACACCTTACTCCGAAACTCCGAATGATCTCTCCCAGCGGTTTCATGTAGATGTTAAATAATATCGGGGACAGTACTGAACCCTGAGGGACTCCACACGATAATGGTTGTGGGGTCGAACAGGTGTCACCCAGTAACACCTTCTGGGTACGATCTTCCAGGAAGGATTGGAGCCACTGCAGAGCAGTACCCCCAAGCCCCATCTCTGCAAGGCGACCCAGAAGGATATCGTGGTCAACGGTATCGAAAGCCCCTGAGAGGTCCAGCAGAACCAACAGGGACACATTCCCCTTGTCGAGTTCCTGGCGTAGATCATCTACCAAGGCGACCAAGGCTGTTTCAGTCCCATGTCCCGGCCTAAAGCCAGACTGTGCCGGATCAAGATAATCAGTGTCTACCAAGAACCCCTGGAGTTGCGAAGCCACCACACGTTCCATGACTTTGCCTAAATAGGGGAGATTGGAAACTGGCCGATAGTTTGCTAATTGAGTGGGGTCCAGTGATGGTTTTTTCAACAGCGGTTTTATAACAGCTTGCTTTAAGCTGGCTGGAATTTTGCCCTCCTGTAAGGAGGCATTAACCACCACCTTCACCCACTCTGCCAAACCCCCTCTGGCTTCCTTGATCAGCCAGGATGGGCAAGGGTCTAGGATGCATGTGGTAGGCCTCGCCTCTCCAAGGATCTTGTTCACATCCTCAAGCTGAACCAATTGAAACGAATCCATTAAAACCGGACAAGCAGGTGCTCGTGTCACATTTTCAGAGACTGCCATTAAAGTGGTATCGAATTCGAAACGGATCAGCGACACTTTGTCCGCGAAGGCCTGAGCAAATTTTTCACAGCATACCGCCGAGCCGTCAGGGATCTCGCACTGTGGCGGCTTTAAAAGTCCCCTAACGACTCGGAACAGTTCCGCTGGGCGGTTCTTCGCAGCGGCCACCTTGGCCGCAATGGATGTTTTTTGTGCGGCTTTTATTGCTGCGTCATAGGTCCTCAGGTAGGAGACCAGGTGCGCATGGGCTGATCTGCTCCGCTTCCGACGCCACATGCACTTTAGCCTCCTCTTTTTTCGCTTCATCGCTGCCAACTCCTCAGTAAACCAAGGAGCTGGTTTAGCTCGGTTACTCAAGAGGGGGGCGTTCTGGAGCGATCGTGTCAATAGCCCTTGTCATCTCCCTGTCCCAGAGTGTGACAAGAGCCTCAACAGGGTCACTTACCGAGGAGGCGGGAAAGTCCCCAAGAGCCGTCAGGAATCCATTCGGATCCATAAGTCTCCTGGGGCGGACCATTCTAATGGGTCCACCACCCCTACGGAGGTGGAAAGGCACAGTAAGTCTGAACCTGATCAGGTGGTGGTCAGTCCATGGCAAAGGAATGATGGTCACTTCCTCCACTTCGCCACCGTCTTCCCATCCCTGGCAGAAAACCAGATCTAACGTGTGTCCTGCACTATGGGTGGGACCCGATATTAGCTGGGACAGGCCCATGGTTGCCATG
This sequence comes from Anolis apletophallus, assembly GCA_030556195.1. Classification (NCBI taxonomy): domain Eukaryota; kingdom Metazoa; phylum Chordata; class Lepidosauria; order Squamata; family Anolidae; genus Anolis; species Anolis apletophallus. The sequence continues at coordinate 39,231,677 of JARBWK010000008.1, read as the reverse complement.
GCGGCCATGAAGTCCTGAGCCGCTCCTGATAGAGTGGTCTCGGCATGGACGTTGAAATCTCCCAGCACAATGAGCCGCTGAGACTCCACGGCCAGGCCCGAGACCACTCCGGCTAGCTCAGGTAGGGAGACTGTAGTGCAGCAGGGTGGTCGGTACACTAACAAAATCCCTATCCTGTCCCGGTCACCAAGCCTTAGGCCGACACATTCGAACATGGTTGACTGTGGGATGGGGCACCTGGTCAAGGGGATGGAATCCTTATAGACCACTGCGACTCCCCTCCCCGCCCACCCGGTCTCGTTTGGTGCTGTACGGAGTAACCCGGTGGACAAAGCGTAGAGAGATTAAACCCCCCCCCCCCAGCCTCGTCTAACCAGGTCTCCATTATACAGGCCAGGTCAGCTTGTTCTTCAAGAATTAGATCTTGAATTATTGCTGTTTTGCCATTGACTGACCTGGCATTAAACAGCACCACTTTCATTGCAAATATATAGACTTGTCATTCGACAAGTGATTAAATGGATCTATTGGTGGATGTCTAGCTCAACAGTAGTATGTGTGAAAAAGATCTTGGAGTCCTTGTGGACAACAAGTTAAACATTAGCCAGCAATATGATGCGGCAGCTAAAAAAGGCAATAGGATTTTGGCCTGCATAAATAGGAGTATAGTGCCTAGATCCAGGGAAGTCATGGTACCCCTCTATTCTGCCTTGGTCAGACCACACTTGGAATACTGTGTCCAGTTCTGGGCACTGCAATTTAAGGGAGATGTTGATAAACTGGAATATGTCCAGAGGAGGGCGACTAAAATGATCAAGGGTCTGGAGAACAAGCCTTATAAAGAGCGGCTTAAAGAGCAGAAGACAAGGCTGAGAGGCAGGCCCGGATTAACAGTTTGTGGTGCCCTAGGCCAGGGCTGTCCAACTGCCGGCCCTGCAGGTGTTTTGGACTTCAAATCCCAGAAATCCTAACAGCTGGTAAACTGGCTATGATGTGTATCAAAAAGGATACTAACAAATAGTCAATGAGTAATAATAAAGTTTATATCAGAAGCAACATAAACGTGGAGCGCCCCGCAGGCTGCAGATAGCAAATAACAACAAAGAGCGCCAAGGCGCCGTAAATGTTGGAGGCCCCACGGGCTGAGAACAGCAGGCAGAGATAGGAGTAATATGCCAAAACACCAATATTAGTGTCCAACTTAGAGGTGGGTGAAATACCCAAGGTTAGTCCATGATCCAAATAAAGCAATCCAAATGGAAACCACGGATGGAGGGTAGCCAAAGCGGTGGGGAATTGTAATCCAACACCCCGGTCGGGTGTATTTATAATCCACTGGCTGTATAGACAAGCCGGAGAATGGGAGTCCAACACCCCAAACGGGTGTATTTGTAATCCACTGGCTGTATAGACAGGCCGACGAGTAGAAGTATAGGATCCAAAGCTCGTTTCGACCCAGTACGGGTCTTTGTCAAGGCCAAAATAATCCCATCAAATAGTGGTGAAGGTCATGGCTGGACATGCCTAAAGTAAGATACATAGTTTCGTTCAGTAATACAGTAATAGTAGTAAACATAACATACAGAAGAGAGGACACTAGGTATCCAATGCAACCAGTAGTTATCCAAGAGAAATAGATACATAAACATATTAGGATAAGCATATAGTACATAAGGTCATAGTGCGAAAATGCTAAATCATGAGAGAACAAATATAACAGCAGCGATATATTAAATTAGGCGAAAAGGAGGACGCTCACCAAACTAGAGGAAATCACTCAGTAGCAGAGTCCAGGGCGTGTAGCAAAAGGCTATAGGAGTAGGTGAGAATAAGTAGGCAGAAGAGGGAGTGTGCGTCACAGGTGATGCGATTAATTAGTGGAGTAGGCCGGTGATATGCACCTTTTCGTTTAAACCGGCAGGGGTTTCGCAATTTAAATGGAGAATCCAACGGGTTTCATGGCGGCGAAGGAGGCAATCAACATCAGCATGGGATGGAGGCTTGATTTTTTCAATGCCGAAGAAGCGTAGGCTATCAGGGCCATGCGCTGTCGATTTAAAGTGATGGTATAGCGGAGAATCCTCCGACAAATTCCTAATCCTCGAACGGTGTTCCGAGACTCTAACTCCCATCGTCCGTCGTGTCATCCCCACGTAAACCAGGCCACATGGGCACTGGAGTCCATAAATGCAGGATTCAGATTGGCATGTGAAGAATTCCCTGAACGCGAAGTCGCGGCCCGTGCCAGGTATATAGATTTGTTTGCCGGGAAAAACAAAGTCGCACTGTGCGCAATGTCCGCATCGATGTGTCTTGGGAGTAAGGGTGCTCCTCAGGTGGGGAGTACGAATGTCAGAGTGCACAACTAAGTCTCTAATATTCTGGGTGCGCTTATGCGCAATGATGGGTGGTTTGGATAAGCCGGGAATGTCCCTGAGGATGGGCCAATATCTGCACACGATCTGTTTCAAGCGAGAGGAGTTCATGGTAAGAGTAAGCGGCCACACAAGACGGTCCCTTGAGTTCCTTGGGGTGGGGTGGGATAGCAATTGGGGTCTAGGCACCCGTTGAGCCCTGGCATATGCAGACTGTAGAACTTGATCAGGATAGCCCCTAATGCGCAGCTTGTCAATCAAGTGGGAGGCTTCCAGGTGGAAATCGGAGGAGGAGGAGGAATTGCGCTTCAATCGAAGTAATTGTGAAAAAGGGAGATTCCTTTTAAGTGGATGACTATGAAAGCTCTTAAAGTGTAAGAGGGCGTTTTTGTCGGTGGGCTTGTGGTAGCACTTCATATGGAGTTTGTTGTTCTGTACATAGATGTTGAAATCCAAAAAGTTCACGGAAACCTCACTGACGCTAAACGTGAAATTAATGGATTCTGCCCAGGAGTTCATCCAACACTTGAAGGGTTCCATAGATGTGCCTCTCCTCACGAGTAGTATTACATCATCGATGTACCGGCCGTAAAATTTGATCTGGGCTGCCAGCGGGTGCGGATTAGGCCCGAAAATCTGAGTTTGCTCCAAGGAGTCCATATACAAATTGGCGACGGTAGGCCCGATGGGGCTACCCATGGCCTGGTTTACGTGGGGATGACACGACGGATGATGGGAGTTAGAGTCTCGGAACACCGTTCGAGGATTAGGAATTTGTCGGAGGATTCTCCGCTATACCATCACTTTAAATCGACAGCGCATGGCCCTGATAGCCTACGCTTCTTCGGCATTGAAAAAATCAAGCCTCCATCCCATGCTGATGTTGATTGCCTCCTTCGCCGCCATGAAACCCGTTGGATTCTCCATTTAAATTGCGAAACCCCTGCCGGTTTAAACGAAAAGGTGCATATCACCGGCCTACTCCACTAATTAATCGCATCACCTGTGACGCACACTCCCTCTTCTGCCTACTTATTCTCACCTACTCCTATAGCCTTTTGCTACATGCCCTGGACTCTGCTACTGAGTGATTTCCTCTAGTTTGGTGAGCGTCCTCCTTTTCGCCTAATTTAATATATCGCTGCTGTTATATTTGTTCTCTCATGATTTAGCATTTTCGCACTATGACCTTATGTACTATATGCTTATCCTAATATGTTTATGTATCTATTTCTCTTGGATAACTACTGGTTGCATTGGATACCTAGTGTCCTCTCTTCTGTATGTTATGTTTACTACTATTACTGTATTACTGAACGAAACTATGTATCTTACTTTAGGCATGTCCAGCCATGACCTTCACCACTATTTGATGGGATTATTTTGGCCTTGACAAAGACCCGTACTGGGTCGAAACGAGCTTTGGATCCTATACTTCTACTCGTCGGCCTGTCTATACAGCCAGTGGATTACAAATACACCCGTTTGGGGTGTTGGACTCCCATTCTCCGGCTTGTCTATACAGCCAGTGGATTATAAATACACCCGACCGGGTGTTGGATTACAATTCCCCACCGCTTTGGCTACCCTCCATCCGTGGTTTCCATTTGGATTGCTTTATTTGGATCATGGACTAACCTTGGGTATTTCACCCACCTCTAAGTTGGACACTAATATTGGTGTTTTGGCATATTACTCCTATCTCTGCCTGCTGTTCTCAGCCCGTGGGGCCTCCAACATTTAAGGCGCCTTGGCGCTCTTTGTTGTTATTTGCTATCTGCAGCCTGCGGGGCGCTCCACGTTTATGTTGCTTCTGATATAAACTTTATTATTACTCATTGACTATTTGTTAGTATCCTTTTTGATACACATTGTTCTGCAACCACCCCGTCTTGCTTTCTACTAAACTGGCTATGATTTCTGGGAGTTGAAGTCCAAAACACCTGCAGGGCCGGCAGTTGGACAACCCTGCCCTAGGCCACACTCTAGAAAGCCCATCCCTGGGGGCGGTGCTGCTTGCAGGGGGCGGGGCCGCTTGCAGGGGGCGGGGCCGCTTGCGGGCATGCGCGGCAGGGCGCGAGTGGCTCGGCGCCCTCCGCCATGTTCCTGGGTGCTGCAGCGGCTGCCCGGGAGCTTACCTTCCTTCCTCTTCCTTCTCTGAAGGAAGGGAAACCCCCGGGCGGCCGCTGCAGCACCCAGGAACATGGCAGAGGCTGGGTGATGTCAGGCGTGGCGGCAGCTCGCTCGCGTCAGCCCCGCCCCTCCTTCCTTCACTGTGCAGGCGCAGAAGCAAGCGTCCAAAGATCAAACTTTTTTTAAAAAAATCTTTTATTTTATTTTGGGGGGTTTGGACCTAACACCCCCCCCCCATGGCTGCCGCCCTAGGCCATGGTGTCAGGAGCTGATGCCCACCGCTGCGGTTTCAGCCGGTTGGATCCAGATCCTGCCAGCGCCTAACAAATGCCCAGGGAAAAAAGAAAGGGGCAGGAAGGTTTTGGCGGGAAAAAGGGCGGGAAGACTGAGTGAATATAAGCCGAATGTGTGCGCCTTTACCTCACTTCCAGCTTTGTATTGCTCGACTACGGAGTAAAGTGTTTGAGACCATATGATAGCTGTCTGCGTGGTTCTTTCAGCGCTTACCTTCGTATCGTGACACCATGGCATAGGGTGGCCTTATGGGTAATCCGGGCCTGCTGAGAGGAGACGTGATGGCCATAGATAAATATGTGAGGGGAAGTCATAGGGAGGAGGGAGCAAGCTTGTTTTCTGCTGCTCCGGAGACTAGGATGTGGAATAATGGCTTCTAACTACAGGAAATGAGATTCCATCTGAACATTAGGAAGAACTTTCTAACTGTGAGAGCTGTTCAGCAGTGGACCCTCTGCCCCAGAGTGTATTGGAGGCTCCTTCTTTGGAGGCTTTTAAACAGAGACTGGATGGCCATATGGAGGTACTTTGAATGCGATTTTCCTGCTTCTTGGCTGGAGGTTGGACTGGATGGCCCATGAGGTCTCTTCCCACTCAATTTTATTTATCGTATCAGGAGCAAACCAAGGGTACAGTTGTAATGTTTTTTTTTAAAAAAACAAACAAACCCAAAGTTTAACTTCTATTAAATGTCCTTTGACCAGTAGTTGGCCACTTGGAGTGCCTCTGGTGTTACTATAAGAAGGTCATCCATTGCGCATGTGGCATAACTCAGACAATAGGTGGTCTGTGGTTTGTTGTGGACTCCATTTTGTGGCCCCATTTCTTAAGGTTGGCTCTGCACCTTGTGGTGCCAGAGCGCAGTCTCTTCAGCACCTTCCAGGTCACCCAGAAGTGAACAGAAGTGACTTCCAACTCTATGATTGTATGATTCTATAGTTGGTCTAGCAGTTGGATTTAGGCTGTTGTGATCCAAGCACCTACAGTAGGCATTTTGTTTCTGCTTTACATAACACAGGTGAAAAAAATGGAAGAGAAGCAAACACTATTTGTTCAAGAGTGTCATTTATCATATGAAAATAAAACAAAACAAAAATCCAAATCTCCATAGTTGAAGAAAGCCTAGATTTTTATTCTTCTGTGCTTCTTTGGGGACAATTGTTTTGCTTTCCTCAAATCATCTTCATATCGTTGTACCTCCAAGGTGACCTATTGAATCTTCAATGGCAGTGTGTCACGATGCTCGGACTTGGCGGGCCCCTTAATCACACACACACAGAGACGTACTGAAGGCTAACTACTTTATTGAATATAAAAACAGTTCCAAAGAATATAGTCCAATATGATGTGATATAATCCAAAAGGCCTGAAGTAAGAATGTCCAAGATAACGTAGCAAATAGGCAAAAAGCTTGGCAGGGCTCCGCAGCCAATGCGGATCAGGAAACAGGGCAAGGCTCCGCAAGCCAATGCGGATCAGGAAACAAGGCAAGGCAAAGCGAGGCAAGGCTTGAGGACCACTGCTTAGCTTGTGGTCCCACTCCGCTTCACGCCTATTCAGGTAAGACGTGGCCGGAGAACTGAGGATTCGTTCCCACGGATCCTATACTTAATCCTTCGGCCGAGGTCCTCGACGCTCTAGGCTTCTTCGTCTCCAATCCCTGCTGACGGACCTCGGCCGGTCTAGGGCCCGGGACCAATCCCTCCTACTAGCCTCGATGTTCCGTCTCCTATCAAAGGTTCGACCTTGTCTCTCGGCAGCTGTGTTGCTATCTCCCTGAGAGCTTTCCTCCCTAGCCATTTCCCATGCGCTTTGTTCCATATCTTCCTCAGGGGGCTCCTGGGAAGATCTCCCTCCCGGGTGTTCATAACTCCCTGGATCGCTATCAGACTGCACCTGGTGATCTGAATCATCCCTTGGACCAAAACACATTTCTTCCCAGGCCAAGCTCTCTGTGGGCGAAAGAGGCCCTTGCGGGGAAAGCTGCCCTTCGCCCCAGTCATCTAGCTCATCCTCAGAATCCTGTTCTAGCACGGCCGGTTCTAATGCTAATGGGACCCCAGGCCCTGTTCCCTGCCCTCCAGGCACAAACGAGAACTGCTGTGCTACACAGTGCTACATAGCATTTATCCAGAAGTTATTGCTACTCATCCCTAGCCAGTTTCAAGGAAAGAAAGAAACCATTTTAGCCAATGAGAAAAAATATTGTTATCAGTCCTTGATATATTTGCGGGGAGAGGCATGTTAGTCCCACACCTCAAAAACCTTTTGGCTTCAGATGCACTGTTCTGTGGCAGCTATTCAGCACTGACATATTTGTATTCTGCAGCTGTTTCCTCCAACAAGTTCACCCTCTCCCATATGTGTGTGCATTTATAGGAAATGTGTGCCGGAATACCTATCACCCATCACAATCCAGTGACCAGCTGTACTCATAATATGTGGTGAAGGAAGATGACAAACATCCATGAAATTAGGAAATGCAGCAAGGAAGGGTTGAGTGTGTATTTTAAAAGTAGCAATTGGAGCTGCATGATATATTGCTTCCCGAAATTCAGTTTAGTGTTAAAAGATGTTATGATAAATGCTTTAATTTTTATCTTTCAAAACAATATTGCAGCAGGCCCCAAGATCAGAACTAAAGCCCTGGGGAGGAGAGTTTGACCCTTTCCCTATGCTTAATTTCTCATGATAATTGTCTTTCCACACTATGTTGCTATTTAGCTAGGTCTGGATGTTGCTATTGAGGTGGAGGACTTAACAATACAAGGAGAAAGAATTCAAGCATGGTCCAGATCATGACTGGCTATATGTCCGTACTATGATTCCTAGATGCCTTCTCATCCCTTCTAATTCACTTCATCCTCACAAAGGCTGCTCATTTCCTCTGCAGCTGCTCTGTCAAAGGCGCAATGAAATGCAGTTAGAAAACTGGTAAATGAAAATATGTAATGTGTTCCATCAGAATCATATATTGTGAAAGGAAAGCTAGAACTCTTTTTGATGGCTAATGGCAACTGCGCAGCTCTGACCTTTTAGATTTCATTGAAAAAGTTGAAATAACTCTCATACACATTCCAACTTTAGATTGCAAAATGATTGATGGGAAGTTATTGAATAGTATAGAAGACTACTTTTATATGCAATACTGTGACGATCTCGGTCACCAAAATTGACTAATTGACACTCCCGGTAGTCTGCCACCAACCTAATGGGTCATAAGGATTTACTTCTAATTAAAACTCTAATTTAATGAAGTGTCTGTAGCGTTTGGCCTTACAAACAACCCACCACCAAGAATGTAAACTGAGGAGACCGAAAGATGACAGAGGCTTCTTTTAAAAGTTAATAATAACAAGATTTATTAACAAGAACGAGGCTATAAAATAGGCACAGATCATATTGGTTCTACTGAGAGGCAGCTAGCGTACGGTTACAGCAATGATAAACTAAGAACAGCGTGATGGTTAACAAGATTCACTATATGTGCTAGAGCGTAGAGGTTACTGACTAAAAAGGCTATTATAACTTCTTCAGATGGTACGTTCAGTTCCACAGACAGTACTGAGACTTGTCTCCCAACTCCCAACTAATAGTTCCACTAGATGGTTGTTGTACTAAACTTCTGGAACATCTAATCACTTAGATCGTTCCCTGAGTCTGGCTACTACTGGGTTACTCGTAACCCACACAGTCTAAGAGTCCAACTACCTGTCACTCTATCACCAGAGATGACCAGGTATCCCAACTGCCTATCACAAGAACAGTTCTAAATGGCACTCTTCCACAAGTGTTCCCACTAGAATGACTACTGGCCCTAAGGGCGGTCAGAACTGAGTTGTGACTCCCACTAGTCCAGTCTATTCATACGTGGTGAATTGCTTAGGACAGACTGTCAGTCTCTGTTGCCAAGGCTCTGGTGATACTCCCCCAGAAACCTTGCTCAAGACTGCCTCAGGCTTAGATGCTGAATCTACAGCCTGACTCTAAACAGCAGAGGCTGGAGATGTGCGTCTGCACAGCCTCGCTCCAAACTCCAGACTTCCAGACTGAAACTTTCTCTGACAGGACTTCTACTCTGCCAGCTCCAACTCCTCCCCTTCTACTCTAGCCAATCACAGCCTCTACACTGTATCTAGGCACAAGCCTGCAAGGCCACGCCCCCTTGCTCTGGCTTTCCCTTCCCTTAATGGTTGCTGGCTGCAGCCACCTCTCCAAGATGGATGCCAGCCCGACCAAAACAGGATTTCTAAACCCCTTCTAAGCAGGCCTCGGCAGGTGAGTCCTTACAAATACCAATCTGAATGCTTTACATTGCTTGACTTTCTCACTCAATGCTTCAGATCTCCAGAGCAAATGACAATATTAAATGCTATGTAAATGATTGGCTTCATCTACCAAAACAGGCAAAAGCTAGAATCATGGAAGAAACCACAAGGGCCATTCAGTCAAACCCCTATCACACAGGAACACACAATCAAAGCACTCCTGACAGATGGCAATCCAGCCTCTGCTTATAATTCCCAGAATCTCCTAGTCCCCACGGTCTAGCTCTCAGGTTGGTTATTCTGGGGTACTGGAAGTTTAGAGTCCAAAAAAGTAAATTTCCAAGCTTTGTGATCTATATATGTAGCAGCAGGGAAGTGCAGAATCTGAGGTAATGAAATGGGCAGTGAGGCACACCCCCTCATTAATACTTCGTGCTGTCACCACTATATATGAAGCGCATACCCAGGAAATACAGTCAGCAATCTTCAGGAAGGGGGGACCTTTATTTTTGTATCCCACCACTGCCACCACTATATATGTAGGGATGATGATGACTCCCCCCCCCCTCTCTGTAACAGCTGCGCGGAGATTGGATGAGTAGTGTGGTGTGGCCGAGTACTTTTATATCTATATTTGTTTGAGAAAGACTTGAGATTATTATGAGAGAAACTCTGTTAGAGGCTTGGGCTGAGAATTGTGTAAGAGGTTTTACTTTTAAAACACCTATTTGTGCCTCTTTAATATGTGTTGCTCAATGCCACACAACTTGTATTTGGCTCCACAGGATCTTCATACTTCTCTTTTGTGGAGAATCTTTAATAATTAGACACAAATTCAAGTATTTGAACTGAACAGGAAAATGTTTATTTAGAAATTACACACAAGCTGGATGGTTACACAATATCTTTTTGTTGGTGTTACAGTTAACTCTTTGTTCTGATGAAAACATGAAATTGTTACTATTCACCTTTTAAGGTTTGTTATTTCCTTTCTTTAAAACTTAGTTTCTTTTCTCAGTCTCTTAACTGGGTCAATACAATCTTGTGGCTTCTTCACCTAAGTAATAGGTTAAGTGTAAATTTGACTCCCAAAATACACTTTACCCTCAGTTTCCCTGATTAACACTTCGGCACCGTTTTGCCCTTCATATACTTCGGTTCCCTCACTGAAAGTATAGATTATCTTTGTAAATTCCTTTCCCTTAACTGACAAGTTACTTTCTAATTCAAATAGGTCCACTTGACCCTTTTAAAATACCAAGGCTGAAGATCAAACTGGTAATACTAAACCCCTGAGTCCTGCGCTTACATAGCTAGGCCCAATCCTTCCTTTTAGCACTCCGGCTAAAGACTTAAACCCCCTTGGTTCGGCTTCTCAACGAACCCATCTTCCACTTTGGTTTGCTGACCAAAGACTGACTATTTAAACTGTGCTCTCTCCACCTGTGGTAGTTAGTTCCGCCTCTTTTTCTTTTACCTGGAGGCCTATGTCGCTATGGCAACGCATCAGCTAGGGCGACACATCAGCTGGCCTGCACTTATATCATAACATTAATAAACATTTTTAAAACATCTATCTATCTATATATCTATCTATATATCTATACATATAATAAAAGTCAGTGTTTGGGGGGGGGGCGGCCGAGCGACCAAGTGGAGGGAGGAATATGTGCCAGCGTTTCGATTGGCTGCCACAGTGGGATTATTTGCATAACGGGCTCTGACTGGCCAGCCTAAGAACACCAACATTCTATGGCCCCAGACAGAGGGGATTGGTTGCCACTGAAATGGTATTTGCATAACCGACTCCTATAGGCCAACCACATTCCGACCTTCTAAGGTGACTCAGAGGGAAAAGGAAAGGCCTCAGGCAGTCAGTTAGCCAGTTGACAGGTTTTTTTTTGTTGGCAATGGAATGCTCATTTTCTGAGATGATTACACTACAGTGAGAGGGTTTCCTGATGTACTGAGAGCATTACTAGCATTACAAGCTAGGCCCCAAACTAGACAGACATCCTTCAAGCAAAGTGGCAGCTTAAACATGTCTCAAAAAGGGAAAAAAAAACATTGGAAAAATCCCAACAACAGCAAAAAAAAAAAGGAAAATAATAACAGCAATCATGTGAGACAACTGATTGCCAACATGAGGAAAACCAACAATGTCAAGCCAGACTCGGAATACTTCAACGAAAGTGAGAAAAGGCCAGGGCATCCAGAGTAGCAGAGACTACAGAACAACGTCAGGCCAAACATCAAGCAATGCAAGATAGAGCCTCTATGCTAAAAGCAGCAGAAACCCAGAACAGCGATGGACCAGGCTTCAACAAAAACACAAGGCCAGGGCATCCAGAGCAGGAAAAACTCCAGAACAGCGACAGGCCCGGCTTCAACAAAAGCAAGAAAAGTCCAGCGCATCCAGAGCAGCAGAGAGTCCAAAACAACGTCAGGCCAGGCTTCTACAAAAAAAAAAAAAAAAAAAAAAAAAAAAAACCAAGGCCAGTGCATCCGGAACAGGAGAGACTCCAGAACAGCGACAGGCCAGGCTTCAACAAAACAATTCTTTTTTTCTTTTTTTCAAACCCCTTTTTCTTAAATAAACATGTCCTGGACCAAACTTGGCAAACAGACAACTGGTAACCCAATTTACATCCTGGTGCAGTTTGGGGAGGATGGATATCAGATGATAGGATTGGCAGCACCTTCGCCCATTTTCAGACACCACTGTGACCTCCACCAATGATCTGGACCAAACTTGAGTTTTTTTGATTAAGACATAGTGTAATATATGTCTAAACTGATATTACCTAACATCCAAAAACAAACAATACCCTTTTCAAATCACCCGGGCACCGCCGGGTCCCCAAGCTAGTAAATTATAATTCGACATTTTGTTACGACAGTATCTATTTAAGTCACAAGACTGGGTGTATTTGTGATGTTAAAGTGAGCATTTTTGTCAGCTGACTCACTTTAAATGAAAATTTTGAACTTCTTTGAGTTATGAAAATCCTCTGGGTAACCTTGAGTGAGTCACACTCTTTCAACCTCAGGGGAAAAAAAACCTCTGAACACATCTTACAAAGAAAACTCCATGACAGGCTCATCATAGGATCCCCATAAAACTGAAACAATTTGAGGTACCCAGTAACAAGAGTCTCACAGTAGTGCTAATTTTCTAATCACAAGAATTTTTATTTTTGACATAGGTGTAAGTACAATAAGGCACAGTCTTATGTCTAACTATATTTTGCCATAGTAAATTCCATTTCACTCAGTATTTCTGGTTTGTAAGCCATTCTGCCTGGGGACTACTTGTCTCCCTGTATATGTCATTACCTGCCAAAGACCTGCTTCCATAGGAAAAATGACTCCCCAGCCTCTATAAATAAACAGAAATCTGACATCAAATTGGCAGGTCTGGGTGGGAGAACAGTTTCTTTCCCCCAGGATGTCCACAGATAAAATGCAGTTCTCCATCAAAAGAAAACTTAAAGAAATGGTAGAATGAGAAGTTTTCAGTACATTTAATTTCATTTTTTTTGTTGTTTATTCACTCAGTCGCTTCTGACTCTTTGTGACCTCATGGACCTGCCCATGCCAGAGCTCCCTGTCGGCTATGGCCACCCTCAACTCCTTCAAGGTCAAGCCAGTCGCTTCAACCATCCATCTTGCCTTTGGTTGGCCCCTCTTCCTTTTTCCTTCCATTTTCCCCAGTATAATTGTCTTCTCCAAGCTTTGCTGTCCTTTCCATTACGTGGCCAAAGTACTTCACCTTTGCCTCTAATGTCCTTCCCTCCAATGAGCAGTTGGGCTTTGTTTCTTGAAGTATGGACTGGTTGGATCTTCTCCGGTCCAAGGCACTCTCAGAATTTTCCTCCAACACCACAGTTCAAAAGTGTCTATCTTCCTTCGCTCAGGCTTCCTTATGGTCCAGCTCTCACATCCATAGGTTACTACAGGGAATACCATTGCTTTAACTATGTGGATCGTCATTGCCAGTGAGATATCTCATTACAGAGAAATAAATCTCTATTTATTTTATTATTATTTATTTATTTATTTTGGGATTTATTAATCGCCCATCCCAGATGGCTCTGGGCGATTTACAGTAAAAAAAAACACAGCTAATACCTGAACATCTAAAAACATTTAAATTATCTAACATCTAAAAACATCTAAAAACAATTAAACAGTTCTAACAGTTCTCAGCCGAACGCCCTCTCAAACAGCCACATTTTACAAGCCGTGCAGGAAAACCTAGTACATACCTGCATAATGGACTCTTCCAAATACGTGCACACTGGTGTTCTTCTACCTGACCATTATTATGCTCTTTGGACAATATCCAGATATATTTATACGGGTCACTGTAAGCTATGATTTCTTACAATAAATCCCTTGGGTAATGTGAAACCTTTATATTGTGTGGCAAAGAAACCCCAGTCGTAGCTTTTTGGTTAGCAAAGGATTTATCAACAGGAATCACTGGATGTCCTGATTTCCCCTTTATTTTAAGGCCCCATGTTACACTGCTATATAAAATCCAGATTATCTGCTTTGAACTTGATTTTTATGGTAGTGTAGACCCAACTTGATTATATGACAATGTAGAAGAGGCCTAAGTTAGTGAGGAGACAATTTACAGCCTTACCTCAAGAGTTAAGGATGTCCCCCCAAATTCCTCAAAATGATTATCCTGTTACATGAGGGCCAGCGCAGTCAAGTCAGATACGGTGATGCTCTCTCAGAGCCCTTTCTAATAACTAATGGAGTGAAACAAGGTTGTGTTCTTGCACCAACCCTATTTACAATCTTCTTCAGCGTGATGCTCCAAAGGGCTACGGCAGACCTCAAGAAGAAGAAGACGGCATATATATACGCTATTGTACTGATGGTAGCTTGTACAACTTAAGCCGTCTGAGGGCTCGCACTAAGACTCTATCTAGTCAATGAGCTGCTTTTTGCTGATGATTCTGCCCTTGTTGCCCACACAAAAGCAGCCCTGCAGCACCTAACATCCTGCTTTGCAACAGCTGCAGAGCTGTTTGGGCTGGAAGTAAGCCTGAAGAAAACGGAAGTTCTCTACCAGCCCACACCACAGGAAGAACACCATCATCCCCACGTCAGCATAGGCAAATCTGTGCTTAAGTCCGTTCATAACTAAAAATAAGTTATGGAAGCAAGGCTATTTTAGTCCCAAAGAATCTAAAAGGTAGATGGAAAAGGGACCCCAATCCATTTAATCCAAGAAAATGTAATTGTATCACTTGCTCTAAGTTTTAAGATCCAAATCAAGCCTTTGAAAATGGCTAATAATAATGAAGGAAATCAATTAAAGATTTTTCAGTAATCCCCATCCTCTTCCCAGGAGGGATTTATAATCTACAATCAAGATTTTTCCTGGGAGCTTTCATAAAACAAGGATTCAGCTAAAGAGGAGCAAAATAAGGGCATTGCTCCCCATTAAGAATTCTCAATTTTTTTTCTGTGTTAGGAGTGACTTGAGAAACTGCAAGTCGCTTCTGGTGTGAGACAATTGGCCATCTGCAAGGACGTTGTTGAGGGGACGCCAGAATGTTTTGATGTTTT
>JARBWK010000008.1:38144517-38546085 GCA_030556195.1 Anolis apletophallus | reverse complement strand
GGGCAAAAGACCCCGTCACATTTCATACAAAGACTTTTTATACTCCTAATGGAGTCCATCCAGTTAAACCCACCCCTTCTTCATGGTTCAAACAATCATAATTGGCTGGTGATTACTGTTGTTACATGACATTTCATTAATCCAATAAACACTAAATAAATCATTTGCATCATGTCTTTGTCATCACTAAAAAGGAGAACAATAGCTTTCTGTAAACTTTCTTTCTCACAGCGCAAGCTATCAATTTTTGCCTCTCTCTGTTCTTTTCTCGTTACTTTAGTCCGGGCTTCCTGCCAGCAGTGAAGATAGGACTTTTGCCATGTTTCATTCACATTAAGAATCCCATTACTTTCATAGCTTAAACTGCACTGTATTCCCACTCATCTAGCATATATATAGTATAACTTGGCACAGAGTGGATTAGAATGTATATAATCAGGGTGTTAGTCTTCTATAACATGTGCCTTATTGATTCCAGGCACCAAAACCCTCTTTTTCAGAGTTGACACGCATGTAGCATCACTTTCTGACTGTACTTTTTATGCTCGGAAAAGTACCAAACCTGCTTCAAGACTGCATTGTAGTAAGTGGTCTGTGGTTTGCTCGTCTCCACTCTCGCATGTCGTGGACTCCACTTTGTAGCCCCATTTCTTAAGATTGACTCTGCATCTCATGATCCCAGAGCACAGTTTGTTTAGTGCCTTCCAAGTCACCCAGTCTTCTGTGTGGCCAGGAGGGAATTTCTCATCTCAGCCACTGATTGAAATTCCAGGTTTTAGCCTGTCAATTTTGGAGTCTTGCTTGCTGAAGGTGTTCTTCTGAGTATCTCTGTAGATCTTAGGAAGCTGATTCTTGATTTGAGTCATTGACATGCTGGCTGATATCCAAACAGATGATGGGCCAGAGATGTCAATGCCTTGGTCCTTTCATTGCTAGCCACTACTTCCCTACAGACATTAGCTTATGGTAGATATCTGCAGGGAAAATACACAGGATACTCTAGTAAGGTTTTAAAAGGTAAAATGTACTTTTCTTGTTGCAGGTAATACATCTATTATATAAATGGGTTCACGTCATGTGATGTATACCTCAAGCAAAGAAACCATACAACGCAGAAAAACAATACTTGCCAACAGAAATAGGCCTCAAGCAAGGTACGTTTGTAGCAAAGAAACTTTCCCCCAAAACCCAAAAGGCCCTAAAACAACGAGTAAAAATAAAACTACATTTCCCAGTATCCTCCGGGCAGCCAACGACTCACCCAGCCTCTACATTCTGAACAACATGATTGGCTGCCAATAGGGGCGGATTTGCATAACTGCTGTAACCATAGCAACGCTGGCAAGAGCCATCCAAGGCTAGGATAGAATGCTGAGAGATTTCAGTTGGTGTTTGAAGGTTAAACTGCAAAACCAAACTCTGAGGGAGCAATTCTCCAGCAAATTCCTACCCACACAACACAACACAACTTCCAATCACAACCCATCCCACCAACCTTACGGGACCCCGTACACACAACACCTACAAACACCACAAACTAAAACCATTCCTTCCTTCCACACAGACATAAACTGACCCAAAAGACAAGCCATGCCTTATAAAAATAACAGCATCGGACGACACACTCACAACGCTACATACATCAAACAAAAAAGGGCAGAACAAACGGCAGAACAGAAACACACTGCGCAGCAGAGACACAGACAACAGGTCACTGCACGACGCACAGCTGAGAACCAAATGCAAAGGCAGAAACACGACGTCGCAACACAGAAAACAAACTTCAAAAACACCACAACCAATTCCACCGCCTAGCCTTCAGATACAACGCTGCAGAAGACTACAGCATGGTGCCAGAGGCCGACATTGGCACCCTAACGCATCTGCACACACTGCAAAGCCCTGAAATACCCAGCAGAAACAACAGGAATGTGCTGCCTAGCCGGTAAAGTGTCTCTACCACCACTTGCCACTCCTCCACAACCACTACAGACTTTGCTGAGTGGACACACTCCAGAATCAAAACACTTCCTCCGCTATATAAGACAATACAACTTATGCTTCCAGATGACATCATTTGGAGCACACATAGAAAGTGCGCAATTCATGCCTACATGACCCCACCAAGACCGTAAGTAACATCATTTCCAACCCTTACATCTCGCATCTCCTAAATAGGGCACAGCAACGCGTGCCGGGTACAGCTAGTCTTGTATAGAAGAATAGAGAGACAAAAGAAAGTTACCTAACTTTGGTAGAGACCTACTTAATTCTGACTCTAATATCTGTGTATAAGGCATCTTGAGGCCGAGAAAACCTCATGGTGCTCCCTTTTAAAACAAATGGTAATAAAGCACACTAAAGACTTTTGGGAAGAGGTGGAAGTGACTTTTTCATATAGACAAGAAGCAAAACTCCTCGAGTTATAGAGATCTAGTAAGCAGACGTGAATAACGAGACAGCAGACATATACCACCTCCATCCCTATTTGCTCTGTATATAAGTGTTGATACTTCTTCACTTTCAATAGGCTTAGAAAAGTATCTTCCTTAAAACTGAGTTTTTTTCCAATGTCTTCAAAACCTTAGTGCTATCATTGGAATTGACAACACAAATATACATTAACACACACACTGGAATTTAAAGAGTCAGTTTTAATGAGTCTTAATATTTGTACTGAAGTTTTATATTGTGATGTGTACTTTGGATGTCACTAATATGTGCACTAATTTGTCTGGCCTATGGCTAGAACAATAAAACTTATTCATATGCAATATATATTAAAGATAAAGGTTTCCCTTGGCATTAAGTCTAGTCGGGTCCAACTCTGGGGGGATGGTGCTCATCTCCATTTTTAGGCCGAAGACCGGCGTTGTCCATAGATGCCCCCAAGATCATGTGGCCAGCATGACTGCACGGAGCACCATTACCTTCCCACCGAAGTGGTACCTACTGACATTTGTATGATTTCGAACTACTAGGTTGGCAGAAGCTGGAGCTAACAGCGGGCTCAGCTCGCTCCCTGGATTTGAAACACTGACCTTGGTCAGCAGCTCAGCAGTTTAACCCGCTATGCCACCGGAAGCTCCTCAATACTTTTAAATTGCTATAATTTTACATATGTTTTCACCTTTTTGTTAAAGAATCACATCTTTCGTATTTGTTCCTTAATTTTGATGAGGAATAGCACTATCCAGCTGCTTTTAACAAGACAAGCTAAATAAAACAACATTTTCTTCCAATTCTTGGCATTATGTACACATGAATGTTCTGTCTCCATGTATACTGTGCTGAGGTGAAATGTTACCTGCATAAGTGCTCTAGGCTCATTTATTTTTTATCTGTACTGAGTGATTCATATGTTATGCCCCATTTATCATGCTCTGTGTTTGCTGTGAACATACCGGAGGCGGAAATTATGATAGGGTCAAAGGCAATGAAGATGTCGAACACTAATCCAACAGGTGTTCCCACTCCCTGTGTCTTTTATACACATATTCAAATCACCTAAGGCAAGACAAGGTAGAAACTGATAATTCACTGCTGATTTCCCTCTCGCAATATACACCACAGCTGCTGAACCAGGCGCAGGCTGTGCATCAGAAGGAAAGCGTCCCTTGTGCATGAAGCCTCAGGATGCTGTCATGGAGCCCTTAAGCACCACAATTTTATGACTTGAAGTTCAAAATCTATCTTCTTCTCTTAGGTAAGATCTTAGGTAAGGTGTTTAGCCTTATTGTGCTTTTCTGCTTTTTCATCCAGGGATAAGGTTCTATATCATACTTTTCAGTAACTTTGGAGAGATAAAACTGTCCTGAAATCAGTCCAGAACTGATTTGGAATTTCTTAATTATAAAATATAATTAGTTTCCTGAAAGATGTGTACATTTATTGATATCAGGGACACTCTTGGTATTAAGCTTTCCAACTGAATATTGCAGAATCTCAGCATTTTTACTGAAAGGCTGACATCTATGTCAAAATGGAGTCCACTGAACTCTTCTAAGAACAATTCTGTAATTTTGCATGCGTATCACATATAATTTCTCAACAGTTTTGAAAGTTTGTCAAAAGTAGTCAAGAATTATTATCAGTGCCTTGCTGAAAACATGTTGCACAGTAATGTTGTTAGTCCAGGGTACCCTATTTGGCAATATAATAAGTTTTGTATTTCTCAAGGGCAACTAGCAATTAGGCTGAGTTTGCACTGTATCTGAGAGGATGGATCTACACTGTCATATAATCCAGTATCTGATCCCAGATTATCTGCTTTGAACTAGATTATATAAGGCTACACTGCCATATAATCCAGTTCAAAGAATATAATCTGGGATAGGAAACTGGTTATATGGCAGTGTAGATGGAGCCTGAGAAATAGGGGTTTGGAATTGCCGCTTTGAGTCTCTTCTGGGGATAAAAGTGGGGTATAAATAAACGTAATAATAACATAATAATTTGGAACCCATTCAGCCATGGAAAAAGTATGACCTTAGTCAAGTCAGACTATCTCAGCCTCAGAGGAAAGCAAGAAGAAAGCTCTTCTGAATGAATAAGAGTTAAAAACACATACCTATGACAACAAAATGATTATATTTCTTGATGTTGCTTGGATTCTTTCTATAAGGATTTCTTTCAATGGCATCTTAAGATGAAATGAAGGGGGAAGGCTCCACTGACACTCTTATTAGGCTCTAAACAGTGTTGTGATGCTATTCGGATTTACCTGGAATAGCCCACAGCATACAGCATCCCACTGTAAACTCACCATTCTGAGAAAAGCTCCTCTTCAATGTGGTAATAGTTTTGACATTATAATGGGATTTTCTGTTTTCAAAAATAGAAGACTTTGTTTCTGCTTTCTGATTTACCATGGGGCTACAGTGATAATCAATAGCACCTCATTGTTGGATTGAATCTTATTTGAGTACATGACACCTCAAGATGCCACACAGATTTTAAAAAATCATGTCAGGAGCAACTTGAGCAAATTGCTTCTGGTGTGAGAGAATTGGCCGTCTGCAAGGATGTTGCCCAGGGTGTTTTGACATGTTACCATCCTTGTGGGAGGCTTCTCTTATGTCCCCACATGGGGAGCTGAAGCTGACAGAAGGAGCTCATCAGCACTCTCCCAGATTCCAACCTCTGACCTGTCAGTCTTCAGTCCTGCTGGCACAAGGGTTTAACACATTGTTCCACCGGGGGCTCCATACAGATAATAAAAATGTCAGTATTTTGCCTAAGAAAACCTGTGTATATTTCAAAAGTTTTGAGACATTTTGGACCATAGTGGTCAACCTAATTAACCTAATATCGATTTTAGAATTTGTCTTACGGCTATCAAAATTTGACCATAGAATTGTGCTGGAGGAGCTAAATGCCCCGCCATCTATTCACCCTTTGAGGATGATGCGCTGTTCATTGTTTTAACTGTTTTATTAATTGCTATACTGCTGTTGTTTTTTAAATGTCTTTTAACTGTTTATTGCCTGTATTTTACCTTGCCTTTCGGCTCCTGTAAGCCGCCGCGAGCCTCGGGGAGTCGGCGGCATAGAAGCCCGAATAATAAATAAATAAATAAAAAGATTTCTAGAGATAATATATTAGGCAAATCAATGAATAAGGAGATCAACAAAGGTTAAATCTGGGGAGAACTGATTGTATATAGATCAGCCACTGTATTCTGAATTAAATTAGTGTCAAATAATGTCAACATGACATTAAACACCTCTAACCCTTTGTACAGTCTGGAAAAGGGCTTGGAATCATTTTTAAAGATTCTGATGGGATACAGAAGATAGGCACAATTCTATTAAATGGCTTCATGTGTTGGAGACAGAATCCTGAACTGTGTTAGGCAAGTTAAACAGGTAGCCAGGGCAGAGCTTGCAGCTGGAACTAGGAAAAGGCCTTTAAAAAATTTAAAAAATCAAAATTTCCCATGGAAACTTCAGTTTATGCTGTCAACTCAAAATATGGTATCACCGTTTTATTTAAACAAAAGACTGAAGGATGTTTGCAGTCAACAAGAGTGATGTTTTGCTTACTAACATTTAAACACGGAAGTAGAGGCAAAATGCATGCTGAGCTTCACTTGGAGGTCACTTAGGAAAAAACTTTGCCTGTTTACATCCAATACAAAAAAGCTGACCTCATGGAACTGAGAAATGCAATAGCAGCCGTTTTCAGATCACTGCTGGTTTTCAAATTAGATGTTAAAATCAGTTTGTTTGTAAATTATGTTAAATGTAGTCCTTTCTCTTAAATCAGAAAGGATACATTTGCCATGAAAAAGGAACACTGCATTTCCTCTCAATAACGGTTACAACAATCCTATAAGATAAAATAATAATATTTTACTTATTATTATTCTATGCCTTTTAGTAGTTTCTGGCCCAAAGGTGAACCTATTATGAGTTTTCTTGACAAAATATGTTCAGGAAGGGTTTACCTTAGCACTCTTTGTGTCTGAGAGAGTGCGTCTTGCCAAAGAAACTACAACACGTTGGCTCCCAGTAAGTCGTGACAGCAGGGGATTTAGGCAGAAATTAGGGGAAAACATTGGAAAGCTTTCTGAAACATTAAATTGGTGATAATTAAGAAAAATATTATTCATAGAATCATAAAGTTAGAAGATAGCACAAGGGCTATCCAGTCCATCTCCCTGCCTTATAGAAACACACAATCAAAGCTCCCGTTCTCTGCTTTAAAACCTCCAAAGATGGAGCTTCTATTACACTTCAAGGCAGCATATTCTACTGTGAAGCAACCCATACCTTTGGGAAGTTCTTCTTAATATGAACCACTATGGAGATTAAGGTCATCTGGAGAGACCCTGCTTTCAGTCCTGCCTCCTTCGCATGTGCAACTGGTAGGGACGAGACAGCGCCTTCTCAGTGGTGGCCCATCAGCTGTGGAAGTCCCTCCCCATTGACATTAGATCAGCCCCCTCCCTCATGGCCTTCAGAAGGAAAATAAAAACTTGGCTTTGGGATCAAGCTTTCAGAGAATAGTTCAGTGCAATAACATATATGGAATATGTGCAATGATTCTGGAACGGTCTTGGACTATTATGGATGGCATGGTTTTAATATTGAATTTAAAATTTTAAAATCTTTAAGATGTATTAATTTTAATGTAATTTTAATGTTTATTGGAATTGTATGTGTTCTAAGGCACTGAATAATTGCCTATATGTAAGCCACCTTGAGTCCCCTTTGGGGTAAAGAAAGGCAGGGTATAAATAGGGTAAATAAACAAATAAATTAATAAACTGAATTTAAAGTGGGTTCATTCTCTAGTGTGATGAAGTGGAATCTCCATACTAGTAGAAAAGAAGCTCAATCCCTCCTCAATGTGACATTTCAAATGTTTAAACATGGCTTTCGTGTCTCCTCTCTGCCTCTCATTGTGATAGTGAGAAAAAATGATTAATCTCAACTGTACTAATCCAATCTATAGTAGACTCACCTAATCAATTAATTAAATGACAAGCCAATATTTATATTTATCCCACTGATTTGCTCAGTTATGATAGCAAAAGCATTTAGTTTTTACTTCACATTTCCAGCATACCTCTCATAATGGTCTGCAATACATCCTTCACCAAATTTAAAAACTAACACAGTGTATAACACATGCAAAAAGGAAAACAAGAGGTCTTTGTTGTATGTGAGGAACTGCTCTACATCCTTCTTCGTTCTTGCCTGAAGTAAGTTTCCCATCCTGATTATTCATGCGGCACATGAAGCCTCTTTTTTTTTAAAAAAAAAACAGCTTTGCATCCCCATCCCACCAGCAGCTCATTTGCTGACAATAAAAACAAAGAGGCCTCTTTTCAACTGTTTGTATATTTTCCATGCCTGTTACCGTAGCAGAATTCAAAGTCACAAAAACAATGTGGTTGCTGTATATAAATGTGGTCTATAATCGTACAGTTCTGTCTCTACCCCACAAGAATTCAAACATACATATACCCAACCTTATTGTAAATATTGTGATTAGAAGTGTGAAGCTGTGCTCTTGCTCTTAGTATTATAAAGTTACAGATGGGAACTTTGCTACCCTCCAGATGTTGTTGAATTCTAACTTCCATGATCTCCAAACATTCTGCAGATGAAAACTGAAACAGATATGGCCAAGTAACATCAGTCAAGATTAGTGAAGTTACTAATCAGGAAGAATGCAAAAATTAAAACAGGCTGTTTTAATAGACTTTTGCCTGAGCTTACTGGGAAAAGTCAGTTTCTGCCCCCTCCTGTCCCCCCCCCCCTCCCAACTACAATACACACAAATACTGATAGAATACAAACTAGTTTTCACTTTAAACTCTGTTTTCAGCTACTCAAGTAGGCTGAGGATTCAATGTCAGGAGAGAAAATCTGACATTTTAAAAGCTGATGAAAAAGTAATATGATAGAGCAGTGTTTCTCAAACTGTGCCCTTCCAGTTATTTGGGACTTTGGATCTGAGCTGGATCCCTTTGGCAATGTACTACTAATTAGCTTATTACATTGGTAAATTTCCCCCTCACTTCAGCATTTTTTCAAGCATGTAGAGGCACTGAGCTCATCACATGAGTTAAACTACTTCTGGCCATCATGCATAGTCCTCCATGGTTGAAAAGAGGCAGAAGTGTCCCGAAAGGCAGGAACTCCAAAAATTGACCTCATCACATTGAGAAATTTCCCCTTCATAAGATACTCCAGCCTATTTTCAAGCAGGGAGAGGGATGGAGCTCATCACATATTCCAAGGTTGAAATGAGACAGAAATGTCCTGAAAAGAGGGAACTCTGAACACGTGCCAGTAATCGTGTTCAGAGCTCCTACCTCTTATCGTACTTTACTCCCATGTTTACAACTGAAGAACAGGTGGGATGGGAACTATCAGTTTCCTGTTCTGTTTCATTGCCCAATCGCCAGCAGTCCCTTGTATCCTATGACATTTGATGCAGAACAATATGATCCAATGGAAATAAATGGTTTTAACCTGGATCACTGTCTCTTGTATCATATGCGGTTTGGGGCAGAACAATTTTATCCCATGGAAAGAAATGGTTTTAAACTGGTGTCAGTCTTCTTTAATGCAAGGGCTTTGGGCAGGGCAAAGGATCTCTTGGTTTACGGATATTGTTGTTTCTCCTGATTTAAAAAAGTAATACCTTGTGATGAATGTAAGATGAATGTATTGTCAGCTCTTAAGTTTCCATGTGTGAGTGTGATGGGGAGTAAGAACTCGAAACGGAACTGCTGACAAGAAGGGCGGTATTCTATGTTAAAGGGACAGTCACCCATGCTTTCCCCTCTAAATGTAATATGGTTGTTAGTGTTTATGATTTTCGGTCATCTTTATTGGTTGTATCCACAGTACGGGTGGGATACTAAGTCCATTTATTAGGTTGTGTCAGTGAACATGGTGGGAATTGTTTCTGAGTAAATATTTATGTTAGTCATAATTTAGTCCCGTTGAAAACAATATCATTTACATTAATCTTGGCAAATCTTGTCAATAGAGCTAAAACATGCCTATTTTTAAAAAATCCATCCAGTATAAAAAATTTAAAAGGACAGTGGTGATGTGGAGAGTTGAACTGAAATGTGGTAACAACAAGAAGGATGTTCAAAGCCATTACAAATATGATATACCAAGTTATAGAATTTTCCTGAAAATGTTCAAGGCATATGAAATCTTGCCAGCATGATTCCTGAAACAAAGGCAGCTCATGGCCTGTTTGCATTTCAGATTTTTCAGATTTCCTTTTCTCGTTTTGTTCCTGCTGTAGGTGTATGTTCTGCATTAAAGTTGACAGTTCCTTCCCATACACTTGATGGCATTGAAGGGCAACCACTCAGACTTCCAGTTAACTACACTTTCAACATGACGGCTTCTGAAATTCAGATAATATGGTTGTTTGAGAAGCCTCCAAAAACCAAATATCTAATTAGCTCTGTGAATCAGGAAGTTGTCCCAGACTTGGAATTTGGGAAGAAATTTACACTTATACCTCCGAATGCATCTTTGCTGGTAAAACCTTTAGAAAGAAATGATGAAGGCAATTACTTTGTCAAAATCAATATCCATGGAAACAGAACAATATCAGCAAGTGAAATTATTCAAGTTACTGTTCATGGTAAGTAACATAAAATTCTAGAATCCATGGGGCAACTCGGTGTATCATAAATGATCTATGACAAAAATATTCTGTTCTTCTTGATGATCTCTTTATCTTTAAAAAATAATAATAATCTGGCAATATTTTATTTTCCATCATTTTGGGGAATCTAGAATACGTAACGTTCACCAACTAGTAAAGCTCCAGATTTTAAATGATTTCCAAACTAGAGTCTTGCCAATATCAGACTAACCAGTCTTCTGAATATTGGGAAGATCTTGACCAGGGTTTGGAGTTGTGTAGTCCTCAAGATGTTATTGGACTATTGCTCCCAGCAGTCCTAGCTAGCATATCAATGGTGCAGAAGGGCAAGAATTTAAATTCAACAATAAGTGGAGGTGCCAAACAATTCCCACTCTGGGTTAAACTGACTCCAGTCATCTCATCAAGAGCATGTATGTATGTAAATGTAATTTCAGGCATTATACTGGAAAAAAAGCTCTTACACTCAGACCCCCATTGCTCTTAAACAAGTGATCTACACTGTCACATTTGACATTGTTAGCCGTATCTCAGGCAACCATGGACTGGTAAATGTATGCATTCAATATACTTGTAACTCAGCCTCAACATATCCTCAGTTTATTGAGCTGCAGATGTCCTACTTAAATGACAAAAACACCTTTCTAATAACTTCTGAAACTTTCTTTTGCAGTTCCTGTCACGAAACCACGGATATACACTGATCCCTCTTTTGGAGTCGTGGAAAAAAAAGGGAACATAACTTTAAAATGTACTGTGGACAAAGGGACAAGGGTTGTTTACCAGTGGATGAAAAATGGGAACCCCATCGAAGCCAGCGCCAATGACTCCTTTTCTGTAAACAAAGATACACTTTCAATTGCCCCCGTTGTTAAGGAAGCCATTGGAAACTACAGTTGTTTAGCAACCAACAAAGTCAGTGCAATGGAGAGTGACGTGATCACACCAACAATATATTGTAAGTAGCTGTAATACTCACTGCTTTCACTGGTTTCAGAGATTGAAGACAAATATGTAGGAAGCAGAAAGAAAGGAAACAATATGAAAAGAAAAAAAACCTGCCAGCATTCCTAAGCTCTTGGGAAGGCTAAAGTTCTTCCTTTAACCAGATTTTATAAGACTAATTGTAGAATTAGACCTAGATTCATACCATTTATTTCTAAACAACCATCCACAGTTGTTTAGAAATACTACTATCTTACTACACCATTATATCAGATATGTTAAACTCATGTTCATTGAGGGCCACATCAGCCTTATGTTTGTCTTCAAAGAGCTGTTCAATCCATGGGAAGAAAATCCGTTGATACAGAGGAATAACTATGATTTTTAATTTTTTTACGAAGTGGTCAGGGCTCTTTACTTTTTACTCAGTCTGGGTCCCCAGATGTTATTGAACAACAACTTCCATCACTACTGATTATCCACCATGTGGACTAGGGATAATAGGAACTACAACCCAACATTACTGGTGGCTCTGAGGTTAGGAAAAGATTAAAGTACTGTATATTTTAAAGTCTGACATCATATTCACAAGCCTTGTATCTAAATTCAAACCCCACTATTCTGACTAAACAGAACAAACCGATCCTTCTGGATGTTATGTATCATAACTTCCATCAGCTCTACTCACAGTGTCTAATAAGAACTACAGGACTTGCAGGGCCACATAAAATGTCATGAAGGGCCAGATTTGGACCACATGCCTTGAGTTTGATGCATGTGCATTATGTATATAATGGGACTTGAGAACCCACAGATTTTGGCATCTATAAGGAACCCTAGAACCAAACTCCAACAAATACCAAAAAATATTGTCCATGTAAGTTCGTATCTTTGTTTAAAATGGCACTTGGAAAACAAATAGGATTGTCCATATAGTTAAGATTATCAAGTATCTGTATAATCTTGGATACACAGACAATTAGAAACAACATAAAAGCTATAAGAGTTCATGCTAGATTGATGGTATACTTTAATTATATGTAGTATTCTGGGTACTAGAAAAAATTGATGAACAGGATAAAAGGTGATGAAAAATAACTTTGTTTAGCCAAGGTATAAACAAACGGGTTACTTGATCCATTCTTGAAAGAAGCTTTGTTTACTCTGAAGGTGTTGGAAGCATATTTCAAAAGAGCATAATAAAAAACTGATAAATTTAAGCAAATATGGACTTGAAATAATGAAAGATGGGAAAACAAGAGAGAAAAGCCTTACCCTTTATGGTAGATGAATATAAGAGCCAAGTTTGTAAAAATTCAATTTGCACATTCATATATCCAATTGGTTTCAAAGGTCTTTTCATCCATATAATGCTACTGGGTTGAAAGGGGGTGGTTTTCACCACCTCTCAAAACTTTCAGTGAGGATCACCATTCTTTTTTTGGCCTTGAAAAGCCAGAAATACGCACCAACATGAGTTTTTAAAACCCGCTTTGGCACGCATTTCTGTCCCCACCCCCACCCCCAAAAAACAGACTTTCCAGGTAGGTGTTTACATTACATCCCAGTAACTACCAGGATGGCATGGAACCACCTCAAAGCCTCCCCCCCCCCCAAATGCTGTAAAATTTAAAAAAACATGTACGCAGCCGCTGTTAATGGAGGATTCAAAGACCACCTGAATTGTGGCCAGGTAAGTTTTTATTTTATTTTAAGGGTTGTTTTGGGGGACTTGAGGGGAGGAGTGGGTGCTATCCCACACCTTTGGGTTCCAGGAAATTATACTGCAAGAGAAACCCTGGTTTGAACCAAATTAATTTGGTTTTACCAGAGGTGTCATTTGGACGCCTTCAGTAAAACCAAGACAGGTCTCAGTTTAATGGCATGTCTGGATTATACTGCAAGGGCAATCCTGGTTTGATCTGAATTAAGTCGGTTTTACCGGAGGTGTCATTTGGACGCCTCTGGTAAAACAGAGACAAGTCTCGGTTTAATAGTATTTTGGATAAACCTGAACTTCCTGGATCCCTTCCATTTTAAAAGGGTTTTTGAAGGAGGCATTTGAACAGAAAATAGTAAATCATCACACTACAAACATTTGAAGTAATTGTTTTAGAACATACCTGCAATGTTAGCATGGAAAGAGCCTCCTCGAAGATTAAGTAAATACAGTTGGGCAATGTTTTGTGTAAACAGCTAATCTTTCCAACCCAAAAGCATTGCTTTACAACATTTTTATTTATGCAGTGGAATAAAAAATGGTTTTAAGAAACTATTTCTATTTGATACCAGAGTTAGACAAACCACATCACCTTGTTAGATCAATGTATTACCTAATAATCTACTTTACATTTGTCATCTCTTGCTTTGGGCTATGTATCATGCACCTTCTAAAATGTAGGAATTCAAACATGGTTGATTCATGGAAAAACCCTATGGTTACATTGTATTAGATTGCATTGTATGTACATTCCTGCATTTCACCATGTTTGTGATGCTGAATTATGGCAATAATTTTAATTGAAAGGCTCTTCATCATTAACATTCACATGTGAGGCACATATGATGCAATTGTTTCCATGGGATCTATAGAAATGGCCAGTGAAGATGACATAGATATAAATAAACATAAGAATAAATGTAAAAATAAGCATCATAACAACAACAACAATAGAGGAAGCTGATTTTAATGAATGTGAGAGAAAGTTAAACTGTCTGATTTGTCCATTTTTTTGCACAAAACTGTGTTGATCCTACAAACACTGGTGTTAATTTGTTACTTTCTCTATTAAGAATTTTACAACAAGCCTGGGAGCAGATATTAATAAATAATTTAGCATCCTTCATACAATATTAATGATTTGGGGTCTGTTTGGGTTTTCGGTCACAATTTTGCAGAAATATAGAGACAATGGTTATGAAGAAACAAAGTCTTCCCACAATAGTATAGAAATTATATTACCTGCAATGATTTCATCTACCAAATTTTGCTTTCAGGCCATATAATTCAATGTAAACTTTATCAACACTACACAAAACCTTGTTTACCAGACACCCATTTGCTCAATAAGAATCCAGTGCAGGTTCCAAGGTCTACATATACCATATGCCACTGCTGCCAGGGGAGTTTCAGTAACAAAAAAAGGTCAGTCACAGTAAATACTTGCCATCTGTTCAGAAACAAGAGGGATAATAGTTTCATGGTGACAGGAGCAATTGGTCATGTTCCCTCTGAGAAATAAATTGTTGCTAAGAAATGATGATTTATTATTTTACAAGTCATTTAGTAAATAGATTTTACTGAGTCTAAAGGTCTGCTCTGCTGAGAATTGATACTGAGAAAGAGGTAGTGCTGCCAGAAAGAATTACGCAGAATTGTCTTGGTGATTTAGTGCTGACTGTCAAGAGGTGAGCCACTGGAGGACGCAATGTTCAGCAAGTGACCCTGGCTGGCCAAAGTAGGCCATTAACACAGCTGAGGGATTATTCTGATCGCATAAATGAAAGGTTTTCATATGTTGAGTTCCATACATAATGTTATTACAATGTATGTATGTGTCCATATCTCTTACAAGATTTCTTTAACTTTCAATTTGCTAGTAAAACCGAATTATGTTGTGAGGTGATGCGTGTCTAAAATGTTTCACTAATATGAAATGCTTTTAAAACTCTGCCTTAAACTGTCTTAAAAGAGAATGTTTCTATTCAGTCAATATACAGTCATGACTCAAGTTTATCCCTGGAAGTGTGTGAACAGAAAATGTGATTTCAGTTAAACTCATGGAGATTAGATGCCTGGTCTTTCGTGGCAGAAGGAGAAGAGAATGCTGTGAATATCATAATGGTCTAGAATAGAGATAATAAAATTGGGACAGGTCATATGGAAATAGGGAAAGGTCTCATCTCTTCCTCCTTCCCTCCTTAGAGCAGACCACAAATCCTTATGCTGTAAGAGTATGGTCTGGAACCCTCCTATAGAAAACAATTGCCATTGCTGGTGAATTTTTATATAAACTTATGTTTATGCCAAGCTCAATGAATCTAGGTGCTACATACTGTAGGCCAATTGTAAAGCAAATGTTGCATGATCCTATTCTTTTCTAATACCCAAGGGGATAGTAAGGCTGAAATTTGCACAATTTCAAGAGATTCCCACTTTATACATGTTGCACGTCAGAACCTGGCAATTCCCCCTGAATCACACACACACAGGCCAAATGTAGTATCAACAAGTTTATTTAGAATAAAAGATAGAAAAGTCCAAAAATAAGAGTTCAAAAATAGTCCAAATGAAGAAAATATCAAAAACCAATGATTGTCCAAAATAGCTCAATAATTCCCAGCCAGAAAGGCTTAAGTCCAAAGAAAAGCAAAGTCCATAAACTAGGCAAAGTTCATAGGCAAGGCAAGCCACTCCAGCGGCTTGACGTTGTTATGCCCCAGTCTGATCCCATAGCCAAGCAAGACTGAAACCATGTTAAATCACAGGCCTTAATCAAGTCTAAAGAGAAACCTTTGTGAAGGCCTCTGAGTCAGCCAGTCAAGGTTGTCCGCAGCCCTCCGCCTTCCCAAGCTGATAAGAAGCACTGGGAAGGCAAAGTTTCGCTTCCCTCTGTATCTCCAGGTGCGGCCGTTAATGAGCTGACATACTTGCCTTCCTTGAAGGGCTTGAAAAAGTCACCCCCACAAACTGTCCATGGGAAAGAGTTACGACGCAGTCTGCGTCTCAGGGATCAACTCCATGCGGGACCTATTTAAGTGGGTTCCCGGTGGCGCTTGGAATCTCACGCCAACGTTTAGCTTCCCTTGCCAAGCCTCACGGAACCTAAGCTCCAAGGACCAGGCCGCTGTGCCTCTACGCTACTCAAGTCTCCAGTCAAGCCCTCGTCTGCCAAGAACTTATTCTGGTTTTAAGCCCATTGGGGTTCCAAGCTTACTTTTTCATTATTGGATCTTTGAACTCTTTTGGAACTATTGCTTTGCAATACTTTGATGCTGGGGGCATCAGTGGACTATATTTTTATCTCTTTCCTCCTTTCTACCTATTCTAAATAAAGCATTTAATCACAGCTGCTTCGTGGTGGTTTACTGAGGGATCCTCCAGGCCCAAGTTGCAACAGACGTGGTACCGTAAAGCAACCTCAGTAGTGGCAAACAAAGTTTGGATCCAAACCGTCCCAACGGTTCCCTGGAAGACCTGAACGGGAGACTTGGTTCAAGCTAAACGTGGCTTCAGATCTAATTCAAAGTCCAAAAGCAAAGACTAATATAGAAGATAATCCCAGGGCACCCATCTCACCCCCTGGCGCAGGCCCCACAATTTCCTGGAATCTCTGATATTTCTTCTTCTATCAAACACCTGTTCGTTAGCAGGACCAGCTGCTTCATTATCGGAGTGAGAACCGGACAGCTCCCTTTCTCCCAAAGGCTGATTTGGAAAGGGAGTGGAAACCCGTTCCTGAGACCCAAGGCCACTAGGCCGCTCATAATCGTAATCATCTTCCATTGAATCTTCACTGAACTCATCAGCAGTTCTATATCCCTCCGTCCACTCATTTTCCCATTGCAAGCTCTCATTAGAAGACTCATAACCATCTGGCCATTCTTCTTCACCATTTTGCCCTGGGTCATCTAGCCCATCCCCACTTTGCACCGAAGCAGCAGGCACCTGCCTTGGCACCCCCGGGGTCTGACTTTGGCCACTAGGCTGGAACACTACAATACACTTGAACAGCTTGTGTAAGGATCCATGTAACTTGTATTTGGTCTACGGTAGAGTGAGTCATATGAAGCCTAGAGTGAAACACAGAGATAGAGTTATTCAGTAAATAAGAAACCAGCTGCAAGTGCTATAATCTCTATTTACCTAAAGCAATTCCTGAAGTAATCAATTGGGGCTTTTTTTTCTGTAAATAGAAATCTTATGCATTTTGCCTGCTATGTAAATATAAGAGTTTCATGCTTGTTTACAATGTCAAGGTTTCTGTTTTAGTAGTATAACCAGGCTATTTTGCTGTTCAAAATGAAGAAACATCTTAATTTTGCACATCTTGCACAAAATGAAGAGACAGACATCATCCTCATCTTTTGTACAGTGCTATCCAGAAAGGTGCCTGCTTCATTAACTCTTAGGATTTGGTATGCAAGTCACATCTTCCTAGTATACTGGTGACTAAAACCAAAATGGCAAGGATTGAAGGAAATAGATTTGAAGTCTCAATCTGCCAAGAGAGATGGTCATGGGCTTTTACATCTGTCAAGCAATAATCTTGGAGAGATAAAGAACATGTTGGATGGATGTGAGGGAGTGGATATCTAAAGAATAAGTGACATTACACGTGTCACATGAAATTGCAACATGGTATGCGTGTGCACACATGTTCTACTGATAGTTGCCAGAAAGGGGCATTTTTTAGGACAGTGGTTCTCAACCTGCGGGTCCCCAGGTGTTTTGGTCTACAACTTCCAGAAATCCCAGTCAGTTTACCAGCTGTTAGGATTTCTGGGAGTTGAAGGCCAAAACATCTGGGGATCCACAGGTTGAGAACCACTGTTTTAGAATATAACACACAGTGTTGCCTGCAATGGTCCCAGAGGCTAAAAGTTGGTCCTGTGGGACTTCAAAAATTGCCCAGTTTCAAGATTACATACACTGTGGTTGATGTAAAATAGAAGCAGAACATCTGGTCTTCTCCTGTGCTGACTGGAAAAGAAAAGGAGAAGGAGTGTATTAGCCCAAGACTCACAATGCCTTATCTTTAAATCATTAAATAGTAGCATGCAAGCAAGACTTCAGAGTGGAGTGAAAGTCAAAAGTGCAGCAAAGTTAGCTTTGCATGTTTTCATAATATGGCTGGAAAACTAATGATGAGTGGAAGAAGAGTTTTATCAATGGACAAATTGATATCACAGCAGTCACTTGCTATGAATTATGTTTCTTTGTTAAATTTGGTGTCTTTTCTCTCAATTCCCCTTATCATTCTGTTCATGAAGATGGACCCTATGGACTTACCATAAATACTGACAAAGGCCAGAAAGTCGGGAAGGTGTTTACACTCGATAAAGGTGAAGCAGTCCAGCTTTACTGCTCTGCAGACTCCAACCCGCCAAATATTTATTCCTGGATCCGGAGAGCAGACAACTCCACACACCCCATTAAGTATGGAAGATCACTGGAAGTTGCAGCTGAAAAGGTGACACAGAAAACGGAAGAATACACCTGCAGTGCTTACAACAACATGACTGAAACCCAGGCTGAAACCCATATCCTTGTGATAATTATACCAAAAGGTAAGAATGAATAATTGTATCCCCTGTAAGCACTCCAGCATCAAGCCAATGTGAAAAGAATTCCATACGCAAATATCCTCTCTGCTAAAATGTATACTAGGATAAGGAAAAAGAGGCTCTAAGGGCATGTCTCACCACATTTAATCTTCTTTAATTGTAATTTCCTCCATCCGTGAGACTCTGGGAATTGTAATTTTCTGAGAAGCTCTTGGGATCTGTAGCAAAGTCATGAACATCTTCAGTAGCAATGAAATATAATAAACAAAAGTATAAACACTGTCAGTAATCTCATCTCAAGACTAGATTACTGCAACGTGCTCTATGTTGGCCTTCCTCTGTCGGCGACCCGGAAGCTCAAGCTGGTGCAGAACACTGCCGCTCGGCTCCTGTCTGGCACCCCAGCAGGTTGCCACATAACACCTGTCTTGCAGGATCTGCACTGGCTGCCAATTGAGCACCGGATCACCTTCAAAGTGTTGGTTCTCACCTTTAAGGCCTTGCACGGCCTGGGGCCAGCGTATCTGAGGACCGTCTCACTCCATATTGCCCTTCGAGATCACTACGGTCCGAGGATGCTAATCTTCTGGAGGTACCTTCGGCGAAGCTGGCACGTCTGACATCCACCAGTCGGAGGGCGTTCTCTGTTATAGCCCCCACGCTATGGAACGCCCTCCCGGCCGAAACCCGGGCAATGAAGGACCTGCTCCTGTTTAGACGGGCTTGTAAAACCCATCTGTTCAAGCAGGCCTTCGGCGGGTAGGCCAGCACATTCCAATCGTGCCACTGTTCCTGTATTGTTTATTGTATTGCTCTGTTTTTAACTGCTTTTACTGTTTTATTGTTTCTGCATTTTATTGTGCCTTCGGCTTCTGTAAGCCGCCGCGAGCCTTCGGGAGTCGGCGGCATAGAAACCCGAAAAATAAATAAATAAATAAATAAATAAAATAATCATAAATCAAGTGCTCTTCGCGTTTATAAAGATAGCCATTCTACAGTAAGTTTATGAGGATTAAACGGGTTAAAGTAATCCACTTTGGTGTGGACACTAGTCTCCACCCCGCAACCCAAACCCCAGGCTTTCCGGGGGGGGGGGGGCGAGGCTAAGTCGAATCGAGATGGCATGAAACCACCCCAAAACTCCCCAGTTGGGTCCCCAAATTTACAGGTCTGCCAGCAGCACAGGCCTCTGCCTACAGTCCCTCCCCACCCACCCACCTCCTGGCTTGCTATTTTCTTGCATCAGGAGGACTGTAGGCCTCTCTGGTAAGTTTGTGGACCTTAATCGGGGGCCGGAGGGCAGGGTGTGTGTGCGCCATCCCATTCCTTTGAGCTTTTCAAAGCCTGAAAAAACAGGATGGCTGTGAGGACCCACCCCCGGTGTTGCAGAACGTGACCCCAAAAGTCAGTTCCCACAGGCCCAATACCTCATTAGATCCAGGTGTTTCAGTAAGGCCCAGATCAGATGTGGTATTTAATGCAGCGTAAACCTGGGAAAGCCCGGTTTACTCCACACTCATTTGCTTTTACCGGAGAAGTCATTTGGACGCTTCCAGTAAAATCGAAACCATTCCCGCATTTTGGGCCTAACAAAGATATATGAGTGAAGACTGTATTCATGTTTGGAAGGGAGGTAACCAGAAAATATAATTAACACACACACTTAGGCTTTCTCTACTATACTCATCTATTCTGAAGATCTCTATTCTAGCAGATCACAATTTTCTAGGTGATTCTCAGATTCTTGGGTTAAATTTTAGAGAATTTCATTATTTGTGGATAGAATAATTCAAAGTATACAGTTATCAAAATAGGAACTAAAAGGTAACTATTTAACAGAGACTGTTCTACTTTTTTCTTTCTTTTTTTAATTCACTGTAATATGTTAACTCATTGACTTGCTGTATTATACCACTCCTACATTTTTGTATTTGGTTTTGTTCTTCAATTTCTTTTGCCGATGGTTATTTACTCCCATTTATATGTACTGTTGTGTATAAATAAAATTTTCTCCAGGCTTTCTCCTGGATACATTCATTTGGAATTGTACGGTTAGTGAATTAAACAAGACAACTCTTAAACTTTATTTTCTTTACCAGGATTGAAGGTGATATGGCTAGGTTTAAAAAAATACATATTTTCCTCCATGAAAGAATTAGGATATAAATATTACACAATTACTGTAAAATCTTTAGTCCCTTTTTGCAATTTAGAAAAAAATCTGATATAATCTGATATGATGGCAAAGAATTACCTATATATCTTTTTCAGATCCTGTAGCCATTTCACTAAAGTAAGCTGCATTTTTATCATTTTGCTTTCTACTATATTTCACAAGCTTGTTTATATTCTACAATACAAAGACCTGAGTGATTTGTGCTTAAGATAAACATCGACAACAGCTGTCTATTGTATAAAGGGATTTAATATAATCACTACTGATGAAAGTTCAGTTCTTTCAAACACACTGAGATGAAAAGATATCACAATTGTACAATAAAACCAATAGGAAAAAATACTTTGATGCCCTGGAAGGAAAAACACAAACAAAGCTCTTGCATTACATTAGAACAAAATTGCCATTCTTATTCCTGAGAGTGTAGTGAGAACTCCATGGAATATGAATATAAAAATAGCCATTCTCAGGTTTTTACTTTGTGAACAATGAAAATAGCAAAATCTGCAAAGTTCATGGTTGGGTTATAATACCTTCCCATCACTTTTGACTTGGTGGTTAAAGCTACTGAACTCTTGTGCACTTGTGGGATCCAGTATAACTATGTTGGCATATATTTTAAGATATTGACCTGTGTGAGGAAAAGGAAAATAAGCTCCCATTCAAAAGAATCAAGAGCTGGAAGCCAACGTGTTACTATATAAAAAAGATGTACTGCATGAGGAAAGAAATCCTAATCTAATCCAGATACGCCCAGTTCCTTTATCTAAGGTCACACTATGGACAAAGCCTAGAAAAGTCACCTTTTTATTCCAGATTCTAGATCCATTTTCCTCCCAAAAATATAACTAGTGAAATGAAAAATGTAACTTTCACCAAGCTCCGTTTCTATATGCCATCAACATTCTTCTTTATTAAACTAACATGTATAGGCACTAGGACTGACCAATCCATTAAGTAAAATGAGACAGCTGTCTTGAGGCTTTTGTTTTGTTACCTTAAATTAGCAGCTAATGCTTATGTTGTTGTTGAGACTGCTCTTGTTTGTTTTTACTGCCAGCGAATGGGAAATGTTGTGGGCTAACCTCACTGCCTTGTGAACCTAGGCTTCATATCCTAAAGTGGACAAAATGTTTCAAATGTAATACAGAACCACATAATCAAGGAGAAAGAAAGAAGATTGATTTTGTATCCATTATAAGATGTGCTATTTGAATGGGTTCCTATGGAGAGAACATGAATTTTGCTAATGTCTCATGGATACAATTTCTTCCCAGAATCAAACTGAAACAACAAAAGAAGCCTTAGACTTAAGTACTGTAGTCTCCTCAAGACTTCATGGCCATCATGATAACCGTGGGCCTAATGCAAGTAACACTGGAGATCAACTTGATCTTACTTTTGGGCTGACAGCATTAGAATATGCTGGCTCAAAAGTTCAGAAACTGTAGTCCCAACTTTTCCAAGTTCTGCTTAAGATATATTAGACTGCTACAAAACTCTGTGGCTCTAAAATAATAAAATGAAATTAAAAATAGATACCTCCAAAGATGTAAAATTATTTAATCCTGTAAAAACAAATAGGAAATTATGGAGTTGCTTAAAGGACAATGTTTTTTGTTCAGGTGCATACATTTAAGAGCTGGCATTGGTTCATTTCACTTTGTGCATTAATTCAAGGTATATCACAGTGCTGTCCAACATCTACCGGACCGGGGGCCTGATGTTTGGTCACTGATGACCTGGGGGGGGCGCTCACACCCCGCCCGATGCCACGGGCATCCCCTGCCCTTCCAAGGCATCGGCGCCACGGAGAGAGGGACAAGGCGGCGGTACAGGGAGGAGGAGCCAGCTCTCTTCCTCCTGCCTGTATCGCCCCTTCTCCCTCTCTCGGCGGCGCTGCTGCAAACTGGCATCTGAGAGAGGGACAAGGCGGCGGCACAGGAGGAGGGGCCAGCTCTTCCTCCTGCCTGTATCGCTCCGTCTCGTTCCTCTCTCAGCGGCGCCGCTGCAAACTGCTGCAACGGCGCCGCCGAGAGAGGGAGAAGGGGCGATACAGGCAGGAGGAAGAGAGCTGGCTCCTCCTCCTGCCTGTATCGCCCCGTCCCTCTCTCGGCGGCCCGATGCGATGCAGTTTGCATTAGCGCCGCCGAGAGAGAGAGAAGGGGCGGTGTAGGGAGGAGGAAGAGAGCTGGCTCCTCCTCCCTGTACTGCCTTTCTCCCTCTCTCGGCGGCGCCAATGCAAACTGCATCGCATTGGCGCTGCCGAGAGAGGGACGGAGGGGGCGATACAGGCAGGGAGGAGGAGCCAGCTCTCTTCCTCCTCCCTGTCCCGCCTCCTCCTCCTCCCCCCCCCCCATTTTTTTTTGAAATTTTTTTGAAAAAATCTTGCTGGGGGTAGCGGGGGTAGCGGGGGCCATGTCCAACAGGCTGGGGGGCCGGATCCAGCCCGCGGGCTGCCTGTTGGACAGCCCTGGTATATCATATATGTTTAGAAAAAGTCTTCACCTAGTGTTTAGGCTAGACTACACAAGAATCGTCTATTTTGAAATACAATTCACAGACACAAATTGTTCAAGGAATTAATTCAGAATTTTAAAAATATCATCAAGCCAGACTGGTTCCTAAACAGTGACCTTTTTTTTTACAAACTATGATTAACAGTGTTAATGGTTTCTATGATGTCAATATTAGCACACTTATAAAAAGAAGTCAACAGATAATAATTTTTTATCTTGTGAAGCAGATGACAATGAAAAAGTCAGTAATAAATACAAAGAACATGCAATACAAACAATACCAGGTCAATTTTCTGGTAGCCTACACTTTGGCTTAAAGAAGCTATCTAGAACTATATGTCCTTTGGCTGATCATGTAGTGCAAATATGCATATTGGTTAGAGTTTGAGAATGTTACTTTCAGGGACACACAACTCCAAGAATCCCCACCGCAGCTAGAAGGGAACACTACTATCTGGGAGCCAATAATAGCTAATATTAGCTTTATTCTGGAAAGTCAAGAGAGGAAACCTTTGTTGCCTGTAACGTTCCAGTCTTCCTTCTGTCCTAAAGCTCTCAAATTAGAGAGGGGTCATAACTATGTGTACATTTGTCTTGGCTTTAAAAATAAAAATAAGTCAGTTTAAGAAACAAATAAGGAAGGGGAGGGACAGCCGTTTTATAATGTATTTCCATTCTGAGACATGTTTGGTTTCAGAGATTACTTCCAACTTTCTTCCTACTCATGGAGGAAAAAGATTTGGGGTCAAGGGATAGGCTGGTACTAATGAAATGTAACAGCACTCTCCTGCTCTGAGGCTTGTGTCTCCTCATGAGTTTCCTCATTTGAGATAGGAAGAAATACCTCATAGTTAGCATGGATTCTATCCCAACTTTGAAGACATGCAAAGTTAGCAGATCTGGAAATAACTATGGACCCGTCCTTATCCAGAAATCTCCATGCTTTAGCTCCTTGAGCATATCCCACCATGACTAATTTCCTGGACTTTTCCTGGCCTTTCCTCCTAATTGCTTTGGGCACAAAAACCCATGCTCGAGTCCCAAAAGCTCTCAAGTGCCCCAATGGAGGCTTCTTGCCATACATAAGAAAATAAGGGGTATTCTGAATAGGTTCAGACCATATTATGTTAATTAAGCAATTGGCAGTCATCATTGCCTCTCCCCAGAAGTTGCCTGGTAATCCTGAGTCTGCCAAAAGAGAATATTTTACTGTTTGTATCTTTCTGACAAACCTTTCTATCTTCCCATTCTCGGCACTTTGGTATGCACATGTTAACCCGTGCCTAATCCCCTCCTTCTTTAGGAAGTTTTCCAAATTGTGCGATGTGAATTCGCTCCCTCTATCTGTTTGTAAGGCTTTCACATCCACCTCAAACTGTCTCTTTCCATAAGCCACCCAGTTCCTAAAGGTTTCAAACACTTCACTCTTGTGTTTCAACAAAAAAAAACTCCATGAAAAATTAGAAAAATCATCAAAAACACACCACAACATTTCACACTTCAGATCCCACAATTCCTAACAACAAGTAAGCTGGCTGGGAATTCTGTAAGAAGATGTCCAAAATAACTGAAAGACCAAAGGTTGGGAACCACTGGACTAGAGGGTTGTTGATATTCATTCAGTCACTTCCAACTCTTCGTGACCTCATGGACTAGCCCACGCCAAAACTCCCTGTAAGCCATCACCACCCCCAGTTCCTTCAGAGTCAAGCCAGTCACTTCAAGAACACCAGCCATCTTGCCCTTGGTCGCCCCCTCATAATTTTTCCTTCCATTTTCCCCAGCATCGTTGTTTTTTTTAAGCTTTCCTGTCTTCTTATGTAGCCAAAGTACTTCATCTTTGCCTCTAATATCCTTCCCTCCAATAAGCAGTTGAGCTTTATTTCCTGAAGTATAGACTGGTTGAATCTTCTTGCAGTCCAAGGCACTCTCAGAATTTTCCTCCAACACCTATCTTCCTTCGCTCAGCCTTCCTTATGGTCCAGCTCTCACATCCATAGGTTACTATGGGTAATACCATTGCTTTAACTATGCTGATCTTTGTTGCCAGTGTGATGTCTCTGCTCTTCACTATTTTATCGAGATTGGTCATTGCTCTCCTCCCAAGAAGTAAACTTCTGATTTCCTGGCTGCAGTCTGTGTCTGCAGTAATCTTTGCACCTAGAAATACAACGTCTGTCACTGCCTTCATGTTTTCTTGCTCTATTTGCCAGTTATCAATCAGTCCGGCTACCAAAATTGTTGAAATTAATGGCAAAATGCTGTAGTTCAAAATGTTTATACTGAAGTCTAGATGAATGTGATTTGTCTTTCTCATGAGAGTGGATGAAAGTGAGCAGATTTCCTCTTTCATGAGAGCCATCTAGTGGTAGAGTGAGTAATATCAGTTAGAGGGTGTAAATCATTGTTACAGCCCTGCCTCCTTGCTCACTCTCATCCAATCACAGCGATGAAGAAGGGAGGAGTTTAGAGATGCTGTAGTTTTCTGCTGTGTGACTCCATTTTGTGTGCCTCATGGTATGTTTTCTCCTGTTCTAACTTGTTAAACATGCTGCTGCATGTGTGTTACTGCCTTTATGTTGCTTTTCTACAATAAAGTAGAAATGCTTTGATAACATGGCATGCTTGCTCAGATGTTTTATTTCCAGTTTGAGTCCTCATATGCCACATTTGCTGTAAACTCTTTTGAACTGCTTCTCTGCTGCGATTTATACTTTGCACAAACCCCTTTTTTGAACAACAAAAATATTGGGTTTTTTAATGTTTAACTACAACCTAGCTTTTGGGCTTTCTTCTTTCACCTTGGTTAGAAGGCTCCTTGGCTCCTTCTCACTTTCGGCCATCAAAGTGGTATTGTAGCAGCAATCTGGAGTCCCAAAACTCCCAGGCAAATACTTCTAACTCTCAGGCGGCGACTTTCGTGCGGGCACAGGGATGGAAAACGTAACAATTGATACTGGTACAAATGAAGCCAACTTTATTTGCAAAACATCAGCTGACGGAGTCTGCCTAGCATAAAAGCTGCTAAGATGGCAGAGCCCCGAACAAGACCCAGCATTCAGGTTTTATACATTCAATGGCTGCAGACCCCTGGTCCCTTCCATCTTCACAACTTGCAATTGGCTGGCACTCATGAACCCATTTCATTGTCCAATTAAAGCATTCTAGCATCTTATTCTTATCGGCTAATAACTGTGGCGCAGTATTAATTTTCATTTCCATTGTTCTATGTTATTGCCTTATGAGCAAAGTGTTCTTGAATTGCAACATTTTTACCGGGAAACCTGCCAAGTGGAAGCTTTCATTTGCCATACACGTCTTCTCACCCATCACTTGCTAATTCTTCTACTGCTGCTACTGCTGCTGCTGGCAAGCTGCCCCTGCTATTCCATTTCTATTCTAATGCATCACCTCTCTCTGACATTTCTCCTGTTAAAGCATCAATTTCCCCTTCAGTATCATCTGCATATCTAAGGTTGTTAATGACTAGAGGGACACACCATAAACATCTTTTTCCAGGTGACACATCAAACAGGATCTAGTGGTCTCTCTTTAGTGAGATGGACTACCCAGATCTGAAACTCACAGTGTAGCAGCAAATTCGGGAGTGATGGAACTCCGAGTGGCAACTTTACTCTTACCAAGGCTACCTGGACGTGCGGGTACAAGGATGAGGAAAACTCACGACAACTGTGCTGTAGATGAAATCAAAATGGTTTATTGATGACACCAGCTGGTGGGTTTTGCCAGCAGAATACGGCTGCAATCAGGGGCAAAAGGCCCCGGTCATTCTCAGTACAAAACATTTATACCCCCAATGGAGGCATCTCGGATAAGCCCGCCCTTCTTCATAGATTTTACACAATCATAATTGGCTGGTGTCTCATGGCATTTCATTAATCCAATAAAACATTGCATTTCCATTAGCATCACATCTAAAAGTCCCACCTATGTATTAGAACAATGGGCTTTACTAAGTTAGTTCTTTCTCACAGTACATATCAGCGGCCTGGGACGTTCGTGTACCCGGTTTGCAACATTTCACATTCTGCCTCTCTCTGCCAGCAAAGGATGGGGCTGAATCCCTCCATACATGCGCAGTTCTTTCCCCTTTTTGGCACAAACATCTCCCATTAGCACATCCTGTACTGTTTGACCAATCTAAGCCTACGTTATCTCACGTTAGGCACGGGGTGCACATCAGCAAGTCACAGCATAGATTAGAAGCGCCAATCACAGTGTTACTTTCACGGAACAAGTGCCTGCCTGATTCTTGGCACAGAAACCCACTTTTCAAAGCTCTACACGTGTGCAGCATCACTCTCTGACTGTACTCCTGCACGGAAAAGTACCAAAAACCGCTTTAACAGGACTCTGCCCAGGAGGCACAAAAGAATCCTCCCTTCTACATGACCTTGGAAACAGGAAAGAGAGTTGTCTGAGCAAAATATTCTTTCCCCTGCTTCTGCTTTCTCTAGCATGTGGTCATTGTACACCTGGATACTAGCTACTCTAAATTCATGCCAAAGTTTCTTTCAGAAGGGCCTGTAAGACCGCCCTCTTCGGACTAGCCTTCAACTAGGCACAGAAGGATTGTACCCCAAGAAACTTTTTGTATGTCACCCTGCACCTCGTGATGTGATGTATTGTGTTTTTAATGTGTTTTTATGCTTTTATTGTAGGGCTGCATGTCTGCGACATGATGCCCATATATATTGCTGTTATCCGCCCCGAGCCTGTGGGGAGGAACGGAATACAAAATCGAAGAAATAAATAAATAAATAAATAAAATATTAGCTATGGGGGACTTTATCTATGGGACACAGTTTTACTGATACTGAAAGTAAGCCAGCAAATTCATCCTGCAAATTTCTGAAGCCATGGCTACAGATTATCTCTCTCATATTTACACTTGGTGAGATATCAGATTATATGTGTTTAACTAAAGACAGACGCTTCGGGAGACATTTGCAATTTGCCCTGCTGCCAGATAAAGTGCCCACGCTTGCACACTTTACAAAAAATACAGATAACAAAATTATCTGTATATATACAGCATTCACTATGTTCTAAGTACTGCATTAAACATGTTGCTTACAGACATGCCTATTCTGTATTACATATAATGTGAATTAATGCAAAACATGTAATACATTTTATTTTATATTTTATATTATTATTTCTATTTTGTTGGATTTTATGAAGTTAATTTCTGTACATACCTTAATTCTTGGAAAATCACATCTCCCCTCCTCAAATAGCCAACCCGCAACCCAGAAATAGGAAACACATAACCCTGAGTTTTTCCTAGATTGCTATTCATGTAATTCCTCAATTAAAATAATGTCTGGTTAGGGTTGGTATTCCAAAGAAATCTTTGAAAGCCACATATGTCAGTCCCTACCCTAACCTCCGTTCTTTTGGTCTGGGAGGAAACACCAGGCTTGCAGTGATTCTTTACTATTGGGATCATGTTTCTGGTTTGCCTTTATTGTAGATTTGGGGGCCATTGCAAGCAATATCCCTTTAAATCCATGCCTCTGAGGTCACTTTGATGCTTACTCAACAATGCTCTGAGTTCCAAATGAGTCCAGTCAGTTGCTGCTCTCATTCTATCCACATTTGACAGTTGGGCAGCAGTAGTAGAGACAGATGGCTCTTTTTGAAATCTTTAATGATTTAGGTAGTCTTGATTTGGTTTGCTTAGATTCAGAGCTGATCTTTCTATGTGTGTTTCCTGATCTGTCCTTGGGGCTATCTAGTGATTCAAATGGAACAGAATTCCAAATTTAGAGGAAGAGGTAAGATAGGCAGCTCCTTTGCTCCATGTCTCCATATTCCTTAATGCAGGCAAAGGTGTTTCTCACAGAGAAGACAACCTGTAAGTATATTTTACTCTTTCTTCTCTTTTTTTTGGGATTCTCGGGGCAGCCCCACTCCTTCCACATGGGTCCAACACCCTCTGCACCAGCTCTGCAGCCCTTGGTTTCTTCCATTTTCTAGCTTGGAGGAGGCATATCTGGTGCAGGGACCCCATCCTCAGATCAAAGATCGATACAGGAGATGTCAGAGAAATCATACTGTTAAACTGAGGTTTGGAGACCCATTGGTCATGGAAGTGATAAAATATTTGTGTTGTAGGGTGTTGAGCCCAAAATCAAAAATGAGAAATACTCCTTATACAGGTCCTTCTCAAAAAAATTAGCATATAGTGCTAAAGTTCAT
This sequence comes from Anolis apletophallus, assembly GCA_030556195.1. Lineage (NCBI taxonomy): Eukaryota > Metazoa > Chordata > Lepidosauria > Squamata > Anolidae > Anolis > Anolis apletophallus. The sequence continues at coordinate 38,516,781 of JARBWK010000008.1, read as the reverse complement.
TATTTTCCATACGGTAATGATAAAAATTAAACTTTCATATATTTTAAATTCATTGCACACCAACTGAAATATTTCAGGTCTTTTTTTGTTTTAATACTGATGATTTTGGCAGACAGCTCCTGAAAACCCAAAAATCCTATCTCAAAAAATTAGCATATCAGGAAAAGGTCTTCTAAACGAGCTATTAACCTAATCATCTGAATCAATTAATTAACTCTAAACACCTGCAAAGGATTCCTGAGGCTTTTAAAAACTCCCAGTCTGGTTCATTATTCCAAACCGCCATCATGGGTAAGACTGCCGACCTGACTGCTGTCCAAAAGGCCATCATTGACACCCTCAAGCAAGAGGGTAAGACCCAGAAAGAAATTTCTGAACAAATAGGCTGTTCCCAGAGTGCTGTATCAAGGCAACTCAATGGGAAGTCTGTGGGAAGGAAAAAATGTGGCAGAAAACGCTGCACGAGAAGAGGTGACCGGATCCTGAGGAAGATTGTGGAGAAGGACCGATTCCAGACCTTGGGGGACCCGCGGAAGCAGTGGACTGAGTCTGGAGTAGAAACATCAAGAGCCACTGTGCACAGGTGTGTGCAGGAAATGGGCTACAGATGCCACATTCCCCAGGTCAATCCACTTTTGAACCAGAACCAGCGGCAGAAGCTCCTGACCTGGGCAACAGAGTAGCAGCACTGGACTGTTGCTAAGTGGGCCCAAGTACTTTTTTCTGATCAAAGCAAATTTTGCATGTCATTCAGAAATCAAGGTGCCAGAGTCTGGAGGAAGACTGGGGAGAAGGAAATGCCAAAATGTCTGACGTCCAGTGTCAAGTACCCACAGTCAGTGATGGTGTGGGGTGCCATGTCAGCTGCTGGTCTTGGCCAACTGTGTTTTATCAAGGGCAGGGTCAATGCAGCTAGCTATCAGGAGATTTTGGAGCACTTCATGCTTTCATCGGATGAAAAGCTTTATGGAGATGAAGATTTCATTTTTCAGCACAACCTGGCACCTGCTCACAGTGCCAAAACCACTGGTAAATGGTTTATTGACCATGGTATTACTGTGCTCAATTGGCCTGCCAACTCTCCTGACCTGAACCCCATAGAGAATCTGTGGGATATTGTGAAGAGAAAGTTGAGAGACGGAAGACCCAACACTCTGGATGAGCTTAAGGCCACTTTCGAAGCATCCTGGGCCTCCATAACACCTCAGCGCTGCCACAGGCTGATTGCCTCCATGCCACGCCGCATTGAAGCAGTCATTTCTGCAGAAGGATTCCTGACCAAGTATTGATTGCATAACTGAACATAATTATTTGAAGGTTGACTTTTAAAAAAAAAAACCCAACACTTTAATTTTATTGGTCGGATGAAATATGCTAATTTTTTGAGATGGGATTTTTGGGTTTTCAGGAGCTGTATGCCAAAATCATCAGTATTAAAACAAAAAAAAGACCTGAAATATTTCAGTTGGTGTGCAATGAATCTAAAATATATGAAAGTTTAATTTTTATCATTACAGTATGGAAAATAATGAACTTTAGCACTATATGCTAATTTTTTTAGAAGGAAATATTGGAGTGTAAGTTAAATGTGACCTTTTAAATTTGCTTCTCTGGTTAAGAAAGCAGACATGGTTTAAAAATTCACAGCCATGAACTGTAGCTGGTCAGGTTAAGGATAGTCCCACACCATCTGAGTTGGAGCTGATGGCCTACAGCAGGTTATTGCTCCTTTGCTCTTTTCTAACCTGGTTTTGGAGAAAGGAAGTGGACTGGAGGTAACAGAAATTAAGTAGTTCACAAACTAGTTAGGTTTATGGTAAATTTAGCTATGCATTATATTAAAATAAGATTTTTATATCCCATGTAGGTATATACATTGGGTTATTGAATGTTTTGTTGCATTCTCTTTGTGTTCCCTTATACAGGCGAAGCCATCTATCAGGTAGGAAACCACCAATAATGATGTTTGTATGATAGATATCCTGCATAAATGATAGTGAAAGGCATTTTGAGAGAATAGCACTTGGTCAGATCAACTCCACCCTTCCCAGTTATCTGAGCTAGGTTAGAATTGCCTCCAATCTGTTAGAAAAGCAATTTATACATAGCAGTCTTGGAAAAGGTTTGTACGTATGTATGTAGAGTCAAAGGTTACTTAGTTTTGGTGCATTCTCTCTCACTGTGTTCCCTCAAACAGGCAAAGCCACTACAAGGTAAGAAACCATAAATAATAATGTGTGTATGGTAGACTTTGTGCATAAACAATAATTAAATGCATTTTCATGGGATAGTACTTGGTCAGATCAATCCCACCCTTTCATCCAGGTTACAACTGCTCCCAAGCTCTTTGGGAAGGAAGGAAATTTGGTCTGGTAATAATTAGGAAATTTGATTTTTAATGGTTTCCCTAAAAACCCTCCCTGACTTTTCAAGGTATGTCTATGTAATAGGTTAATGTTTTCCAGTTGACTTTTTTCTTTCCTACAATAGGCATTTACCATGTAAATGATCAAAACTAATCAGATTTTATTGCAGCTTTTCATCACAAAAGGTAAGTGAAGGTATCTTGGGGAATTTAGACCTAAATCTTATTAGGGGAGCCATCTGGAAGAAAATTCAGGCAAGGAAGACTTAGCACAACAACAGTGTGATTAAGTTTGATCCAAGTTTGATTAGTTCAGAGGGTCTGCTCAAGTTGGGACTCACAATTGAATGTAGTCTAAGCAATCTATAACATACAAACCATACATTCAAACAAGTACGCTCATACACACTTCTTTATTCCAGTCTTCATAAGAACACAGATTCAGTGTTCCCTCATTTATTGCTGGGGTTAGGTTCCAGAACCTCCTGCAATAAGTGAAAAACCGTGATGTAGGGATGCTCTATTTATTTTAATATTTATACATAATTTTAGTAGTTATACACTATTTTAAGTCTTTATAAACTTAAAATAAAGTGAAGGAAAGGAAGGAAAGGCCCTTTGAGGCTGGAGGGAGGGAGGACTGAGGAGGGAAAGCACCTTGGAGAGTGGCGGCGGTAAAAACCAACAAAACAGCAAAAATACCATGATATATATTTTAAATTAATATTTTTTGAAATCCGCGAAACAGCGAGTCTGCAATAAGCGAACCACGAAGTAGCGAGGGAATACTGTACACACATAACATTGATTGCCCTCACATTACATATATGCCACAGCACCGCATCATGCACCCATTTTCATGCATAGACAATTACACCAATACACACAATCACTACATATAGACTCACTGCCAACACCAACACCGTTCACTGATGCATCCCACCCACACTCCACATACGCAAGCACTATGCACACCACCACCATTCACTCACACATCCTGCCCACACACCACATATACAACCGTCACACAGTGACACCACACACACCACCATTCATTGACACATCCCAGCCATACACCACATACAACCACCACACATCACCACCATTCATTGACATATCCTAACCACACACCATATACACAACCACCACAGTCACACCACACACACCACCATTCACTCACACATTCTACCCACACATCACATATACAACTACCACCCACAGCCACATCGCACACACCATCACCATTCCCTGACACATCCTACCCACACACCACATACAAAATCACCGCACAGTCACACCACACACCACCACCACCATGACCATGACCTCACATATCTTATTTATTTTATTATTTATTACTCCGGCTTCTATGCCGCCACTCCCGGGGGGGCTCGGGGCGACTCACAAGAGCCATACAAGGCACAATAAAAACACAACAGTAGTTAAAAACAACAGCAGATCAGCATATAAAACAACACAATAGTTAAAAATCTGTGGTGCAACACATCACCACAGGTAGCAATTAAAACAGGTATCCACTCACCACATTCACAACCACCCCCTTAATCATACCACACACAACAACACCATCACCATTCACTGACACATCCTACTCACAGACCACATTCACCACCACACAGCCACACCACCACCACAATTCATTGGCACATCCTACCCACACACCACATACACAACCACCACACACAGCCACACCATTACTACTATTTAATTTAGTGATGTTAGGTTCTAATGTTGTTTTCATATGTGGGGGTTTTCTGGAATTATTTGAATGATATTTATACCTTAATGTTTAATTGTCTAATTAGCTTTTTATATGTTTATCTGCATTGTTAATTGTGTTTTTATTTGGTTAACTCTGTTATTATTGGGCCTGGTCCCGCTTGTGAGCCACCCTGAGTCTCTTTGGGGAAGTGGTGGTGAGATATAAAAATAAGGTTATTATTGTTATTGTCAGTTCTTGTTTGTTCTAGGGTAGCATGGAATGTTTGCCTTTTTATGTTGGAATTCGCCCTGAGTCCCCATGGAGAGATAGGGCAGAATATAAATAATGCATTATTATTGTGTGTGTTTGAGAGGAGAATGGAATAAAGCTCTGAGTGTAAACACATATAAATATGGGGTTTGTGAGTTATAGATTGTTTAGACTACATTCTAAGGTCCAAATCCAATTGTGGGTCCAAACCAGAGCAGACCCACTGAACTAATCAAACTTGCAAAATTATCGTTGCACTAAATCCTCATTGTCTGAGTATGTTTTCTTGCAGTTGAGGCTCTCAATTGGATGAATTCCTTAAAATACGGTCACTTACCTTTTATTCTGGAAAGCTGCAATAAAATAAGGTTAGTTTTGATCACTTACCAGGTAAATGCCTATATAGGGAAAGAAAACAGTCAAGTGGAAAAACTTTAATCTACTATGCAGACATATTATAAAAAGTCAGGGAGGATTTCCAGGGGAACTCTCTTACATCAGTTTGTCTCACCTTTACCAGACTAATTTTACTTCCTTCTCTCTTAGCCTGAAGGCAATTCTAATCTGCCAGAGTTAACTGGGTGGGGTTGATCTGACCAAGAGATCTTCCCTCAAAATGTACTTAATTGCTATTTATGCAGATCTGCCATACAAACATCACTATTTGTTGTTGCTTACCTGGTAGATGGTTTTGCCTGTATGAGGGAATAATCAAGAGAAACATTCAGCAGCAAAACATTCAACAAATAAACACACCTAATTTGTTTCCTTTTCTAATAGCTTGGAGGGAATAATGACCTGGCTCAGATTACTGGCTGGGGTTTGTTTCATCCAACCAAGTCCCAATAAGTATTTAACTATTATCTATGTAGAAGGTCTACCATACAAATATTATTATTGGTGGTGTCGTACCTGATAAATTGCTTTGCCTATATAGGGGAATACAATCAAAGAGAATTCAGCAAAAGGTTTAATCCTGTGAATATACACAAACGTGGCATACAACACAAAGGTTTTTTTAGCATACCTAAATGTACTATAATTTGCAGTCTTCAGAACATCTTTATTGGTGAACTACTCAGTCTCTGCAACCCCCAATGTTTCTCCTCCTTCTAAAGCCAGGTTAGAAAAACAAAACCAGAGCAAATGAGAGACTGTCTGGTGAGAGCAGAGTGGAGCTGGCTGTTAGCTATTAATTTTAAGAGCAGGTCCACTTCCTCTACCAGAGCATCCTAAGGAGCAGTTTGCAATTAATAAATATCATTCTAGTTCAGTTCAGATTTTGGGCTCAATATCCTGCACCACAGAAGAAAAGATTTTCTCACTTCTGAGGCCAATGGGCCTCCAAATCTAGGTTTAAAAAGCATTATTGGCTTTTCTTCCAAACTGTATGGGTCTATGGGTTAGGAAGGGGAGCCTATAACATATATGACTTCCTGAAGGTAAAAAAAATGGAGGATCCCAAGGGCGTGGGTGTGGGAGCCCCGTGGGAATTGGGGCTGCCCTGAGAAGCCAGAAAAGACAGCTATACTTAGAATTTGTCTCCTCCATGACAAAAGCCTTTGCCTGCATGAAGAAATACACAGTAACCTTCCTGCCTTCCCTTTCCACCTAAATTAGGAATTTTATTCCCTTTGGACTCGTATTCAGCCCCATCGACAGAACAAGAAAAAGAGAGAGAATGATCAGCTTTGAACCTAAGTAGTTATCTGCTTTAAAAACAAATCCAGGCCAAAACAGTATTTATTTATTATTTGTTTACAGTATTTATATACTGCTTTTCTCATCCCTGGGGGGACTCAAAACTGTTTACACAATGCCTTACAAACATACCAGTAAAGATTTCAAAAGCAGCTATCTCTCTCTGTTGCAGCTGCCCAACTGCCAAAGGCTGTTAGAATGAGAGCAGCAACTGATGAGACTCAATTGGAACTCAGAGCATTGTTGAGTCAGTGACCTCAGAGGCAGTGGGTATGTTGTAATTTTAAAGGGATATTGCTCCTTCTCCCCGAAGTGATCCAAAACTCCACTTGCATACATGCAACTAACATGAGCCCCGTAGCACAGAATCAGTCATTGTGGCTGGGATGATGCAATCCTTGTATTTCCCCCAAAGTCCAAAGGAAGAGAGGTTAGGGCAGGAATCAGGCATTTGTAGCTTCTCAAGATGTCAGTGACCTACAACAGTAATCAGCTCTGGTGATGAATGGGAAATGATGGGAGCAGCAGTTCAGGAACACCATGACGATTATGGAGATGAAAAGGACTGAAAGAAAGAAATCATAAACAGTAGCATCTTCAGGAGCAATTGAGGTACAGTTAAGGGTTCTACCCCCCACACACACACACACACCTGTTTTACTCATGAATTTTAACTGGTTAACCAATTTATGAGTAAACCTGGTTTCTATTTTAACATGACACATTTCAGAGCAGGGTTGAACTCCCCCCTCCCCCCCAGTCTATGTCCCTTGTTCCAGATAGACTAAGAAAAAGGAAGAAGGAAGGCATTTGATAGGTATCAGCTTATTAGATATGGAAAAAAGGAGCAAAAACAAAGAAAAAACAATTTTAAAAAGATTCACCAATGAAAGGATAAATACTTTATTTCTTTGCTTCTAGGATGCCATCTGTTGTAAGACACATACTAATTTCAGGGCCATCAACAGAACACCCGCCCCCTGCTTTTCTGAGATGCACCCCTGTGATGAGATGTGTTATTTGTGTGTTAATACATGTGTTGTATGTTAATCACATGTTTGCCTATGTGTTTAAAAAAGGGCAGTCTTTAAAAGCCACAGAGAGTAGACAGTAGAATGTTCGCAGCAGCAAGCCTCAAACAGAAGCTGTTGCCATGACAACAAAAGCCACTCTAGCTTTAGAATGTTCGCAGTTTGAAATGACAGTTGGGATTTGGCGGTTGGTGAGGAACCAGCTGTCTGTTAGAGCTGCAAGTGTTCAGTTCTGTGTGTGGGTTTAGAGAAACCCAGGTTGAGGACAAGTTTAGTCCTGGATAGTGGTGTAAATAACCTAAAGGTTATACACCTATAGCAAGAACATAAGAAGAGCCATGCTGAATTGGACCTCAGCCCATCTAGTCCAGCATTCTGTATCACACAGTGGCCCACCAGTTGTACACGGGGATCTCGAGCAGAAGGGAGGGCAAAACCTTCCCCTGCTCCCGACCCCCACAACCAGTACCCAGGGAAATCCTGCCTACCTCAACCAACTCCGAGGTGGCACTTGAATGTCCTTTTCAGTAACTACCGATACACTTGGTATCCATGAATTTGTCTAATCCTGCCTTGAAGTTGTTCAGGCTGACAGCTGTCACAACATCTTCTGGAAGTAAATTCCATAACCCAATGACCCTCTGGGTGAAGAAATATTTCCCTCTATTAGTCCTAATTTTCCTACCTTGGAGCTTCAGGGAGTGCCCTCTAGTCCTAGTGTTTTGTGACAAAGAAAATATTTTTTCTTTATTCACCTTTTCTATCCCATGCATGATTTTATACACTTCGATCAAGTCACCTCTTAGACGCCGTCTTTCAAGGCTGAAAAGACCAAGGCGTTGCAACCTGATTTCATAAGGGAGCCGCTCCATTCCTTGGATCATTCTTGTTGCCCTTTTCTGTACCTTTTCTATATCCTTCTTAAGGTGCGGAGACCAGAATTGTACACAGTACTCCAAATGTGGCCTTACCATAGATTTGTAGAGAGGTAATACAACATTTGCTGATCTATTTTCGATTCCCTTTCTGATCATGCCTAGCACAGAATTTGCTTTTTTCACTGCTGGTGCGCACTGGGTTGACATCTTCATTGAGCTGTCCACCAAGACCCCAAGATCCCTTTCCTGGTTTGTCTCAGAAAGCTTTGACCCCATCAATTGGTAGGTGTAGTTGGGGTTCTTTGCCCCGATGTGCATGACTTTACACTTGTTTAGGTTAAATTGCATTTGCCACTTTGTTGCCCATTCACTCAATTTCGAGAGATCTTTCTGGAGCTCTTTACAATCAGTTTCATTTTTAACTACCCTGAACAATTTAGTGTCGTCTGCAAACTTTGCTACCTCAGAATTCACTCCTACATCCAGATCATTTATGAATAAATTAAAAAGTAACGGACCCAAAACTGAACCTTGGGGTACGCCACTTCTCACCTCTTTCCACCCAGAGAAATGTCCATTTATTACCACCCTTTGTTTCCTACAGTTTAGCCAGGTTCCAATCCAGGACAAGACCTGTCCTCTGATTCCATGGCTGAAGAGCTTATTTAGGAGCCTTTGGTGAGGGACTTTGTCAAAAGCCTTTTGAAAGTCAAGGTAAACAATATCAATTGGGTCCCCTTTATCTATGTATTTATTTACACCCTCAAAGAATTCTAACAAGTTAGTAAGACATGATTTGCCTTTGCAGAAACCATGTTGATTTTCTTTCAGCAATGCCTGTTCTTCTATGTGCCTAGTAATATTTTCTTTAATAATGGTTTCCATCACTTTGCCTGGAACTGAGGTTAAACTGACTGGTCTATAATTTCCTGGATCACCTCTGGATCCTTTCTTGAAGATCGTAGCAGAGGAGTAATAGCCTGCTTGTAACAGTATCAGGGGAAGTTAAAACCCCAGTGCTAAATTTGTTTGGAGCTTCAAGTATATACCTCTTCGGAGCCTCTTTGTAACCAACTAAGCATTGAACCCAGTTGTGGAATAAATTGTTTACCCTTTCAACACAACACCTCTGGAAGTCATTTGTTATTAAACCCCCTCACATCGGTGGTCAAGCTTTGGTAAATGGTGGCAGCAAATTAAAAAGAAGAAAAGACTATCACAAAGTGGTGGGGCTTGAAGGATCGCCTGCCCTGCCACAGTTATACACAGTCCCCAGTGTGCGAGTTCGAATCGATTGTCACAATTGGTGGCAGTGGTCAGTCGTCAGTTTAAATCTACAAGGGGTTTCGACGCTAGCATTCAGCGGCGTTCGCACAACCTTTCTCCTTTACAATTACCTGTTTTACTCATGAATTTTAACTGATTAACCAATTTATGAGTAAATCTGGTTTATATTTGAACATGACACATTTCAGAGCAGGGTTGAACTCTGCCCCGGTCTACAGCCCTGGTTCCAGATAGACTAAGAAAGAAGAAGAAGGAAGGCACTTGATAGGTATCAGCTTATTAGATATGGAAAAAAGGAGCAAAAACGAAGAAGAAACAATTTTAAAAAGACTCACCAATGAAAGGATAAATACTTTATTTCTTTCCTTCTAGGATGCCATCTATTGTAAGACACATACTAATTTCAGGGCCACCAACAGAACCCACCCCCCCTGCTTTTCTGAGATGCACTCCATTTTTCGAGATGTTCATATAAGGTAAAGTGTGACTCAGAATCAAAGGAATACAGTATATCTGAAAAAGAAAACCAGATAAGTTAGAAAGAGGAGACAACACTGACATCACATGAGATGAAACCAGATTATCAATTGAAATACCAATGCGAGTCACTAAATGGTATTAAGATCCAGAATTGGAATTCTCGTTGAGGCAAGGAGACACTTATTACATTTCAGCCTTCACTTACTTGACAAGGTCCAAGGACTGCCCTCCTATTTACCTATTTATGATTCTATACTTAGGAGTTTATCTGTCACCTCTGAAAGACATACATAGAAAAGTTGAAATAAACAGTTTCTTAGAATTGTTTAATATTAAATTGAAACAAAAGTCTGATCTTGTTGGATATGTCTCCCTACCTTAAATATCCAGCCCCCAGCTCAGAAATACTTCTCAAGATGTTCTTAAACTGCTGCTTCCATCATTCCTCTGCCATGGTCAGAGCTGTTTGATGTTGGCAGTCCATCAACATCTTCAAAAGCCATATACTCTTGGTCCCTGCCCTAACCTCTCTCCCTTTGTACTTGGGGAAACTGCCACATGGACTGAATCTCTGTTGTTGGGATCATGGTTCAGATTTGGTTTTATTGCATGTGCTCAAGCAGCCTTTTGGGCTATTGCAGGGAGAAAGAGCAATATCCCTTTAAATCAAGACATATACACTGCCTCTGAGATCACTTTGATTCAACAGTGCTCTAAGTTCCAATTGAATCCCATCAGTTGCTGCTCTCATTCTAACAGCCTTTGGCAGTTGGGCAATGGCAGTAGTCTATAACTGCCACCAGTTTGTGAAGACGTAATCTATATCTGCCACTAATTGCTATGGGACTTCCAACAGCGGAGCAGGGCCGGCTGAACCCACATTCCTGTCTTCCTTTACTCTGAGACTTGTCTTGTAAGATACGACACAGAGTGACATTGATGATAAAAAGAACAATAAACAGTTTATTTGAGGTTTTGCACAAAAGCGTGATGGTTACGGTGTTACAACTTCTTAGAGGCTCAATTCGTGACAGTTACACTTGCATTGAAGGAAATCAGAGTTAAAATGTTCAACTGTTACTATTATTCAGTTAGGCTTGTTTCTAACTATATCACCCAGGCACTTTTGCCTTTTCTATAAGCACCTTGCCTATCTTTAGCCCTTAGGCTCTCCACCACAGACTGGCTCGCAAGCTCAGCCTGTCAGAACTGTCTCTCTACAGCCCCAAATTCAAACTTCCCTAGATCCTGCTCTCCCCTAGAGCTGGTCTTGACAGTTTAACGGACAGGCTCCAACTGCTCAGCTAAAGCTACCCTCTAGCTTCGCTGACAGGAAAACTCCAACTGCCAGAATTCAGAACTAGCAGCAAAAGTTGCTGACTCCTCCCCTCTTACGCTGGCAACTCCGCTCTCCTGAGTTGAGCTTGCCAACATCAACTAGCTACTTTACCTTTTAAACATCTGAACATTCAAATGCATACATAAACTATGCATAACCTGTAATTAAAAATTAGCACTTCACCACAGGCATCAATCAAGAAATATTGCAATTTTTGGTCTACTCTATAGCTAATTACCCGATGATTCCAGGGATTCCTTGGTAAAGATGAAGGAATCCTCTTATAGACTGAAAAACAGAGACCTTCATTTTTCCTGATGGAAAGTATGCTCCACAGCTTGGGGCCCCAGAGAGAGGGAAAGGAGAGCTAGCGGGAATCATGAGGCCTGCACTAGTCCACATTGGGGCAGTGGAGACCCTCCCTAGGGAAATTCCAGCAATTTACCAGGATTTATCAGATTTTTGGGGAAAACAGAGTGGAACCACCTCCCTCCGCATAGAAAAACTGAGTGTGCAATTCACATAGACCTTAACGAGAAGCTGCCATTCCCTTAGCTGTATGCAATGCCCGAAAGGGGGAAAAATCTGGAACGTGGGTTTATTGGGCCCACATACTCACCCATGGCTGCACCAGTACTCTTTTGGCCAAAAAAGGATGGAACATTATGCTTACGTAAAGACTATAGGAGTTTAAATGCCATATGCACCACCAATAAATATCCCTTACATCTGATACATAACATATTGTCACACCTATCCCGGAGAAAAATCTTTACAAAATTAGACCTACGGGAGGCTACAGAATCAGAATTAGGGCTGGAGATTAATAGAAAACAGGCTTCAATTGTCCCTTGGAATCATTCCAGGACCGGGTAATGCCATTTGGCTTGGCTGGGGCCCCCAGGGTCTTAATGCAGTTCATCAATGTACTACATCTGTATCTATATAAGGGAGTCTTAGTCTATCTTGATGGCTGTAGAGATGTGACAATGTGTGGAGATATATGGATTTAAACTGGATTTCAAACTGGTTTTCAACCTGTGGCAGGGCAGGCTTTCCCTTATATCCCACCACTGCCAGCAATGTGAAGAAGTGACCGTTTGACCATTGTGGCAGGGCAGGATTTCTCTTATTTAATCCTACCCTTGCCACCTATGTGGAGAGGTGATGTTCCAACTGGAGTTTTAAACTGTGACAGGGCAGTCTTCCTTTATTTGCCACTGCTCCAATGTGGAGATTCTTTCCACAACCCACTTGTGGTGACTCCCTGCTGTAGATCACCCTGTTAAGCTGTATAGTTTTGCTGCCACCAATGTCCCCAAAGGACTTTCTCTTCAAGCAGAGAAGGAAAGAGACTTGCTTGAAGAAACGGAAACTTAGTTTATTGTTAGGATTGTTTCAAAGCACAAAGGCTTGGCACAATTGTGTGGTGGTTACAGTTACTTTTCTTCCAGAATGACGCTACAAAATACAGTTTCAGTCAAGTTTCTTTCAAATCTTTTCTTTCCCTAAAGAGCTTGTGCTTCTAAATGACTTAGCTACTCCTAGCTAACTTCCAGCTTCTTCAGTTAGTTTACACTCTCTAACTGACAGACAGCTAACCCACAGACCACTACCAGACCCCTCTGTCTGGTCAAACTACTCCTCAGTCAAAGTTATCCCCTAACTTTGATGACACAAGGCTCTAATTCTCTCCTATTCTAACAGACAGTTCCTAGTTCCTTTCTGTTCAAACCGACACACCAAACTCAACAGACTCCAAACTCCTGACTCTTTTTCAAAATTCCTTCCTTTTTCTGTGTCGGTTGGCTCCTCCCCCTCTTGGCTAGAGCTGGTTGTCATGGCAACACCCACAACCATGCCTACTTCTAACTAATAGGGACTCTAAGCCCTTATACATACCTGAATATTCCCATTTCAAATCAACCAATTTTATGACAAGTACATTTCAACACACCATATACATACATTTAGACACTTACACCTTTACCTGTGTGTCAAAATGACACTTCATCACACACACAAAATCAGAATTAGGGCTGGAGATGAATAGAAAACAGGCTTCAATTGTCTCCTGGAATCATTCCAGGAACAGGTAATGCCATTTGGCTTAGCTGGGGGCCCTAGGGTCTTCATGCAGTTCATCAATGTACTACATCTGTATCTATATAAGGGAGTCTTAGTCTATCTTGATGACATATTAATTTTTTCAGCAACATTAGAAAAACACTTAAAATTTACCAAGCAGATGTTAACAAAGTTACAGGAAGCACAGCTCTATGCCAAGTTGTCCAAGTGTGAGTTCCATAAAGAAGAACTAAACTACTTGGGCTTCCACATTTCCATGGAGGGGGTAGCCATGAACCCCAGTAAACTGTAGGATCTTTTAGCAAGGGAGGCCCCTGTACAAAAAAACAATTCCAAGGATTCCTGGGTTTTGCAAATTTCTATAAGCATTTTATTAAAGATTTTGCTAGAATCACACTGCAACTCACAGATTTGTTAAAACCAAGGGGCAGGGGGAGACAAAAAAAGACAACTCAGGTGCAAAGTTAAAATGGACTCCTGAGTGCCACAAGGCATTTGACCAACCAAAAATAAAGTTTGCCAGTCAGCCTATTCTAGCACATCCCAGGCCAGACCAGCCTTTCATAATGCATAGTTATGCCTCCGAGGCAGCCTATGGAACTATTTTATTGCAGAAAACTTCTGAAAGGAAATTGGTACCTTGTTGGTACCCTGCGCCTATCTATCAAAAATATTTTCAGACACTGAAATAAGTTGGCATGTGTGGAAGAAAGAATCGTTTGCCCTGTTAACATGGCACCATTTTTGGAGGGGTCCCAATATCCTTTTGATGTCTGGACAGACCATAAAAATTTGCAGGCATTGCAAACACCATGGCAATTCAATGCCAAACAGCTCAGATGGGCACAGTTTTTCAGCCGCTTTAATTGCACTTTGTGGTTCTTTCTGGACAAACAGAATTGTTTAGCGGATGCACTTTCCATAATTAAATAAAGCCCTTCCAGTCTGTCTGTGAGGTAATTTCTTCTCTAGAAAACTGCAGATCAGGACTGGTGGAGTGGTTGTGCATGTGCAAATACATAAAATTATATATAGATAGCTATAGATAGATATATAATTAAAGTAGAATTGTTGATTTTGCAGAAGAAACGCCAGGAGAAAGTGCTACTTAACATAGGCATAGAATAACGGAGTCAGCTTGTTAGTAGCAGCACAAGAATTGGCAACTGTGATTGGCTTACAAAAGGTACAGCTACCATTGGTTCGCAAAAGCACAGCTGTGATTAGTTCAAAGAACACCATGTGCTTTAGATAAAAGACAGCCTTGATTGGCTTAGAGAATCGCCATGTGTGTTTGTTTACAAGTTAGTGATTGGCTTAGGAAACGTCACATGGGCCAGCTGATGAATTTCCCACTTTGGCCGGCTCCTGGTGGGAACGCAGTAGAAATGTATCGCTTTCAGGACAGCTTGCGCATGTAAAGATGGCACAGACAATTGGGTGGAAATTAAACTGCGAAATGTTTGTCAGCCAGTAGAAGAAAGATGACACAATGCTTTGATTGATTGGTTGATGTCAGATCAGCTTACAGATGTCTAGCCAGTGGAAATGCATAAGAGAGGTGGGACTAAGGATCGCCTCCATTGCCTGTATAAGACCTGTTTACCGGAAGAGAGAGGGTGCTGTTCTTGCGGCTTGCTTTCCGCTATAGAGCAGACCCCTCAGCTGTTGTAATTGAAATAAACTGATTTCCTGAATCGCAGCCAAGTTGTCGCGTCGTCTTCGTCCATGCGCTCGTACGTAAACGCAGCCTGAATCAAAGGTATTGCATCGGAGTTTTGGGACTCCAAATTCTGCTACATAATTTACTGCCTTCCATGAGCTGCTGATATTTCTTCTTCATCTCTAATGCTAGCAAATAACCAACAATAATTTGGGGACCAATGTTACGCTTAGACAAAAGGAAACTGCTCCCAAGCTGTAACCACTTGACCACACTGCCACCATTTGTCTGTCTGACCACTGACCTTGAGGGCCACCACCAATAAAAGAACTAACAGAGGTGTTTTTCTTTTAAGATGTAAATAATTTATTATGACACAAATGGGTACAAATCTTGATTGGTTTTATACTTCCTCAGAGGCACAAACTTATTCTGTTACACAAAACACAATGGGGTTATACTATAGAGTTCCCACTAACCCTCTATAAACCCCTGGACTCTTCCGTCTTTAACTAGGGTCTCTACACCCATAAAACTGGACTGCTCTCTTGCAGACCTTAAGACCAACTAAAGACTGAACTGTTCTCTTACAGTCCTTAAGACCAACTAACTCAAAACAAACTCCTCCCCCCTCTCATGGCAGTTGGCTTCCAACCGCTCTTCACCAACTGTAAAATTCATACCTTGAACATTCTAAAAGGCTCTGGCCCTGGTTGCTATGGCGACAGCTCTTCAGAGCTTCTGCCAAGCCTCCCTTCTGGCTCACCCACAGCAACAATTCATAGAATATTCCTTTGAACTACACAAAACAACATACATTTAACATATGTTATACAACATTTACACACAAATAATCGACATCATTACAATCTGCAATAAAATGTAGTTAGTTTTGATCACTTACCTGGTAAATGCCTGTATGGGGAAAGAAAACAGTCAAGTGGACAAGAATAACCTACTACGTAGACAAACCATGAAAAGTCAGGGAGGATTTTGCAGTGGGACCTTTTAAAATCAAATTCCCTCCCTTCTCTATTAGCCTGACAGCAATTCTAATCTCTCTGAGCTAACTGGGTGGGGTTAATTTGACCAAGTGCTCTTCCCTCAAAACACATTTAATTACCATTTATGCAAAAAGACTACTGTACAAACATTATTATTTATAGTTTCTCACCTTGTAGATGATTTTGCCTGTATAAGGGAACACAAACAAAGAGAATGCAGAAAACAAAATTCAACAACTAAGTAAGCCTGTGCCTAAAACACATAGATTCCCCCCCAAGTTTCATGCCTTTTCTAATAGCTTGGAGGCATATCTAACCTGGCTCAGTTAACTGGGTGGGGTTGATCTGATCTAGTACTATTTCCTCAAATGCATTTAATTATTGTTTATGCAGAAAGTCTACCATACAAACATTATTACGAGCGATTTCCTACCTGACAGATAGCATTGCCTGATTGGGGAAAGACAATCAAAAAGAAAACAGCAAAATTTTCAACAACTAAGCAATCCTTTTGTTATACATATATGGGGTATACTATAATGGGAATCTCAGGCCCCTTCTACACAGCCATATAAAATCCAGATTATCTTCTTTGAACTGGATTATATGGCAGTGTAGACTCATATAATCCAATTCAAAACAGATAATGCAGATTATCTGCTTTGATAATATGGGTTATATGGCAGTGTAGAAGGGGCTTAGCTCTAATAGTATGCATAGCTAAATGTGCTGCTCTTTGCAATCTACAGTGCTTTCTTGTTTGTGATTTACTGAATCTCCGTAACCTCCAGTGTGCCTCCTTCCTTCAGCCAGATTAGAAAAAAGCAGAACAAAGCCACCTTCCCCCAGTGCATACTGGGAGGAAGGAGTTTTTCCTCCCTCCCATGAGGAAGTGAGTAAGGGGAGAATCCGGATGGAGCCTCCCTGGATCAGCTACAGGCTCCATCTGCATTGCCATATAAAATACAGATTATGTGCTTTGAAATGGATTATATGGCAATGTAGACTCATATAATCCAATTCAAAGCAGATAATCTAGATTTTATATGGCAGTGTAGATAAGGTCTCAGAGAAAGGTGGGTCGAGTCCCAGCTCTTGGCTGTGCTTCTTGAAAGTATGTCTGCTTGCTCTGCCAGAAAGCCCAGGGAACAGGCTTTGCAAAGGTGATGTCCAAATACACAGATATAGTACTTTGTATGTTCAGTTCAGGTTTTGGGCTTAACATCCCGCAAAACAGAAGAAATACTTTTTCCCATTTCTATGTACTAATGTATTTTAACTAATGTGGACATCTACATCTTGATTTAAGATGTAGACTCCTCTCTGGATTCGTCACATTAGTACGGCCTTTTTTCGAACATTTCAATCTACTCATAGACAACTCTACAAAACAGAACTTTATCCCCTTACTAAATGCATGTGTGGAAATGAATTTGTACTATCACCACACCTTCTGCTCACAAAAAGCATATGATAGAACACTATTCGTGCTTGGTGCAATTTACAAATTTCACAGCCGTCTTCACCACAGCATGTCACCTCTTATACTAAACACCAGCAAGATCCACTAGCTTGCCTGACAGACTAGTCACGTGACACTCTCAGATGTGACCAGTTACTACTCCCACCCTCACCGTTTTAAAAAAATGTGGAAACTTTTTGAAGACCACTCATGTATTAGGGTCATCTTAAATTACGAGTACTATATATTTTAGTACAACCAACATAAAAAGCTGCCTATATATGCACACATATACATATATAACTCATTTTCTGTTGGTGGCACGGAAATTAATGTGTGGCTTACAATTGATGTCATCTTAGAATCAATGAAATATTATGTTTATCCTTTCATTTGTGACTTTTTTCTTTAAAAAATAGTCTTCTTTCTTTGTTATTGCTCCTTCTCCCCTTTCCCCTCATCTGACACCTATCAGTTGCCTGATTTCTTCTCAGCTTCCTTTTTCTTACTCTTTATGGAATTGTCGTTCCTAAACTACTACTGTGCATGATTTGTTTCTCTCCAGACCTTTTCATCTTGTTGCTCACTGAAACTTGGCCCATGATCCCACTCATTCAACTACCATCTTCTTTGAAGAACTCTCAATCTTTCATACAAGTCTCCATGAGTGCAGAGGGGTGAAATGGGTTTCAGTTACATAACTCATACTAGTTTCAGCTTTTATACTTCCCACCAACCCTTTGTTTCTAGTCTTTTGAGGTCCATGCTGTGAGACTCCTTTCACTTCTGTACCTGCTACCCATCTGATTTTCTTCCTTGGTTGATTTGATGGATGCTTTTGTCTAAGCACTGGAGATTTCCAGAATGATGTCTTTATTCACCAAAGGCTGTAGCTCTTGGTTTCTTTTAGTACCATCTCAGTGTCTTTGTTTACTCTTTACCCTTTGACATCTAGATTGCCTGTGTTAGTGCCTCTTTATATATACACCACTGCTTGCCCAGTCCTTTTGGACTAATATCAATAACTAGGGATCTGCTTGTGTTCCTTCCCTTTTTTCCCCTTCCAGGTAGCTAGTTCAGAACCTTAGTCCTCCAAAGTAAACCAATGGGTAAAAATTAAGCTTTACTACCCTCTAGCGGTTAAATATAGCCATATCAATTTCAGTAAATGATTGCGGTTGTATAAAGAAATGTCAATTTCAAACAAATATATTGATAACAATAGGAGTAAATATTGTGGTTTTTTAAAAATTGAAAGCATGCAGTCATAGGTTCTGACAAATATTCTAATGCCTAGGAAAATGAAGTGCTCTGCCTAATCTAGGTGAATGGGAAACTGGGCATTTCCATTCCTGGTTCAAGTTGCCAGGAAAGCAAATTCAGTGCCAGTCCTGTAAATGAACACTGATATAAGGGGAATTGTGATTTATGGTTCATTTTAAAAATACATTACAATTTATTTAAGGTAGACTCCAATTTAATTGTAATACTACTGACTGACACTACAGATTAATAGTATAACCTGCTCTGCAGATTAAAGTGCTCCTAAGGTTAAGGGTGGAGGCTCTGGTGGCGCAGTGGGTTAAACTGCTGAGTTGCTGAACTTGCTGACCAAAAGGTCAGCGGTTTGATTCTGAGGAGCAGTGTGAGCTCCAGCTCTTATCCCCAGCTTCTGCCAACCTAGCAGTTTGAAAACATGAAAATGTAGAGATCAGCAGGAAGGTAATGGTGCTCCATGCAGTCATGCCGACCTCATGACCTTGGAGGTGTCTACGGCCAACACCAGCTCTTCGACTTAGAAATGGAGATGAGCACCACCCCCAGAGTCGAACACAACTAGACTTAATGTCAAGGGGAAATCTTTACCTTTACCTTATAAGATTAAGGGTTCAGTTACTTTTAAAAGATACACTTCACTGTTCCTTTATAGTCCTCAATACCCAGTTATGATGGGTTGTATTCAGAGTCAGTTTGCTGTTGTAATTGTGTGCTTTCAAGTTGTTTCTGACTTGAACAAATATCTAATAATCTTTCACCTGATGAGAACAAGAGAGAATGGAGAAGAAAGAGGGGAAGCTACAGGGCATTAATGTTTAATCCTGCAGATTTGGAAAAGTGTATTGCAAACTAGTGAAAGCTACTAATTTGGAACCTGGTTTAGCACTGTCCATGTTTTGCAAAAACCCATCTTGTAACTGCTATTGAAAATTTCAGTTATCTGACTTGTATAACAAACTGAGGCTCATGTAACTCTCCAGATGTTGTTACACTGTAGCTTCCAAGCATTTGTCACATTTGGCTATACTAGGTATGGCTGCTAGGAGTTACAGACTCATAATTGGAAGGCTGTGTGAGCATATTTCTGAAGCCATCTGATATCTTATTACCAAAACATTATAAATGTTAAACATGGGTCCCAAGATGATCTTGCATGGGAAGACTTGAAATCTACAACCATTGGCCATATAAGCAATGGATTTGTGGTCCAAAATTATGGATGTCTGCTGATGATGGATTCAGAGTTCATGTTGGATATAGAATGCCTAAATGTACTCTGTGTCCAGATCAAGTGAAAGAGTAAAATTATTTTTGACATTGTAAAGAAAGCCAAAAGAAAGAGTAACAAATTTGGATGTTTGGGGGTCAGTTAAATTGTACATCAGATGTATTTTGCTCTGAGGAGATGCAGACAATAAGTATTTAAATAATGGTCATGCTCTGCTTTCAAAGCAACCACATGCAATATACTAACATTGTGGACCTGCTTTTAAATCATCCACAAGTATTACTCTGTAGATCAGTTATCAATTTTTATTCTTCTCTGATGCAGGACTGGAACAGCTGGCCCAAAAAGGAAAATACTTATCACCTCTAGCAATAATAACTGGAATTTCCTTATCTTTGATACTAGCAATGTGTTTTCTAACAATATGGAAAAGATTTCAACCTCATAAAGGTATGTTGAATCTGCTATTATACTCAAAGTTTCCCAATGTCATAGCATAAAGATGATATTTTCCCCTTCGTCTCTCTTTTCCAGCTATACAGCAGACACTGCAGATCAGGTAAAAAAACTAATTTACTCTTTATTCATCAATCCCACATAAATCCTTTCAAAAAGCATGTTCTGCCTTCTTCCTGATTATATGCTGAGCTTAAGATATTTCAACTTAAAATTTGTATTTTTAAAATGTTTTAGGCCTGAAGCTGATTACAGTAGAGCACAAACAATCTCAGGTATTGTGGTATACATTATTTAATATGCAATTTTCTTGGAATTCCTCTTTAAAAGGCTGAAGGGAGAGAGAATGTAATCAGGGGTAGTAGGTGGTTGAAGTAGGTTGTCATCATCAGCTATTTCAGCCTTTTTATTTTTCCGTAATAGCCATGGGGCAGAGGCTTCAAGTGGGGTGCTGCTGAAATTCTGGACACGGGCTACTTAAGTCTTTCTTACTAGGGTTTTTTTTCTCATCGAAATTGCATCTTAATAGATGCTTTATGTCCTTACTGGAAATGAGAGATAGCTGCTGGAATGTAAGGGGGATGACACTGGGTTTTACTCTAAGCATTAAAGAAGTGAATCATGGTGCTGAATCCCATCTCTGCCCCATTTAGGATGGCTCCTTTATAGAACAAGCTCACCATCCTAGCCATCTGAGGACCCTTCAGTATTCTGCAGTCCAGATACCAGAAGTAGTGGGTTCCAAGAAGGCACAGAATAAACCCACTATCAAATTAGTTTGCCACAAAATGGGGTTTTCATGGTTTGTGGCAAATTATTCAGGGTTGCCGAGAATGTTGTCTGGACACCCGTTTTTGTTGTGGAAGTTTCCACAATAAAGCGGCTATCTAGATCTGCCCTGTGTGGAAGGGCCCTTAGTATGCTGAAGAAGTGGTACTTCATTTCCAACTAATTGGGAAGGCCCTGTGTCTTCTTTTAAGAAGAAGATAACAGAAATGAAGGGAGATTCAGCCATATGGGTACCTCTACACTCTAGAAGTAATGCAGTTTGACACCAATTTAACTGACATGGCTCTGAAATGCTGAGAATAATAGTTTGGTGAGATACCACCACCCTTTGGCAAAGAAGAAGGATGACCTTGTAATTTTACAGATACACCCAATATCTCACTCAATTGGAGCCCAGAATTTGTGCTCAAGGAAAGAGCAAAATTTTGCCATATACATCCATTCTGAAACACACAGCTGTTTACTGGTAGGAATAGTCGTTTGATTCTCTAGACAACTCCCTCATTTAATGACATTTTTAGTAGGCATGCCTAATTTCCATCTTTCTGCTGTAGTCTCCATATACTGTTTAAATTCTGTGCTTTTGCTTCTTCATATTTTTCACCCTTTCTCACCTCCTTTTGCAAACACTACACATAGTTGAGAATCTCCTGGGAATTCAAGTGGCGGTAAAGTGGAGAAGAAAATAAATGCCATAAATAATCCTCCCCCCCCCTTCTTGTTAACCATCTGAATTTCAGGGCATGAAAACGCACTAGATGATTTTGGAATATATGAATTTGTTGCATTTCCAGACCCTGGAGGAATTTCAAGAGTAAGTGCTTGTTTAATTAAAATACAGTCAAACTATCACTAAGATCAAGACAGGGGATAAGGTTTTCACATCGAACAAGGACATCCAAACACAGTTCTTAGATTTTTATAAACAACTTTATATGAAGGACAATATACCAATGGACGATGTCACAAATTTCATATCTAACCAAAGGCTAAATAAAATCTCAAATGAAGAGAGGCACTGAATAGGGAAATATCAGAGGAAGAAATTAGTGAGGCTATAAATAAGTTGGACAATAATAAAGCACCGGGTCCAGATGGGTTTACCGCAATTTTTTATAAAACAATGAAGAATGAACTCATCCCACATATCAAAAAAATTATGAATTTAATTTTAGAGAACAACGAAGTCCCAAATACATGGAGAGAGGCAGAGATTGTTATGTTACAAAAAGATAATTTGGACACATCGGATGTAAGAAACTATCGACCCATTTCCCTATTGAATTGCGACTATAAAATTTTTGCAAATATTTTAGCTAAAAGATTAAAAGGATTTCTGAAAAACTGGGTAGGTGAGGAGCAAGCAGGCTTCTTACCTAACAGAGGTACTAAAGATAACCTAAGAATAATCCTAGATATTATAGAATATTGCGATATAAACATACAAGAGGAGATGGCCTTTCTGTCATTAGATGCGGAAAAGGCTTTTGATAATATTAATTGGAGTTTTATAGAAGCCATTGTGAATGAGTTGGATATGGGTTATGGCTTTAGGAATGCTTTCGGAGCAATTTACTCGACTCAAGAAGCCCGGTTAAAAATAAATAACGAGACATCAGATAAATTCCAAATTAACAAAGGCACTAGACAGGGCTGCCCTCTGTCCCCCCTGTTGTTCGTCCTGTCGATAGAAATTCTTTTAAGAGGGATAAGGAATGATGAAGAAATAGTTGGTCTAAAGGTAGCCAACCATGTTTATAAAACAAGAGCTTTTGCGGATGATATTATCTGTGTAATCGAGGATCCAATTAAAAATATTCAAAAATGGTTGCGGAAGCTGGAGGAATTTGGGACACTGGCCCGCTTTAAATTAAACAAAAAAGGACTGTCTTTCTAACCAAAAATATGTCCAAAAAAACCCAAGATATCTTAGAAACAAGAACAGGATTCCAGGTAAAAAAGAAAATCAAATATCTAGGAATCTGGTTAACGGCCAAAAACTCACAACTTTTGCAAAATAACTACGAAGAAAAATGGAAGGAGATAAAAAAGGATCTAAAGAATTGGAAATTTTTGAATCTCTCACTATTAGGGAGAATAGCTATTATAAAAATGAATATCCTTCCCAAACTTCTATACCTATTCCAAAACATCCCGATAATTAGAAACTCAAAAATATTTAACAATTGGAACAAGGATCTATCAAATTTTATTTGGAATGGACGAAAGCCGAGGATTAAATCAAGGGTGATGATCGACAGGGCGAGCAGGGGGGGCTTCGGACTGCCCGATCTCAAGTCATATTTTGAGGTCTGTGCCCTTTCTTGGATTAAAGAATGGATCTCATTAAAAAAATGAAAAACTGCTCACCCTAGAAGGATTCAACCTGAGGGTGGGCTGGCATTCATATCTTTGGTATGAGCAAGTAAACATTGAAAAAAACTTTGGCAACCATTTTATAAGATCGGCACTGATCAAAGTTTGGAACAAATTTAAACCATTCTTTTATTCAAAAACCCCCCTCTGGATCTCCTCTCTAGAGGCGAAACGAAGGAGACTCCTGGGATGGCAAGAATGGCCCACCTATAAAGATCTTTTAAAGAAAGGCAAAGAGGTATTAGAATTAAAAACTATAGACGAACTAAGATTGAAATTTAAAAATATGACATGGTTACAATACATTCAGATTAAGGAAATTTACAAAAAGGATTCACTCAAAGGTTTTGTGGACAAGGAAGAGTTCTGGGAAAAACTTATGGCAAGAAACAATAAAATTATTACTGTGCTTTATAACAAATTATTAGATTGGGAAACAGAAACAGAAGTCGTTAAAAATTGCATGATAAATTGGGCAAAAAATGTTGGTCACCAGATAAAATTACAAGTTTGGCAGCAAATTTGGAATAAAAAACTGAAATACACATATGCGGCAAATTTAAAGGAAAATTGGCTTAAGATTTTCCATAGATGGTACCTGACACCAAAAAAACTCAGCAAAATGTATAAAAACAATTCCAACCTATGTTGGAAGTGTAAAATGCATGAAGACAGTTTTTATCATATTTGGTGGACCTGCGAAAAAGCTACTAGGTTTTGGCAAAATATCCAAGAGATATCGCAATTTTTTTTTGAAAAAACAGGTACCATTAAAAGCAGAACTCTTCCTTTTGGGGCTTACAGACAAATCGATCCAATGGAGTGAAAATGAAGATAGACTATTCACATATACAACCACGGCGGCTCGAATAATATATGCTACATTCTGGAAACTGGAGAAGATACCAGATATGGACTTATGGTACAACAAAATGTGGGAAATAAGGGATATGGATAAGTTAAAGTAATGGAAAACCAATCAAATCGACCGACTGGTCTCCATTTGAGGACTATTTATCAACTTGTTAAGTTAAAGTATCTGCTACGAGAATAGTACAACTCCTGCTACCACAGAGAGAAGGTTAAAGCAGAGGTAAAAACTATAGTAGCTATAGCAATTTATACCGTTAAGAGAATGGTACTAAGACAACATTTGATTTCTCTAAGGATTGTTGTAAATGAGGAAAACTGAAATGTTCTTGACTCTGTATACAAAACTGGAAGTTTTACACTATTGTTCATGTGGGGTTTTTTTTTTTGGTTTTTGGTTTTTGGTTTTGTTTTTCTTTCCCCCTTTCCCCCACTACCCCACTGTTTTTGTCTGTGTAACACTGCATATTTGAAAAATTTCACAATAATTTTTTTAAAAAAATAATTAAAATACAGTCTCTCTGGAGATACTTGATGAGTCACTGCTCTCTTTGCATCTCTTTACAGCTATTCTGTACAATGTTATTGAACAGTGTTGGCCGTAAAACTTAAAGGTTTCCAGCAAACAAACAACAAATACAATGAAGGAAGATGCTTAGTTGTTCTAAAATTAAATATGGCTGTTTCCTGTTCTCTTTTGGTTGCTCTTCTTCATTCCAGGTCACATAACCACTTTCTAAATATAGGGAGCTTCAAGTTGTTACGACATCAAAGTTACATTGCAACATTCCAATATAAAACCAGCATGACGAAGGGACTAATATAATACCATTGTGGTGTTTTGCCAGTGCTTTGAGGAATGAAAAATGTTGAAGTACAGGCAATTCTGCAAAGACAATGAGAGTTGAAAAATGCAGAGACTTACCTTGATCCATTTAAATGAATCAGCCTAGTAGCACTTTTATCATTAGGTAGTATTTTTTTGTAAGTCTAATGGGTAAAATTATCCATTCAAAACCACACTGCTCCAAAATTCCATGTTTATTAATAGGAGTAGCTTGCAACAATGCATTACTGCTGGGATAGTGTGAAGACTTCAGCTGAGCTTGGGGGAAGTCCTTTCTCCCTGATAATTCAAAAGCCCTACTCCTCCAATCCTGTGATCTCCAACTATAGATGGTGTAAAATATCAAATCTAGGGCTTACAATCCATTTGTGAAATCCAGCACAATAATGAGTAGGGCTATGGAGCACATTGTTTGATTGTGGGGTGGGCATACTCTTTGTACTTATCCAGTAGACAGGATTGTTGTAAAGGTAAAATGAAAGGGGAGAGAAGAATCAGGCTTCCCTGAGTACTCTGGAGGCAAAGCTAGGAAAAAACAAATTAATAAATAAGAAGCTCTTTAATGTATGGTAAAGGAAAAGGTTTGCCCTGACATTAAATGTAGTTGTGTCCGACTCTGAGGGGTGGTGCTCACCTCCATTTCTAAGCCCAAGAGCTGGTGTTGTCCATAGATACCTCCAAGGTCATGTGGCCAGCATGACTGCACGGAGCGCCATTACCTTCCTGCCAAGGCGGTACCTATTGATCTCACATTTGCATGTTTTCGAATTGCTAGGTTGGCAGAAGCTGGGCCTAACAGCAGGAGCTCGCCTCGCTTCCTAGATTTGAACCACCAACCTTTCAGTCAGCAAGTTCAGTAGCTCAGCGGTTTAACCCGCTGTGCCACCAGGGGCCCTTGCTTTAATGTATATCAATCAAAAGTAATAGGCTTTAAAAAAATAAGGGTCTAAACTAGGCATGATGAAAGAAAACTCTTTCTTCTCTTCACTGTTACTTGTTCTTCATTCATGTGTTAACCACTTCTTAAATCTAATGAACTTCGTTTATTTATTTATTTATTATTTTGATTTCTTGGTTGCCCCTTCCAAGTGGCTCGGGGCGACTCACAATCGTTAAAACAATTACAGTCAATAAAAACACAGTAAAACACAGTAAAACAATACATGGCACATATTAAAACATGGTTGGATGTAAGAATACATCCACAGTTAGAGCAGACAATGGTGCCTGTCCGCTACTTAAAGTCATAGCCCTTAGCCATATCGTGGAGCCTTAGCATTGCTCCGACCCAAAAGCCTGTATGAACAGGTGGGTTTTACAGGCCTTTCGAAAGGGCAGTAAAGTGGGCATCGCGCGAATGGCAGGAGGGAGAGCGTTCCATAACACAGGAGCGATAACGCTAAAAGCTCTCCTCCGAGTTGTGGTCAAGTGGAGGGCTGCATGACTTGGTACCGCCAAGAGGTTCGATGATTCGAATCTCAGTGGTCTTAAAGGACTATATGGGGTGAAGCGGTCCCTTAGATACACCGGCCCCAGACTGTTCAAGGCCTTGAAGGTTAAAACCAACACTTTGAAGGTGATTCGGTGCTCTCTTGGGAGCCAGTGCAGTCCCCGCAGGACCGGCGTAATGTGGCAGCGAGATGGAAGGCCGGCCACTAGCTGGGCTGCGGCGTTCTGCACCAGCTTAAGCTTCCGAATCACCGACAGAGGGAGGCCAAGTCATAATATGATATATACAGATCATAAAACTTTGCTGCAAGAAGCAGTGGGTGAGCTCTTGGATATCTAGGGCAATACCTGAGAGCCATGCTGGTTTCTCATGTGATATCTACTTTGGCTACAGTGAAAAAGCATTTGCCATTTCTATTGGGGAGAAACAGATACTTTAAAATTTGTATCTTATATAGTGATACCAAACCCTTCCTTTAGTAAGAATTATATACATGCTACTTCCACTCATTTTAATTTCCAGCACTACCCTATGAAATCAATTACGTTGGGAAACTGAATGGTTCAAGATCACCCCATGAACTTCATCACTGAGCAAGGATTTGAATATGGGTCTCCAATCCCCAACATCAGATCATTGGATATGTACTGTGACTGTGCTTCACTAATCTAGGTCTGTTTTAGGCTCCTCTTAAAGTGTTGTTTGTTGTGCTCTGAGAATAGGATTTTTTTCTTTTTTTTCTTTTCAGATGTCAAGTCGGTCTGTTTCTGGCTCTGATGGTATCCAAGTGCATGATTTCCATGGTACAATTTATGAAGTCGTTCAGCATATTCCTGAACAGCAACAAGAACACCAAGAGTAAGTTGACCAAAACACAACTATCAGCCATGTTGCTCTGTGCTGCAGAAGAAAAGACTGAGGGACAGGATACTACTCTTCAGACACCTGAAGGGTTGGCAAAGTCTCATGTTTTGCTATTCTAGAGGGCATATATTTAATGGGCCTTGGTTACAGTTCATTTCAACTGAACCTTAGGATATAACACTTAATCACAGAAGTGAGGTAGAATCTCTCTCACTAGAGATCTTTCCCCCCCTCCCCCCCTCCCAGAGAGCACTGCAATTCACTGTGTCAAATGCCTTTGCAAAGGCAATGAAAGCCATGTACAGTGGTTGATTTTGTTCCCTGCATTTTTCTTGGAACTTTTGTGCAGTAAAGATCATGTCCACTGTTCCTCTGGAGGGGTGGAAGCCGTTCTGGGATTCTGGGAGGGTATCTTCTGAGAGCGGTAGAAGGCAGTTTGCAAGGATTCTTGTGAGAATTTTCCCAGCTGAGGTTAGAAGGGAGATACCTCGATAGTTCCCGCAGTCTGTTCTTTCCCCTTTTTTTTTGAAGAGGGTGATGATGGTGGCATCCATGAAATCTGCTGGGATTTTCTCGGTCACCCACATTTTTCAATGAGCTCATGGAGTTGTTGTGTCAGCTCATGTCCTCCCTCTTTAAAAATTTCAGCAGGGATCCCATCAGGTCCGCTTGCTTTGTTATTTTTTTGTTGGCTGATGGCATTGCTGGCTTCTTCCAAACTAGGCAGTGCTGCATGTTCATCTCTGGTTTGTTGTTGTGGGATTTGTGAGAGAACCTCTTCGGCCACATTGGAGCTGCGATTCAGGAGGTTTTGGTAGTATTCTTTCCAATGAGGTGCAATTATTTTTTTGTCCTTCAGAAGTTTGGTTCCATTTGATAAGCATAGAGGGTGTGTGCCATGGTTTCTTGGTCCATAGATGACCTTTGTGGCTTTGAAAAATCCCTGAGCATCATGGGTAATCCAGGTGTTGGATTTCTTCAGACTTCTTTGTCCACCAGATGTTCTTGAGTTCTCTTGTCTTTCTTTCTCTTTCTCCCCTACAGTGGTGCCCTCAACCCCACTTGTTAAAAAAACCAAACATAAAAAGGATCTCTGCTTAACTCTGCAGTTTGAAGTGCAATTCCGGAGTCTGTAATGTTAAAACATACCAAAATTTATATATTTCACCAAAATAAGTACCGGTATAAGCAATTTTGCATATATAAGCAGTCCCCAAGTTACAAACATCTGACTTACAAATGACTCATAGTGAAGAACGGCGGGTGAAACAACAGGAAGTGAGAGAAATCTGCCAATCAGAAGGGGAATTCACTCCTGAAAGAGTTTTTATGGGGAAAAGGTGTCTCAACTGAAGCTTTACCCCCAATCCTTGTTTTCACAACAAGCTAAATTGTTCACAATCCCATTATCACAAAGACAGGAAGTGAGATTGAATCTTCTAAACAAGGGCACAGTCAGCCAAGCAAACACCACGGGGTTTTTAACTCTTCCCTATGATAGCAAAAGCATATATATACACACACATATATACATACACACATACATACACACATATACATAGACACACATATACATGGCTGGAGTTACACTGAAAAATATATACCTGTTCTGGCTTATAAACAAATTCATCTTAA
This sequence comes from Anolis apletophallus, assembly GCA_030556195.1. Taxonomy (NCBI): domain Eukaryota; kingdom Metazoa; phylum Chordata; class Lepidosauria; order Squamata; family Anolidae; genus Anolis; species Anolis apletophallus. The sequence continues at coordinate 38,487,697 of JARBWK010000008.1, read as the reverse complement.
TTCCTGCAAAACCTATTCTGTTCGTAACTTGGGAACTGGCTGTAAGGGCAAAAAGTGTGGCAGGTCTGTTTTAAAAAGTGTACTTTGCATTCGGAACTTGAAAGATGTTTTAAAATTGCCAGTATGCCTGCTAGCCCTGTTGGTGAGTGACTTGTGGTCCAAAAGGCAGTTATTTTCAATATCTGTGTTTACTTCATTAGGAAGCCAGGCATTGTAATGATAAGAAAAAAATGCTCATATTCATTGGTCGTAAGTCATCTCTATTCAGTCCTTCCATTTAATACTCTACTTTACTGTACTACACCCACTGGCCCTCAGCAGTTTTCAGTGCTACAATGAGAGGGCTTATTTTCAGGAAAGACAATTAAATGTACTGTGATAGGTAAAGACATCATGCTGTTATCCTGGTTATAAGAAATCTGGCATTCAGGAAAGAAAGTTTAAAAGCCCTGCAAGCTCTTCTTAAAAAAAGAAAGAAAAGAAAACATAACTAGTTATATTTTCTCCCTAGTGGTACATGAAAAAAGAAGGAAGAACAATGATGAAGAAATTTGTCTCTGAAAATCAGACAGGAAAAGCAAGAACTGTCCGTAATGGAAAGGACCAAGCTGCCACTTGAAATGAAACTGCCACCTCTGGTTTCACAAGCAAAAACTTGTCTTTGTTTCTGCATTCCTAATGTTTCTGTAGTGACTTTGTTTAAACTGTGACACACCTCTATAGGCTGGACTGTAAACACAACATTTCCAACAAGCAGAACCAAAAAGTTGGTTGGTGTCTCATTATTTTATTCTAAGCGACTTGAGTCCAGCTGAAGGGGATCTCCACTGGATGGCTGCTTGGTTTTGTTTTGGTTGTTTCTTTGTTTTTCCAAGTTGAGATGAATCTGCCTTCAAATTATACATCAGGCTGTACTGTTAGGAAAGCAAAATCACGATAAAAATAGTAACATGATAAATGCTGTATATTTTTGTGAGAAAATCTTTATGTGTGACATTTGCACAGCAGTGAATATTGTACCTCTGAAGAGTGTTTTAACTCTGACCCATTCTCAGCCATTTCCAACCTATCATCCCTTTACTTATCCAGAGCTCTTCAACTGCACTGTAATCCCAATCAACTTTGCTAAATAATTGTCCTGGTCTCTGAAAACTAGGTGATACGAATGGATATCAGGGAGCATTCCTCCTGTTATTCCCTACTTGTAAACAAACAATAATCCATACAATGACTAATTTTTTTGTATTAGCATTCAGAGAACTCATAAACTTCCTCTTTTCCCAAACTGGATTAGGCTCATGATCTCCAGGGAAGATTATAAAACTGCCCTTCCATAGTTCCAGTCTGTCTTTGGTTGAAGATCCTCACTTCAAACAAAATAGTAAATAAATTAAATAAATACATATAAATAAACTTTATTTATATATCATCCTATCTTCCTAAACGGAGTTAAGGTGGTGAACAACAAAGTCAGCAATCAATGCTGCACAAAAGAAAAACACATAAACAAATAACCATCCCACCCAAAACCCTTGCATATCCATATTTAAACCAAAAATATACCAATTATAACATATAACATTTACAATTTAATAACAACAATAATTTATTTATATTCCATCTATCTCTCCAGAGGGACTCAGGGCAGATTCCAAACATAAAAGGCAAACATTCAATGCCCGAAGACAACAACAATACACCCATAGTAATGAAATTTAACAACCCAACGTATAAAAACAAATTATGACGTAACAACTAAAATTGAATAAAAAAATGTAATCTGTTATATCAGACATAAGACAAAGCATCAAAATCTAACAGAAGCATCAATTTCCCAGTTCTTTGGAGACAAATAGATTGATCATTGTTCAAGATATCTATTGAGCTGGTGGGACGAACAGGGCATGGATATGGATGGTAGCTATTAATCAGAGATTAAATGGTAGTATTACCAACTACTACCCCTCCTCCTCGTAAGCCAGTGAGCAAAGGTACGTAAGCAAAAAGTACTCCAATTATTAATCACATGAACATCCTCATATTTGGGTCAACAATGAGGGTGGATGAATTCAAAACTCTAAATTGATTAATTTAAAAAAATAACATTTAATGCCTACTAAAGACTGCCAAAGATTGCTGCCCCACCTATATATGAACTCAATTTAATCCCATCCTGTTCAATATTCTTGTGTATTCAGTATTACACTCAGATCATATAAAACCTAATTTCACATACAGATCTCTCAGATCAATTTCACTTCAATTAAATTACCTTCCTTTTTTCTCCACAAATCAAAAAAATCGAGAGAGAAAACCTCTACACAACTTTTTCTTTCTACTTCCAGAACTCCAGCAGAAGGGATAAGATTTCAGGCACACATGGAATTCGCAATAAATAGGCCCTGGTACTTCAAAATTGCCATCTCAAGAGGAAAAATCAGGAGAAAAATCCAGTTGTTATGGAGTAATTTAATTAACTGTGCAATATATCTTCATGAAGAAGAATAAATGCCCCATCAAAATTATATTATGCGAATGAAAAATAAACTGAATGGATTTTGCTGAAAACTTTTACTGAATTTTGTAATGACAAACCATTGTGATGTACACTATTGTTCTGAGATGCAACATGTAGCTAATTCAGCATGTTACATTGTGAATTTATGTAATAAACATGATTGATTTGGGATGTAGTGTAAAATTGTTTTTTTTTAACCCAATAGTATTTTTGTCTTTTATATGTTTTTGGCCTCAAGATGTTGATTCATTAATCTGTGACAAGATTTCCAATTTTGTCACAATCGCCAACTTAGAACTGCCCCTTTAACACACACACGGAGACGTAGCAAAGGCTAACTACTTTATTGAGTATATAAAAACAGTTCCAAAGAGTAAATAGTCCAATAATAAGCAAGTAGTCCAAAATAAAGCAAGTAGTCCAAAGTAACGTAGCAAATAGCTTGAAGCGTGGCAAGGTTTCGCAATCCAATGCGAATCAGGACACAGGGAAAGGTTTCGCAAACCAATGCGAATCAGGAACAGGGCAAGGTGCCGCATCCACTGCGGCTCAAGAAACAAGGCAAAGGCAAGGCAAGGCTTGATGACCACTGTTGGCTTGTGGTCCCACTCGCGCTCGCGCCTATTCAGTAAAGACGTGGCCGGAGAACTGACGATCAGTTCCCACGGGCCGTTCTTAATCCTCGGCCTGGAACCCCGACGATCTAGGGCCCGGCGTCTCCAGTCTCTACTTTCCGAACGGTGACGGTCTAGGGACAGATGCCAGCTCCTCCTGCCCTCCTCTATGTCCCTGCGCCTGTTGTGAGAACGGCCCCGCTCTTCCAGCCTAGTATCGCTATCTTCCTGAGAAGCAGCCTCCCGGAGTTTCCCAGCCACTAGCCTCCATCTGCTGCTCGGCCAGCTCTTGGGAACCTCGGCCATTTGGGAATTCATAACTATCTCCGCTATCTGCTTCGCTGCCTCCCATCTCCACCTGGTCCGCTCCTTCCCGGGAGAATGCTCCCACTCAAGATCCCAGGCTAAACTCTCTACAGGTGAACTGGGCAAAGGTACGGCTGACCAGTCTTGCTCTGGGCCTTCCAACTCATCCTCCGAGTCCCTTTCAGCCTGTGCGGGTCCCAATGCCAACGGGACCCCCGGTGCGTCACCCCTCCCCCGTGGCACGGACGGGCCCATGGGTGCTACAAATTTATGGATGAAAGCATACATTACAAACCTGTTTATTCTACTGAGCCAAGTTTGAGCCTGCAAGCTGATTTCTATTCATTTTCTAGATAAGTCTTTTGGTGATTTAGAAGTCCTGTCATCATCTTTGTTGTAAGCAAAATGCTTTCAGTTTCTTTTCTTTTCTTACTGCGGTATTCTACACCCTACACGCCCCGAGCCTCCGGGGAGTGGCAGTATACAAATTTGAAGTATAAATAAATATTTCCTCTACAGGAAATAGAATTTAGCAAATGTTAATAGATTGCAGTACAGCCAGCCCTTCATATTTGCTGATTTAACTTTTACAGATTGGATTATTTGCAATGTGATTAATATGTTCTCACAGAAATCTGAGTCTTCCAGGCCAACTTTATGGTTTGCCAGAAGTTCACTATAGAGTTGAACCAGATGATCTAAGGGTTCCTAAAGAGGTGTTTGCTTGGGTTAAAAAATAGTGTGCTTTCCCCCCTTTTCCAAGGCCCTGCACTACTAGTGCCCACAGACAGCCTACTATAATGTATTATCACTGCATTCAGAGAGATGAAAAAAATATCAGCCATTAGGTTCTCCTCTCCTACTGATCACTTTATACAAGCAATGACACCTCTTTACTTTCAACAAAAACCAGACAAAATTGAATAAGAGACCACACTATTACAGGTATACTGTGCTGTAACCAGCAGACCCACCCAACTGTTTTCCTGATGTCAGAAGTAATATCTGAGATACTGCTCAAATGACTGGTTCATTCAATAGATCCCTTGAGTTGATGACAGGTGGCTATGGATGGCAACTATTTGCAGATAAAGCCTGAGCTACTTCTGGTTATGTGTTTCATGAACAGCATCCTATAGGACTGCATCAACACCTGCCAAGAGAGGAGTCCTTAGAACAGGAGATATGTATTAATCAGATTCTTGGGTGATGTAACCTCAGCTAGCTTATTCAGAATCTTATCATTCAGGCTTTCCAATTGGATTTACTGCCCACAAGGGAAAAGACTTGGCATATTCCTGGACTGAAGCAGGCCCTCTTTCTGCCTGTGGTACATCATCAAAAGGTTACATCATCCTTGCCAATATAAGGAGTCAGGAAGGAATGCGATCACACTATACATGGTGCAACTCACAGGAAGAAGCTATAAGTTTTAATTTAGTCATCAGAAGAGTCTTCTGGTTTGGCATTACACTTAGAAAGTAGCAAAAAAACCTTAGTTCCTGGGGGCGACTCTGGAAGGTGCACCAGACATTTATCCTGGAGGACTAGTGGACAGAAGGACTATTGCTTCCATTTGTATATTTCTGACAGTGGATCATAACAAGGAACAAAAGCTCATGATGCACAAAGCATTGAGGAAATCTAAGTCAAGAAGGTGGGAGCAGATGATGCAATACCTGGGGAAGCTCCAAGTAAGCTCTAATATGATGAAAGTCCCCTGAGGTATTGTATGGCTCTTGGGTTACACTAGACCTGTCCTGGCCAAGTACTAGTTCCAGGTATCATGGAATGCTTGAAAGCAGTGTCCCTGTGCTGGAGCTAGATCTATAGACTTGGTCATCTCTGGGATTTTCAGGTTCACAGGTCTCTGACTTTCCAGTACTGCTTGGACACAGCATCTCCTGTAATGCATAACAGTTTCCTCCCCATCTGAGATGGTATCCACACTCTTGCTAAGATCATGGCATCAATTCTAGCTTATGTCTATAACTGAAAGAATTTTAATCTAGTCCAGCTGACTTCTGGATTTGCCAGTTAAAGAGGCAGTCAACAACAGCCTTCCTACCAAATACTAAGAACTCGTTTTTATAAGAGAAAACTATCTCTTTTTGAGAACTAACATTTTGTGTTAGATATCATAAATGAACTTTGGCAAGGAAATGCTTGGACATGGATCTACAATTAGACCTATTTATATAATTAAATATTCTCAAATTTGACTTAGACGATGCCGCTTTTCCTTTGACCTTCCACTTTTTCAGATGCTTTTAAAATGTCACAAGTTTTCTCTCCTCATACTACTTTCCCCCTTTGTCCTCAGTTTACTTCATCTTCTGCAAACCAAGTTCAAAAGGAATTTGCATTCTATTTATTTATTTATTTAAAACATTTATATTCCTCCCTTCTCACCCCGCAGGGGACTCAGGTTGGAGCACAACATATATATGGCAAACATTCAATGCCGGGAATTAAACTATAAATATACACAAACATTAAAATCAGTTATATCGACTTTAAAATCAACTGTTTAAAACCATCTCAGGAGATGGGACAAGGGAGGGGAAGGGCTGACTTTTTACTAAGCTTTGACAAAAGCAAACTGCTGCAACCTCTCCTGGCTTGGTTGTTCTTACCTGTTAATAACTTATGCCATTTTGAACACACTCTGATATAACACAACCACACATGTACAAATTTTTATTTGGAAAATGTTGAAGGATGTAGAATTAAATCTATTGCACTTTATGCACAGATACATACAAATAATATATACAAGTATTTCTCAGAAAGCTTGAAAACTAGCTAGTGCAAGTATATGTTGTTTTAGTACATGTTAGACATTTAGAAATGAGGTGGAGATATTTGAAAAAGAAATCACCTGTGCCCCACCCAAGCAGGTCACATGACAAGGATTGTCACCAATATATTCTGCAAATGAGCTTGTGTCTTGCTACTACGGTAGTAAGAGGACCAGCACAAAACTCTGTTGGTTTTTCTGACTGAACAAACTTTATTCCAGTTTCATCAACGTTAACAGTCTTGGTAAGTGATATTTCCCTCTAAGGCAGACAGATTATATTTATGCAGTGACAGCCTTTGCATAGATCATAATATGATCTTTTTATAAATTCTATTAAAAGGTTAAAACTATTATAAAGAATTCTCTCTCTTTCCTGTTCGAAACAAAAAAAACCCTCTGCTTTTGTAAAGCTGGAGAACATTTACTGTAGTAATGAACAGTTTTCTAAATAACATCCCACCCCATGACACTCCCCAATTGATCAAAATAGTTATTTGCAAAATTGTATTGACTGAAAAATTCAATAAGTAACTTTGAAATATTAGTTTCACTTTTTAAATGAGAATGCACTAAAGGTAGCTTTTAAAAATGTGTTGTTTATGGTCACTCAGATGAGCTGATATCTCAGTCAAAAATGCTTTAGTTTCAGTTTCCTTTCCTGGAGCTGGGGTTTGTCAGAAGAACATTTATGTAACCACTTGCCTTACTTGTTAGCTTTTTATTTTTGCATAGCTGTACCATTTTGGGTAGAGCTATAAGGCATACATTAATAAATAATAAGTAAATTTTCTTATAATAGGATAATTCTATTGGAAAACAGAATTTCCCTTACAGTGGAGCAGTGGAACCTGATACTATCTATCGTGTAAGTATTTGATCATACACTGTTGATACTATTTACTAGTGTACTTTGAATTGAATGAACAAAGGGTTTTTCGCATTCATATGGATTTCCCATGTATGTTCAAATATGCTGCCTAAATAATATTTTGAATTTTCTGTTATTTTTGCTCTTGTTTTTTTTAATTAATCACTCTTGGCCTTTGTATTTTGTTAATTTTAACTATGTCTCTTATTTAGTGTAAATTACCTAAAGTCCCAAACTGGGGAAAATATGGAATACAAATAAATATTAAATATAATAATAATAAAGAGTAATATTAATAGTCTGGTGGGGTTGAATAGCACTAAACACTTTGACATTGCTGTAATTTAATCTTTTAAGAAAACACTAATGTATTTACAATCATTAATGAACACAAAAAGGAGGAACACATATCCTCCTTTTTATTATCATATACTTTGTGTGTGTGTACTGTATATATATTTGTATCTCACAGCAAATATGCAAAGCAAAATTGCTTTATGTATGTAGCTGTTTCTTATTTATATTTATTCCTCACCTTTCTTCTAATGAGCACAAGATAGGGTTATGTGATTTCAGCTCCACTAAATCGTGGGTTCAGAAGCCCAGAGTGCCTCGCTAGGTAGAAGGAAAAAGCAGAGGTCTTTATTCTTGATGGTCATGGATGATATCAGCAAACCTACCCTGTTTCCCCGAAAGTAAGACAGCGTCTTACTTTCTTTCCCCTCGGAAAGTCCCACTACGCCTTACTTTCGGGTGCAGCTTACATTGGGCGACGGTAAGCTGTACCCCGGCCGCCGCGTCACTGGTCCCGCCTCCCTCCGCCGCCGCCGCCCTCTGCGGCCTCCTCTTCGGGAACGGAAGAGAGGCGGCTGAGGAGAGCCCTCTGCCGCCTCTCTTCCATTCCCCCTGAAGAGGAGGCTGCAGGAAACTCGCAATCTCTCTTCCCTGCAGCCCCTCTTCAGGAACGGAAGAGAGGCGGCTGAGAGCCCTCTGCCACCTCTCTCTGTTCCCGAAGAGGGGGCTGCAGGGAAACTGCGCGATCGCTCTTTCCTGCAGCCCCCTCTTCGGGAACGGAAGAGAGGCGGCTGAGAGCCTCTCTGCCGCCTCTCTTCCGTTCCCTGAAGAGGGGGCTGCAGGAAACTGCGCGACGCTCTCCTGCAGCCCTGGGAACGGAAGAGGGGCGGCTGAGAGCCCTCTGCTGCCTCCCTTCCATTCCCCGGAGGAGGCTGCAGGGAAACCGCGATCGCTCTCCCTGCAGCCCCCTCTTCGGGAACGGAAGAGAGGCGGCAGAGGGTTTCCTCAGCCGCCTCTTCCGTTCCCCGGAGCGGAGGCCGCAGGGAGGGCGGCGGAGGCGGCGGAGGCGGGACCGAGGGAGGCGGCGGCCGGGGGTACGGCTGACTGGGGTACGGCTTATATTAGCCGACCCCTCTGACACCCCCGATACGTCTTACAATCGGGGGTGTCTTACTATCGGGGAAACACGGTAGCACTCAAAGTACTGACATATCTCAACTGTGAACATATAGGTTCATTTATAGTACTTTTGACAGAAGAAGCAATACAGAAGAATTGAAAATTGCTGCACTTGTTTCCCATTGATCCTGGAAGGTGCTGGCCAGGATCCACAGCCTCATTGGAGTAGCCACGAGTCTGCTTCTTCCACTGAGCCAACCAGAGGGAAGTTGGGAAATTTAATAAATTGTCATTGCTCAGTTTGCAATTTTCTGGCTGTTTTTGGTTCCACTCATAGGATGTGTGAAGGAAAAAATATGTGTGGGTTCAGAGGTGGCCCTAGGTAATTTTAAGTGGTAGGCGAACATTATTTTGGCGCACCCCATCTCATTCCCCCCAATAATGATAAAACTACTAATAATTTATAATATGATAGATAATAACCCAATAAATATAAATAATTTAGAATGAAAATAATAACCTAATAAACAGTCATAATTAGTGAATATAAATACAATAATAATAAAAAATACACTGTGTAAAAACTGTCTTGATCAATTATTATTTATAATTTCTTATATTTTTATTGTATTTAAATGTTGACAGGATTACAGCTCCTACCAGACTGATAGCAGCTGGAGCCCAAAATCTCCACTCTTGCTTTACAGTAATAGGAAGTGTACAGGCTTGACCTAAGGAAATGCTTTTTCCCAGGAATTGGTACCCACCATGACCTCCAGCCATGATGTACTCGATAGAACCCATATATATGTTACTCCAAACTGCTATATGGGGACAGGTAGCCATTATAGGACTGGCTTTTCACATTAGCAGCCAAATTAGCCCATTATAAATTTATATTTTTAGAAGGTATGTGCAGACTCAGGGAAAGAGGTTATTTGTGGGGACCTACACAGGAGTTGCCCTCACCACGTCAAAGGGTGCATCACTGTAGAAGTAATGCAGATTGTCACCACTTTAACTGCCCTGGCTCAATGCTATGAAATCCTGGGAGTTGTAGTTTGGTTAGACACCAGCACTGTTTAGCATAAAACTTTCTGAGCAAAGCAGCCCAGGACTGCAGCACACAATCTGTAGGAAGCAGTCGTTGCTTAAGTGCCTCCTGCTGTTGCAGCAAAAAAGGGAGAAAGTGCTCATGTCCACTGGCCTCTGTGCTTTTACGAAGCTTGGCAATGCACCCGTTCTGGTCCCCGTTTACCTGCTGCTGTTGTGCAAAGGCATTTCTACTCTCCTGCGGAGGCGGAGTTTCAAGCCAGCGCAGAGGCAGAGTTTCCAGCCGGCAGCGGCACGCTCCTGCGGGCCTGGCGCTCTTGGCAGCCGCCTACTTCACTGAGTGCGTTGAGCCGCCTCTGGGTGGGTTTGAGTTAATGGGTGCTAATCATGGTAGTTTATTCAGCCTGAGGAAGACAGTGGTCTGTGCTGATGAAACAATGGATGTTAGCCAGCCTAAATGAGTTCCCAGGAGGAGGGCAAAAGACGGTATTCGGCAACTTCCTACCCTCTTATTTGGCCCCATTGTTAGTTGCTATATTAGTACATTGTTAGGAGTTTATGGTGGTTTTCTCTGGGTGAAGGTGAGGCAAGGGCAAGGTGAGTTCATGCTCTCGGAAATTTCTAAAACATTTCATAGTAAGATTACTGTTCAGGACAATAGAAATGACGACGTGGCTGGTTATATTTTCCAGTGGAGCCAATTCATACATTGCTATTACTATATTTTATATAATTCATGTTGTTGTGGCGGGGGTGTTTGATTTCTGATTTTTTTGATAACAATGGAACTCTTCTCTTCTCCCTGTGTTAACTGTGTGAAATAGATTAAGCTGAACAGTGGTGAATGGCCCAAGATTATCCAGGATGTTTCGTAGTTCTCTGTAGACCTGAACCTAGATATATCAAATCCCAAAACAATGCTCTATCCATTATTTTATTTTACGTAAAAAAAGAACATTTCAAAATCAAAACCAAAATTCTGTATCAGCCCCTACAATGTGTGATTGATGACAGAGCTACATTGCTGAAATGATACTGAACAATGCCAAGTGAATCCTGCTTGTCCAGTGTTGGTGGATACTTTTCAAGGACTGAGGATGTGGACAGGATCCTTGGACAAGTGATAGCCACTGTGGGTAAGGGTAGTAATAAATGTTTCTTTGCAGCAGTGCAGGACCCCAGCATGCCTAAAGGAGGTTGTGGTAGACCTTTTTAAATAAACGTACCCTGGACTCCATTGTACAGTCTCCTATCTCCCATTTGGGCAAGGTATGGGTGGCATCCCATCTCCAATGGTTTATGGATGAGATAAATTATCTAGATCTATTTCAATCTGGTTTCAGGCCAGGTTATGAGACAGAAACAGCTTTGGTAGATGACCTACGCAAAGAACTGGAAAGCGAAATGTGTCCCTGTTGGTCCTCTTGGACCTCTTGGTAGCTTTTGATACCTTCAACCATGGTATCCTTCTGCATTGTCTCGTTGGGGGTAGGACTTGGAGTAACTTTTTTACAGTAGTTCCACTCCTTCCTGGAAGGGTGCAGCCAGAAGGTGGTGTTGGGGGACTCATGTTCAAATCCCTGGCCATTGACTTGTGGGGTAATTCAGGGTTTTGTCCCCCATGCTATTTAAAATATACATAAAACTGCTGGAAGACATCATTCAGACAGTTTGGACTTGGTGTTGAATCTGGAGGCCCAGATTTTCTGGTGGTCAGGAGTGCTTTTGCACATTTAAAACTTGTGTGCCAGCTGTGCCCCTTTTTTAAAAAAACACCTGATCTGGCCATAGTGGTATATGCCTTAGTTACACCATTTGGATTACTGTAACACATACTGCAGCCTCGAGTGTTTGGAAACTTCAGCTAGTCTAAAGAGCTGCAAGATAGCTAACTGGGACTGGCTACAGTGAGCCCACAACTCCTAAATAGCAACAGCTCTAGTCTTATTATTAATACAGTACTGCACAATGGGGTACCACACAAAATGTCCCATGGTGCAACATTGAGTTTTACAGACACATTGTGCATCAGCAGCACACATTATATGTCAGAGTACTTGTTATATTCATTTATTTATTTTATTGACTGCATACCCCACCTCTTTCCCAGGACATCTTGCATATCCGAACACATTCCTTATTGTGCAAAGACCGGAGTGCCTTTGCACAATAAAATGGTCCACAAACTTATATACATATTTTCACTTTTATTAGATAGACTAACTTAGGTACCCGGTGATGCCCAGGCTAGGCACTTGGTAATTTATAATGCTATTTATTTTAAACAGTCATTGTTTTTGGATTTTATGAATGGTCATATTTAGAAAATGCATAAGGATTTGGGTAAACTACAGTCCACATAATCACCTATCATTGCCTTCACCCCAAATCCAACCAGTATTTAAAGTTTGGCCCCACTAAATCCCTTCAGTATTTTCTGTTGGTCATGGGGGATCTGTGTGCCAAGTCTGATCCAAATCCATCACAAGTGGGATTCACAGTGATCTCTGGATGCAGGGAAAACTACATCTCTCGTCATGCTGAGCTAGTCCCCTCCCAAAAAAAACCCCTCTCCAGTTTTATCTGTTTGTCATGGGGGGTTGGTTACTAAGTTTTGTCCAGAGTCATCATCGGAGGCAGTCACATGGATCTCTGGATGAGGTGAAAACCGCAACTCCCATTATGGTGAGTCAATCCCCACAAGTCTGTCCAGTATATTCTGTTTGTCATGGCAACCACAGAGATTTCTATATGTGGCAAGAACTACAACTTTGTTCACAGTGGGTCAGTCCCCCTAAATCATGATAACAGATAGAAACATATTTCAGTTGAATATTTACCTCCCGTTTGGGAAACTCTTAAAGCATGCTTGTATTTTTTGGCAACTCAGGAAAATTTTATAGATGTAACTATCAAATAAGAAATATTATGTCGCACAATAAGAATGCTGTGTGGAATTGTGGTCTTCATTTAAGTTGCTTCCTCTCACTGGCAGAATAACCTAAAATATTTTGGAGAGTAGTTAAATGAAACAGACTTCAATAATTAATGAAAACATATCTCAGTTGAATACTTGCATGATGTTTGAGAAAGCATAATTGCATTTAAAGATTTGAGTTTAAGCAACTCGATTATTTTTTTGTACACATATCTTTGAGATAAAAGATCTTCTACAACAGTGATTTTCAACCTGTGTGCCGCGGAACACTAGTGTGCCGTGAGAAATCATCAGGTGTGCCGTGGGAAATTACAGGAGAGAGAGAGAGAGAGAGAGAGAGAGAGAGAGAGAGAGAGACCCTAGCAGGAAACTTCAAGCAGCGGAAATGAGGCTTTCCTGGCCGCAGCAGCAATGCCAGCCAGCCTGGCTGCAGTTAGGAAGAGCCCTTGGCATCCAGGACTTTCCTCCCTCCCTCCTCTCTCTCTCTCTCCTTCCCTTCCTTCCTTCCCTCTCTCTGCGCACCAAGGGCTACCTGGCCAGGCTGCGGCTTCTCCTGCTTCCTGGCTCCTGGGCACTCTTCTGCCCTCCTCCCCTCTGGCAGCGAGGAGGAGAGGGAGGAGGAATCTGCGAAAGCTGCCCCCGTCCGACCTCGCTCCCGGAGGCTCAAGGCAAGGCTTTCTGCCCTCTAGCCCCTCCGCGCTGGGGAAGGGGAGCAACCCATAATCTCCTGGCCTCTCTTGGCTGGGCTCCGGGTTTGCTGAAGAGCAGAGGCCGGGATGCGCAGCTCCACACCCCAGCTTGGTTCCTTCCCGATCTGGCCCCAAGGCGACAGCAGGGAAGCCGAAGGGATGCTGGGGGGGAGGCACTCCTGGGGGGGCTGAACCCCTTCAGGAAGGAGAGCTGGGGGTGGCGACAGCTGCGAGCCTCCGCCGCAGTTTGTTCCGAGGCTCGGATCCACCCCGTGTGCTCAATTCCTATTTGTCCTGCTCAGCTGAGCCCGCGTGCGCTTCGGCCACTCAGCACAGCCCTCCCCTGCAGGACGGTGACAAGCCTCCTGCGCGTGGGCCTCCCGGGGGGCCGGGCCGGAGGGGGGAGGGTGACAGTTAGTAAAATGACAGAGTGTCATTTTGTGTCATTTTGGTAGGTGGTGTGCCCCAGGATTTTGTAAATGTAAAAAATGTGCCGCGGCTCAAAAAAGGTTGAAAATCACTGTTCTACAAAGTAGAATAAACACTGCCTGAAATTGTGGTCTTCATTTAGGTTGATCAGTGTTGTTCCCGAGCAGTGGATTCACCTTCCTTGGGAGCCCCTCTGCGCTTTCATGAGAAAGTAAGTACGTTTTTATTTAAAGAGGCATTTGATAAATATAGGCAGTCCTCGCTGTTTGAAAACTTCTTTTTGGAAGCTCTGCTGTTTTGACAGATCTTAATTATAGCCATGTTCTGCACTTTTGACTACTGTTCTTTTTTTAGCATGCTGGGGAGGTCTTTCAGTTGACCCAATACAATCTAGTGATTAGCCTTGCATTTGCTTTTTTTAAAAAAAATATCCACTTTTCAAATAATTTCATTTTCTGACAGTGGTCCTGTATAGTTATGAACAGTATTTCTATGGGGCTGCTGTATTTTTATCTTTATTGTTATTTTTAGAAGAGAGAAAATATAATCATCTTAAGCTTTTGAAAAGAGAAACATGCTACAGTATAGTCTCGCCTATCCAATAAAACGGGCCAGTTGAATGCTAGATAAGTAAAAATTTTGGATAATGAGGGATTAAGGAAAAGCCTTTGATTTTACAAATTCAGCACCAAACATCATGTTTTACAAATTGACAGAAAAAGCAGTTCAATACACGGTAACATTATGTAGGAATTACTGTATTTACAAATTTAGCACCAAAACAGACCAAGATTTCTTTCTTTCTACCACCCTGTACATTATTCTACATGTAATATACACTCCACTTCCCTCACCTGTGGATCTGGGCACGAGGAAGACTGTATTGGATAATACAGAAGGTCGGATAAGCGAAGGTTAGATAAGCAAGACTCTACTGTATTTCAAAAAAGTATGGTACTTGGTGACTGCTGGTGATAGGACAGTGATTTTGTCAGGATGCTTATAACAGCCATGAGAAATGGCTGCTTCATTCACCCTACCATATTGATGGAGGGTGGGGGAGCTGGGAAGAAGATGAGGAATGTAGAATAGATAAGAGCATCTGGTGGTGTTTTGGGAATTGAAACTGTAGCTTGTGTTTTAAGAATTGAAAGTAGAAACTGTGAGAATAATTTCTGACCAGAAAGAAATGTGTGTGTGGAAGAGACTCTTGGTTTATACCAGGGAGTGGGAGGGGAAAGTTAGAACTGAATTTCTTGGAGTCTGGCAAGATAGGAAAATAAAGACTTTGTTTCCAGTGAACATAATTGTGAGCTTGTCTTAATTCCAAAGAAGTTCCAGGTTCTGACAGATGTTGACTATTAGGTTTCTTGAAATCCAAAACACCTGGAGGACCAACAGTTGGGAACCTCTGGTTTAGATAGAAATGAAATTTCCTTCAAATATTGTAATTATTGTATTCCCGAAGGCTTTCATGGCCGAAATCACGGCATTGTTGTTGGTTTTTTCGGGCTATATGGCCATGTTCTAGAGGCATTCTCTCCTGAAATTTCACCTGCATCTATGGCAAGCATCCTCAGAGGTTGTGAGGTCTGTTGGAACTAGGAAAATTGGGTTTATATACCTGTGGAATGTCCAGGGTAGGAGAAAGAACTCTTGTCTGTTGGAGCTAGGCATGAATGTTTCAACTGGCCACCTTGATTAGCATTTGATGGCCTGCCAGTTTTTTTGGTGTGGCTCGTTAGTTCCTGGGGGAATTTTTTGTTGAGAGGTGTTTAGCTGTCCCTGGTTGTTTCCCCTCTGGAGTTTCTCTGTGTTGGGGTGTTGTTTTGCTGTTATAATTTTAGAGGGTTTTTTTTAATACTGTTAGCCAGATTTTGTTCATTTTCAAGGTTTCCTCCTTTCTGTTGAAATTGTCCACATTCTTATGGATTTCAGTGGCTTCTCTGTGTAGCCTGACATGTTGGTTGTGAGAGTGGTCTAGCATTTCTGTGTTCTCAAATAATATGCTGTGTCCAGGTTGGTTCATCAGGTGCTCTGCTATGGCTGACTTCTCCGGTTGATTTAACCTGCAGTGCCTTTCATGTTCCTTGATTTGTGTTGGGGCGCTGCGTTTGGTGGTCCCTATGTAGACTTGTCCACAGCTGCATGGTATATGATAGATCCCTGCAGAAGTGAGGGGATTCCTCTTGTCCTTTGCTGAACGTAGCATTAGTTGGATTTTCTTATTGGGTCTGTAGATAGTTTGTATGTTGTGTTTCCTCATCAGCTTCCCTATGCGATCAGTGGTTCCCTTGATGTATGGCAAGAACACTTTTCCTCTGGGTGGATCTTTGTTTTTACTCCCGTGGCTTGTTCTCGGTCTTGCAGCTGTTCTGATGTCTGAGGTGGAGTATCCATTGCCCTGTAAAGCCCAGTTTAGATGGTTCAGTTCATCTTGGAGGAGGTGGAGTTTGCAGATTCTTTTTGCACTGTCTGCCAAGGCTTTTATTGTACTTCTTTTTTGACTTGGGTGATGGTTGGAATTTTAGGTAAATATCTATCTGTGTGTGTAGGTTTTCTGTAAACGGTGTGACCGAATTGTTGATCTGGTTTGCGGATGACTAGGACATGTAGAAAAGGCAGTTTTCCTTCATTTTCTTTTTCCATGGTGAATTGGATGTTTGAGTGGATGCTGTTAAGATGGTCCAGGAACCTGTTTAGTTCTTCTTCTCCATGGCTCCAAATGGGGAAAGTGTCATCTACATATCGGAACCATACTGTGGGCTTCTTTGTTGCAGTTTCCAGGGCTTGTTTTTCAAAGTATTCCATGTAGAAATTTGCTATGGCTGGCCTGAGAGGGCTCCCCATAGCTACTCCATCTTTCTGTTTATAGAATTCATTGCAGGTGAAACGTCAGGAGAGAATGTCTCTAGAACATGGCCATATAGCCCGAAAAAAACTACAACAATGTATTGTAATTATTAATTTTTGTTTTTCTTTAAAGGTCCAAGAGATGTAACCAATAAAATCTACCTAAAATACCAAAGTTTGGACAAAAGGACCCTGCAAGATAATCGGTGACCTTAAGCTTGAAGAGAAACATAGTAACTCCTCTTTTTGTCAAGATGTAACAGGCACCATTTCAAAGATCTTAACAAAACAAGATTACATGAAGATGGCGATTAATGTTTTGTCCAGCAGTTAAAATAATGTGTTTCTTGGGGTAAGGAGTCCCTAGAGACATCTACCAGGAAGGACAAAATCCTAAATAATATAGATTTCTGAGAAACCAACTGTTCTTATTACTTTGAATCCTGATGTCTTTAAGAATCTTGCGATCTACAGACATTAACATCTATAGTTATCAGCAGCCATAGGAATTTTTGGCCAAGTGGCTCTACTTGATAGCCTTTCTAGGTGCCTCCCTGATATTCCATTGGTGTTGCAAAAAAAACCTTGATAGACTATCTTGAGCTGCCTGACATTTGAAATAATGTATTCATTGAAAGCTGGTAGTAGTGACCCAGGTGAAGGCACAAGTAAGAGTTATAGACAAGAATACAGCTTTGTTCTTGATGATAAAATTGAGAAATGGACCAAAGATCATGTAAAACAATGGGTGATCAATGAACTGAAGCTTGAGGAGAAACATGGTAACATCCTTCTTCATCAGGATGTGACAGGCTCTATTCTGAAGATCTTGACAAAGGAAGACCTTCTAGCAATGGGAATGCCCCATGGCCCAGCAAGCAAGATAATGCATGCCATGAAAGAGAATGATGATCCAGCTAAAAGATCTACCATGGCATCCAGGCAAGAACACAGTAGAGAGATTTATGATGGTAAATTATCAAATGAAAGTAAAGATGGAAGGCACATGGAAGCGAACAATGAAATGAAGTATGATGAGACCTGTAAACAAACAGGGTTTGCAAAATCGGAATGCACTGAATCACCAGAATCTGTACTTCAAGAAAAAACAAAGAACATACTTCACCAAGACCAAAGTAATCACCTTCCCACTAGGCAAACATGCCTACCACATCCCTTTGATGAATTTCACAACAGTCATCGTTACATAGAACATTATGTTCTCCATATACCTGAAACTGGACCACTAAATCTCATTGATCCAGTCCATGAATTTAAGCTCTTTACAAACACAGATAATGCCACAGAGGAGAATCTAAAAATGAAATTTTGCAATGAAGTTTTTAGATTTGCAGCAGCATGCATGAACTCCCGTACTAATGGTACTATTCACTTAGGCATACGGGATAATCCCCATGGTGAAATTGTTGGAGTGAAAGTCCAAAATAAAGAGAAATACATTAACTATTTTGACCTGATGATAAAACAGTACTTTGTAAACACCGTTGATGTTGCCAAAGATTGCATTAGGAAACCTAGGTTTGTGGAAGTGTTGCATCAAAATGGTGTTGCATCGGAAACTTTTGTGATGGAGATTGATGTCATTCCAAAATCCTCTAGTTGTCAATCTAAGTATTTTACTACAAATATATATAATTTTAAAAGCAAAACATGGGAGCCATGTTTATTCATAAGAGATGGTGCTGCTTCTAAAAATATCCAAAATAATAAAAAGGAGTATAAGTTGTTTAAGTCTAAATTGCAGGGAAAAGATGTAAATAGAAAAGAAGCTGAGGAAGAACATACAGAAAAAATACAGAAGATAGAGGATGAAGGCCACAAACTAGTCCGTCTACTCACAGGCAACAAAGACTTGCTAGATAACTCCTATTATGATTGGTATATTTTAGTTACTAACAAATGTCATACACATGATGTACAGCATGTTCACTTCTTACAGGAAATTAATGTGTTTGCTGTCCTTGACTTTGATCCAGAGTCAGTGAGCAGTGGTGTGGTCAAGACATTCAGAGAAAACAGAGCTGCAAACCTTCATTTTCCAAAACAATATCAGAAACCTCTAAATTCAGCATCTGACACAATTCAGGAACTGAATCTCTATCAGCAACCAAGCTGGATTTTCTGCAATGGCAGATCAGACTTGAATAGTGAAGCATATCAGCCCTTGAACCCAAGTGGCTGGCAGCAACAGAGAGCTGCTGAAGTCAGGAAACTGATCTCATTTCTTTCCCACCCTGATGTAATGCAAAGAGGGAGGTTTTTGGTGCTGTTTATATTACTGTCAAAAGTAGAAGATCCAGGTGATCCGCTGGAAGGATCTCCTGCAAGCCAGATTTATTGATGCAGATAAACTAGCAGATAGGTGCATATCTGGCTTGACCTTACCAATGGTGAATGGTACTATCCAAAAGTTAAAGTCGGTGACCCAAACTTCTCAAAGACTTTTGCCATCAAAGGGGGGTTCTTCTACCATCCTGTTAAAGAAAGATGAAGACTTCATGGCTGCACTGGAAATACTCTGTCAAAATGAATGCCAAGACACAGAGATTGAAAAAGATAAAGAACGGTTTTCTAAATTTAAAAAAAATCAAGAAGAGCATTTTTACCGTGGTGGGAAAGTGACTTGGTGGAATTTTTATTTCTCTTCTGAAAACTACAGTTCTACTTTCATAAAGCGGGATGCATTTGAGAAGCTCGAAGATCTGATTGTATCAGGGTCTCCATACTCCGAACAGTCATCTACAAAAATTATCAACCTCTACCATCATCCAGGCTGTGGCGGTACCACTTTAGCCATGCATATTCTCTGGGGACTGAGAAATAAACTCAGGTGTGCTGTTTTAAAAAACAAAACAGTTGATTTTTTAGAAATTGGAAGGCAACTGACCACCTTAATTACATCTGGGATATCAAACAAGTTTGATTATTTGCCAGTATTGCTGCTTGTGGATGACTTTGAGGAACAAGAAAATGTTTATCATCTACAACATGCTATCCAATCCGCCATAGCAGAACATGGAATTAGATATGAAAATCCTCTGGTCTTCATCTTAAATTGTATGAGATCACAGAACCCTGAAGAGAGTGCAAAAACCAACAGTCTGAATAGTATTGCTTTGAAGCAAACATTATCTCTGAAAGAACAAAGAG
Source organism: Anolis apletophallus (assembly GCA_030556195.1). Taxonomy (NCBI): domain Eukaryota; kingdom Metazoa; phylum Chordata; class Lepidosauria; order Squamata; family Anolidae; genus Anolis; species Anolis apletophallus. The sequence goes on along the minus strand of JARBWK010000008.1, from coordinate 38,468,042 downwards.
CTTTTGAGGAAAAACTGAAAGAAATTGAAGATCAGTATGGCGATCCTGAAGACTTTTATTCATTTATGATTATGAAAGAAAACTTTCATCAAGAATACATAGAGAATGTAGTCAAAAACACACTGAAAGGTCTAGATGTTACAAGTAAGCAAGTTCAACTTATATCTTTTCTGGCACTTCTTAATTCATATGTTACAGAGTCCACAATCTCAGTATCGCAATGTGAGGAATTTTTGGGAATAAGTACCAAAAAGACTTACTGGGGTCCAGAAAAGTTGGATGACAAGATGGGAAATTGCTCTAACATTATTGTACAAGCAAAAGTGCAAGAACGTGGACAGTACAAAGCGGTGCGCATCAGTCACTCCCTAATTGCTGTACAATGTCTGGAAGAATTTAAACAAACATACAAATTGACTAAAAGTGAAATTACACTTTTATTGCTAAGAGAGAATTCATTTTATGAGGTTGGCATAGGAAAAGACAAACTTCAGCAAGATGTCCAAAGCATGTTGCTTACAAGGCACCGAAGGGAGCATGGAGATGACACAGATACGTTATTTTCCCCATTAATTGAAGCAATTCAAAAAGAAGAAGGAAACAAAGAAGTTGTATGTGTGTTGAAGGAGGGGACTAATAGATTCAGCAAAAATGTATTTATTAGCCAGGTCTTAGCAAGGCATTTCTACATCAAGGAGAAGAATTTTGACAATGCACTAGAATGGGCTAGAAGAGCTAAAAGAGGGGCACCTAATAACTCATATATATCAGACACTTTGGGTCAAGTTTTTAAAAGTAAGATAAAGCACTGGCTTGAAGAAAATACAGAGAACCCCACAATAACTGTGGAAATTCTGGATGATTTGTTGAATCTTGCAAAGTGTGCTTCAGATGCATTTAAAGAATCTCAACAACAAACAGAAAATAAAGATAGTGAAGGAGAATCTTATCAAAATATGAAACACAAGAGAAGATATGAAATGTATAATACATCTGGTTACTCAGGAGAAATAGAAACTGGGCTATACGCTATAAAAATTATTGAATTTACACCTTTGTTCAACAAAAAAGACGATCTTTCTAGAAAACATATCACACAGTTCCTCTCAGGAAACTGTGATATCCCAAAAGTTACAAGTGATACAGATTGTGAAAATTACAGTCTGATTCTTAAGAAGTATGCAAATTACTTAAGTAAACTGCAAGTCGACCTTAAAAATGCATTCGACTTTTTTGACAACTACTTCATCTTTCTGAAACCAAAGAATCCTGAAAAAGAAACTGTTGAGTTCAAAATACGGAATAAGATTCAAGAACTTTTCAAGAAATATGCAGAATTTTTTTGCTACTCAGATTTTAATTGGCTTAAAGAAGTCAAAACTGAGTTCATGTTTTCTGATTGAAAATTATAGGAAAAATTTAGAAGTTTCAAAGGCAGACAAGTTTTCTGGAATCCTGGAATATCTTGGCAGCCATGAAAATGCTGTAAGCAAAATGGAGGACATTGTAAAAAAGTATGCTGATCTGCTTGCTCAGAGCTCCACCAAATTTATTCAGAGGGACAAACTGAATTTTATTTTGGCCAATATTGTCCTCCATTGTCTCAGCCCAAAATCCAAGACAGTGCATTCTTTTCTAGACCTCAGAGAACAGCTGAAAGGGATTCTACAGTCAGTTGGTCCCGAGCATCGATACTCAGAACCATACTTCTTAGCTTCCTTACTGTTTTGGCCTAAAAACCACAATCAGCTAGATAAAGATACTAAACAAATGGAAAAGTATCTCGCTGTACTGAAGAAAGCATTTAACAGTAAGTACTGGAAAATGAGCCATTCCAAGCAACCGATTGCATTTTTCTACCTTGGAAAAGGAAGCCACCTGAACAAATTCATTCACAAAGGAAAACTTGATCAATGTGTTACTACCAAGATGAGGCATGAAAAAAAATCCAAAATACGTGATACACTTAATGCCCAGTGGCAGAGTGGAGAGATATGGAAAACAGATGAAGTCAAACATCTTTTGCAACGATTGACTGGCAAAGTTGAAGGTGATCAAATTAATCACATTAATGTAGATTATGGCACTGATGAAGACATCCAAATTCCAGCAAGGCCGGTTTACCTAGGCAAATTAAAAAGTGGTCACAGCATTGAACGAGTGTCTTTCTATTTGGGCTTTTCCATTGAAGGCCTAATAGCATATGACATTGAAATTATTTAACTGGTCTGGTTTTTTAAAAATATATACTGCTGCAGTACCAATATATGCTGTAGCATATATTTTGGTAGCATATATTTTGTAGCTGTCACAGTTTGAAGCTAGCTTCAAACCGGATTATATGGTCAGTGCAGATGTACCCCTGGTCTCCTAGAATCCTACAGATTCAAACTTTGAAAAAGAAAAATCTTATAGGCTATTAATTTTATTAGGTTGATAGACATTGACAAATATGAGCTTTTTACAATCCATATAGCTCACACAAACCATTTCCACACGAACATTTATGGTTTTAGCCAATAAATAAGAGGGCCAGAATAATGGTCAATAGTGGCCACTCAAAGTGACTTCTCAACTCTTCTTTTTATCCAATGGAACCATTGTGGTTTGGGTCTGTTCATAGCGTCTCTTTGAAATGTGTATTTCTCTTACATTGTTAGATGCATTTCTTGAGTAACATATTCCTAGACTATGTTTTCATACATAAAGCCCACAGAAAACTGCAAATAGTAGAATGCCAATCTAAATCATTGTTCTTAAAATAGATGCACAAACATGCTGAATACAAACAGCTGTAAATTCTACAACATTAATTTCTGCCAAATTACAAAATGTGTATAGAAATGAAATGTTGTTGTCCTTATAGAATACTCTTACAGAATTTGATTGGGTTCAAACTGAAAACATTTAAGCGCCAATGAAATCTGTGCTCATTGAGGCATATCTCAGAATAGGCTGGTGGTTGTTCTATGAGTAGGCTTGTTGTGCAATGTTTATGGTACAAAATGCTTTATGTTCTATTTGTTTATATTACTTTGCTTCCATTGAATTTAATGACTGATTATAATGTTGTCAATAATTTAGATTTTTGTGTAAGGTCAATTAAATGTATACACAGTATAAGCCTTTAAAATATCTTAACTTTTGTATGTTTTTAAAAATGTATCCATATTTCTTTGATTCTTAGATGCCATTAATTGTAAGACGCACACTAATATCAATACCACCAACAAGGGGGGAAGCCATATATATAAGCACTCACAATTCTAAGATGTACTCTTTTTTAGAGATATTGATATGGAGAAAAAGTGTATAACAGAATTAAAGAAATAAAATATGTTTTAACTTGCTGTTTTGTAACCTGCCTTGGATTTCTTTCTGGGAAAAAAGGTGACATATAAATAAAGTAAATAAATAAATAAACTTGTCCATGCCAGTATTAAATTTTATTCACTTTCATTGATCAGCTATAAAATACTGGCTGGAGGGAAGATATAGAGGAACACCTTATTCCCAAAGATTATGTATATGTGGTTCAGGAGCAATTGAGGATCTAACACATTACTTACTACATTGCCCTCTGTATAAGGATCCCAGAAAGAAGATTCTGGAGGATAGAGTGGCTTGGCAGCAGACAGCAATGATTAAGGATTTGCTAGCAGACTACTCTAAAGATATAACAATAAAGGTTGCCACTTTTGCAGTGGCAGCTCAAAATATCTGTGCGAAACTAGTAAAATCCTTAGTGAAGGATGGGAAATAGCACAGGATGATACAGTGTGTTGGATATTGTAGACACTACTGGAATTTAAAGAGTCAGTTTTAATGAGTTTTAATATTTGTACTGAAGTTTTATATTGTGATGTGTACTTTGGATGTCACTAATATGTGCGCTTAATTTGTCATGGCCTATGGCTAGAACAATAAAACTTATTCAAGCTATAAAATACCATTAACTGTCATTGTGACTGGAAGCTCTCAGTGTTCAAAGTAAACTTTGTCCAAACTTTGATTTTGTTGTCCTGGTTTTTGAATAATAATGTTCTTAGAAACTGAGTGAATAGGATGACTGGCATATGCACCTGAACCTCTCAGAGAGAGACCCTAAAGAACAATGACTCTGAAATCAATGAAGGAAAAATTAGCACTTGTTAGAAAGGTCACACATCACCTTTCTTTCGACACTACCAAAAGTGGAAGACATCTTATGAGATATGTCAGAGCTGCAATCAGCCCCAAACTGGAATAGGCCAAGAGAAGAATGCCAGAGCTATGCTGTCCTGCACAATGATACCTTGACTTAAGAATTCAATTTGTTCTGTGACCGTGTTCTTAAGTCAAAGCATTCTTATTTCAAAGCAAATTTTCCCATTGAAATGCTATTAATCTGTTCCTGTCCCCCAAATACCACCCCAATTTTGGTTGTGTGTTTTTAAATAAGAAAATGTACTTTCTAAATAAAAAATAATGTGTAAAAAGTTCAGAAATAGGCAGTGTTTGGTTACATCCAGCCACCATAGCAAGGAGGCACAATTGAAGCAACAAAGTGTGTTTTGGTCAGTGTAACAGCAAGGGAAAACAGCATCATTTTCTTCATACTGTAATTCTAGGTAGCCTCCCTCTCTCGGTCTCTCTTCCTCTCTCTCTCCTTGAAGCAAAACATACAGTTCCAGGAATAAAAAACACACAAGTGAACAAACACAAACTTCCTCAATAGACAGCAATCTCCTAAAGCGGAGAGGTCCCCGCAGGCAAAGACATGCAGACTGAGGCACTGAGCCCCGAAGTAAAGTCTGCAGGAAGCTCTGTATTCACTGTTTAGGCTAAGGCTCTGCTGCACCAGGGTCGAATGCAATCTCTTGGAGTGGAATCTCTGGACTTGACTCCTCCTCTAGGGGAAGCAATTACGTGGAGCTGGAGGTTTTGCCTTGCAGGAAGAGCCAGAGCTACTCTGGCTAGGAATTGAGTCCAGGTTTTGTTTCTCTCTGCCTTGCTATTAGAACTGGTTTAGGGGACAAAGAGGCCTCTTTTTCACTGTTCATAGGTCAAAGCAATGCTCAAATGTCAAAACATCACTCTAGGCTGAGTGAGGATTTGTAAGTTAAAAAGTTATGCTGGGACATTCTTACGTAGAGATTTTACTGTACTTTAAGTAATTAATCCCATTAATACATAAAAGGGGAGCATCAATGGGGTTGAGGTTTCCAGATGTTTTAAAAATAACCTTTGGAAAAGAACCCTAAGGAGACAACACAATACAACACAATACACACTGAGGTCCCTGATGCAGGGCACAGTCGGGCAAATTTTGGGGCACCATAGCGAATTGCCCGCTTGCCCATCACATGTCAGAAAGCATTACTTTCTGGCATGTGCCCAAACTGTCCTAATGATTAACTATCTGAACACAAGTAGTCTCCCATGTTCAGATTTTCCCTCTCTTACCCCACTTTGCCGATGCAGCCTGCACAGAGCCCTGCCAGAAGTAGATGTGTGTCATGTGATGAGAACTGGCATGCCGGCTCCATAGACAAAGTATTCTAGAATGGGGAAATTTCCCCATGTGATGAGGTCCTAAGCAAGTTTTCTAGGTACAACATACTGAGAAAAAACTGTTTATGTATAGAATGTATATTAGTACTTAGTTAAAGAGGTAATGCATTACATCAAAGCTTTCAAGGAATACAATTCTAAATTACTTTGTTATTGTTGTCATCATTGTGTGCCTTCCGGCCTTTAGTGACCATATCAGAGGGGTTGGTTTTTTTAGGACTGAGATTGTATGGCATGCACAAGATTTCCATGTTACAAAACAAATTCCAGGATTCTGTGGGATGGAGACATTGCAGTTAAAAAAAGTATTGGTCATATTCTACGTTGAAATTAATCATTGTCTCTTTTTCAAAACATAATTAAAGTTAAGTAGTTCAGCAATAATTAAGGGTGCATCCAGACAGCCGTTTTAATGTGGGACTTACCACAATAAAAAGAGGGCTATCCATATGACGTTCAACAAAATTAAAGTTTAGTAGTTCAGCACAACCCAGACACAAACCAGGGAAACCCTGGTTTGTGGCAAATTAATTTGTTATTAGGTTTATTTCACACCTTTTTGGAAGGCGTGGGATAAACCCACTATTTCCAGTGCCTGGACTGCAGACTGGGATCCTGGTGCATCATTTCTATGCACCAGGAGAGCTCTGGCAGCCCTCTAATGGAGGCCGGGGAAGTTATTTTGTTTTTTTACAGTGCTATTGGAGAGGGGGTTGGAGTGTATGGGTGTTCTTCCAGAAAGTTCTGGGAGAACATCTGGACACCCACTCCAGAAAGCACGTGCTTTCTGGGATGTGTGTGGATAGGGGCCAAAGAACATTCACGTTTTTAAAATATGGATGCTCCTGGGATAGAGGGCTGTGTGGAAGTGCCCTAAATCTCATCCTACAGGTTTATATTTTTGAAGTTCAAACACATTTAAAAAGAGAAGAGAGAAAAATGGTTAGAAAATTGATGAGTTAATACTTTTGAATTAGAATAGAAAGGAAACTCCAGGTAGGTTAATATTACAACTATATACATTTATATAGGAAGATTTACCACCTTAGCGCATTGAGAAATTTCCCAATCGTAGGACACTTCAGCCTCTTCTCAAGCATGGAGAGGCACAGAGCTCATCACATGTAAATTGTTGAAATGAGGCAGAAATGTCCTAAAAGGAGGGAACTTGGAACACGGGCCAGCAATCGTGTTCAGAGCACCTACCTCTTACTGCACTTTCCTCCCGTCTTTACAACTGAATAACAGGTGGGATGGGAACCATCAAAAGTTTCCCATCCTGTTTCATTCCCCAACTGCCAGCAGTCTCTTGTATCCTATGGGCTTTGACGAAGAACCATGGGATCCCATGGAAAGCAATGGTTTTAACCTGGATCACTGTCTGTTGTACCCTATGGGTTTGGAGCAGAGCAATAGAATCCCATGGAAAGAAATAGTTTTAACCTGGAGCACGGTCTCTTGTATCCAATGGGGTTTAGTGCAGAATAATAGGATCCTCTGAAAGAACTGGTTTTAAACTGATGCCAGTCTCCTTTAATGTAAGGAGCTTCAGGCAGGGCAAGGGATCTCTTGGTTTTCGGATACTGATGCTTCTCCTGATTAAAACAAAACAAGTAATTTGATCTTGTGGTAAGCTCTTAAGTTTCCACGTGTGAGTCTGTTAAGGAGGCAGAACTCCAAACGGGACAATTCTCTCCCTTAAAGGGAGGTTCACCCATGCTGTCCCCTCTCAACATGATGAGGTGGTTTGTATGTGTAGAATCTATGTGAATTGTAGACAACTATAATCAATAGTCAATGTATACGACTAATCTACTCACAAAATAAATTAACTTTAAGATATGTATATAGTTGGCTACCAACAAGAGTAGAAAAAATAGAGTTTGAATAAGTTAATTGACAAAATAAGGAGAAGGAACACTCCCTATGCAAATTTGGAAGAGAAGCGCAGAGAAGAGAAGAAAGGAGAATATAGGAAGATAAAAGAAATTAACACATATCTTGAAGGATAATTTTTTGCTTTTGTTAGGGAAGGTATCATAGTAGGATTTTTTTTCTTCTACTTCACTTTCTTCCTAGACTAAAGATTATGTATAACGATACTCTTTCCCCCTCAACGTAGTTGACGATACAAGAGACTCATGTGTAAAATTATATAACTAACATGGTTCTGTAACTTACATACTATATCTTCTCATGTGCCCCATCTTTCCCTTCTTTTTTTCCTTTTTTACTGTTTATTTGAGAGGGGTTCTTTTTTGAAAACAATTATTTGCCAAAAAAAATGTGAAAGAATAGTTGGCAATGTCTAACCTATATAATTAAAAACAACTATGAAATGCAACAATTTTGGAATTATAAACATTTCTGTATTCATGCAGTAGTGCTACCTAACTACAACTTCATTGGTTACCGGGATTCTAGGAGATATATTAATATAATTAATATCAATATCACATCTACACCTGCCTGTTTAATTACTCTTGCTCTGCATATCCCTGCGATCTTACATGTATAAGCACACCAACCACAGAGTGGCACTGTCCGAGAAGCTTTAATGTTTGAGAAAGAAAATGCATCCTGCTGATTCCAAGTTCACTCAATGATGAACTGTAGTTCTATACAGTATATCAGAGCATAGATGGATGATCGTAGTCTTCCAGATGCTGTTCAGTATCGGCTCCATGCCCTTCAAACTTTCACTCACATTTATTTGTTTGCTTTAGTTGGCTGAAAGGGATATAATATTATGGGGTTCTTTTGTATTGGATTCTTTTGGGTTTGTTTTCTTTTTTAGTGCCTATGTTTTTTCCCCTTTATTTTAATTTGTTAGATTTAAGTTACTTTTTTGAAAATCTAATAATACACACACACACACACACACACATATATATATATATATATATATATATTCACATATGTACAGTCAAGCAAAATCATAGTGTGGTCACTCTGTCAGGCATTATTAATGTAGAAGAAATGACAAGGGAGGAGAAGATGAAAGACTTGGTTTTGCTAGAGACTTCTTGGCTTTTCTTTGCGAATGAAGATTCAGGAAGGACTCATCCCATGCTTTCTACAAGCACGTTGATGATGGAAGTTGGATGTGTCCTTCGAGCCTGTGCAATGGATTTTTCTGATGGAGCGCAGCGTGCACAGAACTGGCCTCACCCTTTAAACCAAAGGTTCATCTGCCAGGGCCTAGCAAGCTTGGACGGTGGCAGCGAGATCCTCAGGTCGTAGGTTTGGTTTGAGTTTCCTTCTTAGATTGTTAACCTCACAGGGTTAGACGAGCACCATCTGCCCAGGTTTGAAATTAGAGTTTTCCTTCTTCTATGGTTGCCAAAAGGCTAGAGAGCCCATCCTGCACATTGGTACTCTTTGTCAGACCCTTTGGTTGTGACCTGTCTGGCATGGGAGGCCCTACCGGTAGCTATTTTGCCACCGTCAGCATGGCTCACAACTTCATTAGGGTACGCAAGCCTCTTCCCCACAACAAGGGAGTACCAACTATTGGTTGGTGCTAGAGACTACCGTATTAGGTAGGCAAAATTGCTTCGGAAAAATCCTGCAAATCTCGTGGGAAGACAGGCAGACAAATGTCAGCATTCTAGAAGAAGCAAAGACCACCAGCAGTGAAGCAATGATCCTCCACCATTAACTCCACTGGATGTTGTCCGAGTGCCCAATCACCATCTCCCAAAGCAGTTACTCTACTCTCAACTCAATGGAATGTTAGTGGAAAGGAAAGGAAGAGCTTAAAGCCAACCTTAAAAACTGTGGCATAAACATCAAGAACTGAGAAGCCCTGGCCTGTGAGCATTCTAACTGGAAGTTAGCTGTGACCAACAGTGCTGTGGAATTCAAAGAAGCGCGAATGGAGGGCAAAAGGAAAAGGCATGTCAAGAGGAATGCGCGTCAAGCCAACTCTGACTAGGTCCACCTTCTATCTGGAAATCAATGTCCTCACTGTGGAAGAACATGCAGATCAAGAGTAGGTCTCCACAGTCACCTATAGACCTACTGCCAAGACTCTACACTTGAAAGACAATCATACTCAGCCATGTGTAATAAATCACTTATGTGTGTAATAAAAAAAGTAATGAAAAACCTCTGAATTGATTTCAAAAAAGCAATAAATCATATATATGAAAGGTTTTCATAGGATATTTTGTGCATTTTATTATTATAATGTAAGCATTATTATTATATACATAGCAACATTAGTACACAGCAAACAAGATCACTGTGCTGGCTTTTGTATTTGATCATACATACGACCAATTTTGGCAGTTAGCCGTTCTGAGTCTCTCCACAGAGGTAGAGAAGAACAGGATATAAAAGTTCTAAATAAAATAAATAAATAGTACACAGCAAACAAGGTTGGTGTATTGGATCACACATCGGACACTTCCAAGTGTCTTGGACTGTGTGATGTATTGGCAAATAATGTATGAAGATCCGAGTAGGGTGGTCTCTTTTGCAGCTGACAGATAGTAATTCTATTAACATACTTTTAAAATGCAGTTCTATAAAAGATGTGAAAAAAATGTGAAACGTTTGGCTGCCAATTAGCTTCCAAGCACAATTCAAAGTGCTGGTGTTGACCTACAAAATCCTATACGGTTCGGCCCAGTTTACCTGTCCGAACGTATTCTCCCCTATGAACCATCAAGAGTGCTAAGATCGTCTGGAGAGGCCCTGCTCTCGGTCCCACCACCTTCGCAGGCGTGTCTGGTTGGGACGAGGGACAGGGCCTTTTCTGTGGTGTCCCCCCAGCTGTGGAATTCCCTCCCAAATGAAATTAGATCCGCCCCCTCCCTCCTGACTTTTAGGAAGTGGGTGAAAATGTGTCTGTGCAATGAGGCCTTCACAGAATGAAGGAGGAAATCGCGAAGTGACTAAAGTCGCCAACCACATGATATGGACCGAATATATGGATTAAGTTAGACTTGATTTTACTTTGGCGAAAGGCTTTTAAAATGTATTTATTGTATTGTATTTTATTGTAAATCTTATTGTAAATTTATGATGTTTTTAGATTTTAAATGTTAGCATTGAATACTTGCTGTTTGCCTGTCTGAGTCCCTCTTCGGAGGTGAGAAGGCCGGGGTATAAAAGTTTTAAATAATAATAATAAGATACATATTAAAATGTATTTCTATAAAATACATATTAAATATGTGTCCATATTTCTTATAAGGGGTTGGTTTAACATCCGGTTTGGTAATAAAACTGAATGTCTGTGTCACGAGGTGATGCATTATCTAAAAAGGTGTGTCACAAATGTGAAACGTTTAGAAAACTCTGCCCTATAGACTCAGTTTTTTGTTTTCTTCATTTAAAATGGAGAGCTGCCTCACAACACAGAGAAGAAGGCTTCAACAAAGCAAACAATCCCGGTTGGATTTTTCCCTCACTGGTTATAAGGAAGGCATCACTACAGACTTTTTTTCCCAGGAACATGCTCTCCTCAGGAACCTAAAAGCACCGACAAATATTTCAGCAAAAGTGTTGGAAACAGAAAAAAAGGTTAATATGATCTCTGTGAAGGCAGGACTCACCACAGCTGTGTTCCCTGGGTGATGGGATTGCGGGGATCCCAGCCATGAGAGGAATGCAGCTGGGCTCAGCTGGAGGGAGGACCTTCCTCGCTACAGAGAATGAACAGCCCAGGAAAAACCTTCCCAACGTTTTTCACCAAACATTGAAAGACTGAAACAAAGTCTCTAAGAATGCTGTGACTGACTTTAAAGGTTGAGAAATCCTGGGTTTTGCCAACTTTTCCTCATTTCCCTTCAGGAGCCCCATTTTGCTTGTCCCTTGGAAGATCTGGCTGTAACTATTCAGTTAGGAAGAGATTGACAATCTTGGACCTTTTTTTTCCTTTCAAAATGGTGCCCAACTTGGGCTTTAGAATTAGACTTTCTAAGGACTTGAGTAAAAAGGGATAAACTGGATGGGTTTTTTCAAAATTTGCAATGGGAGTAGGGCATTTGCAACCTAGCATTCCCAAATAACCAATTTTCAAGGAAATACTGATTTGTGTGTGTGGGGGGGGGGGAGCGAAAAAGGGTCACAGGTGTAAATATGAAGCCAGTGTGGTATAGTGGTTTGAGCAATGGATGATGATGGTGGTGGTGGTGGTGATTATTTAGTACTGTTTCATTAGGTGGCCGTATTCCAAAAGGGGGCCTAGATAGAGAAGAGTAGCTCATTTTATTAGGGAAGGGGTTGAAGGAGGAAAACCATTTCCCTCATTTTCGTTAGCTATCCCCCCCCCCTTCCCATATGATAAAAAATGTTTGTTTTGGGGATGGAGACATAGGTGGGGGGAATAACAATAAAATGGGGAAATACTTTATCTTTTTCAACCCACTCTCCACCCCCATAAAATGGACTATCCTTCTCTCTCCTTGCGCTCCCTAGTGGCCTCCTCCTAGATAATGGAACAGTACTTTATTACATTATATTAGATCAGGGCTGTCCAACTTCTACCAGCCGAAGGGCCGGAATTCCGGTCACTGATCACCTGGGGGGGCCAAGCGGGGAAGGGGCTGCCGTGCAGACGGCCTCTTCTTGGCTAAGATATAAGCTGACTGCAGCCTGAGTCAGGTTATATCTTAGCCAGAAAGAGGCTGGCCGGGCCCAGCCTCTTCCTGGCTAAGATATAAACCGACTGCCGCGGACTGAAGCCCAATCCAACCCATGTTCCCCTTAACATGGGTTGGATTGTGAGCTCGCAGGGGGGAAGGGTGGCATCGATGCCTCCCTTCCCCCCTGCCAGGTCAGAATCCAACCCAACCCGTGTTAAGGGGAACACGGGTTGGATTGGGACCTCGCAGGGGCAAAGGGTGGCGTCGATGCCTCCCTTAACCCCTGAGAGTTCCCAATCGGAGGAATTTCCTCCTGTTCTCCAGGCTCTCCCTCCGCTTATGAGAGACCGCCTGGGAAACAGAATGAAACTCGGCCCCGGGCTGCGTCCAACGCGCGCTTTGGAAGCAGCTCGGGGCCGAAATTCGGAGGAATTTCCTCCTGTTTCCCAAGCTGTCTCTCACAAGCAGAGGGAGAGCCTGGAGAACAGGAGGAAATTCCTCCGATTGGGAACTCGCAGGTGTTAAGGGAGGCATCGATGCCACCCTTTGCCCCTGCGAGGTCCCAATCCAACCCTGTGTTCCCCTTAACACGGGTCGGATTCTGACCTGGCAGGGGGGAAGGGGAACACGGGTTGGATTGGGCTTCAGTCGGCTTCAGTCGGTTTATATCTTAGCCAGGAAGAGGCTGGGCCCGGCCAGCCTCTTTCTGGCTAAGATATAACCCGACTCAGGCTGCAGTCGGCTTATATCTTAGCCAAGAAGAGGCTGGCCACGGCCAGCATCTTCATGGCTAAGATATAAGCCGACCCAGGCTTGGGTCAGGTTATTTCTTAGCGGGGAAGGGGCCGCCTGCACGGCAGCCCCTTCCTTGCTAAGATATGTTTGACCCAAGCTTGGGTCGGGTTATTTCTTAGCGGGGAAGGGGCCGCCCACGACGAGCAGCCCCTTCCCCGCTAAGATATAGCCCCTGGGTCGGGTTATTTCTTAGTGGGGAAGGGGCCACCCGCAAGACGGTAGCCCCTTCCCGCTAAGATATAAGCCGACCCAGGCCTGGGCCGGGTTATTTCTTACCGGGAAGGGGCCACCCGCACAGCAGCCCCTTCCCCGCTAAGATATAAGCCAACCCAGGCTTGGGTCGGGTTATTTCTTAGCGGGGAAGGGGCCGCCCTCAGAGAGAGGAGGAGGAGGGGAACGCGAGTCCCCCGCCTGCACCTCTCCCTGGGAATAAAGCGAGGCAAGGGTCCCGGTTTATTCCCAGAGAGAGGAGGAGGAAGGAAACGCGATTCTCCTGCCTCCTCCTCTCCCTGGGAGTAAACTCCCCGTGGCTCCGCCCTCTGTCCCAAAGTGTCACGCCAGCGCCAGAAGCGGTGGTTTCACCCGCTTCTGGTGCTGGCGTGACGCTTTGGGACAGAGGGCGGAGCCATGGGGGAGGGCGAAACCGCGCGCATGCGCACTTTTTATGATTTTTAATTTTTTTTAATTTTTAAAAATTATTATTTGCAGGAGGATAGGAGGGCCGCAGCCAAGGGGCTGGCAGGCCATGTGCGGGCCCCGGGCCGCCAGTTGGACAGCCCAGTATTAGATTATATTTAAATCCTGCTTCCCACTCTTATAGGAGACTCAACTATTATTGATACTAAAACAATGCAATTTATCTTTTAAAACTTACAACATATAACACTAAAATAGAATTAACCATAAATTTACTAAAAATAAATACTTAAAATTATATAAAACCATTAGAAATTATTAACTACTAAAACTATTGAGCCTAGAGACCCTTATTCAAATTCTTGCTCACCTATAACAAGAAACCATCAATGGGTTTGTCTTAGGGTCTCCAAACAACATGAAGGCAACAACAACCAAGCCTTTAATGGAGGAATGGCAAGAAGTAACATCTCCAAGTTTCTTGAACAGAATGCATATGAGTTTCAGTCACCATGTCCAACGTTGAGTTCCACTTGAACTCTTTATTTATTTGATCTATATCCTGCCTTTCTTCCAATATGAGACTCAAAATTGGCTTACTATATTATATCCTGCCTTTTTCCCAGTAAGCTCTCCCTCAAAGATCATGAGTTGGACGGGCTCATTTGGGGAGATATGGGCTACCATTATCAATAACAGTATCTGGAGGATCAAACATAATTTAATTATTAATTTTAAACCAATATTTGGGAGGAAAAATGAACCTAGACTAAGGGGGCTTGAGAGTCCCATACTGGGAGAAAAGCAGGATATAACTGCTAGAATGATATGTGGTACAATTTTTAAAGCAATAATTTATCTAATTAAAGCATTATTTTTGAAGCATTGATTTAAAGTATTTAAAATACACATTGTTGCTGTATGTAATAAGCAGGAATCCCACTTGTGTAGGAAATGTCACTTAATTATAAAACCAAATATATTTCCCTGGGTGGAAATTATGATAGAAGTCACTGAGTTAAAGGATGAAGGCCTGGTTTAATAAGAGATGGAGTGACCTTCAAGGACGATGAGACAGACCAAAAGCTCTCCCTCAAAGATCATGAGTTGGACGGGCTCATTTGGGGAGATATGGGCTATCATTATCAATAACAGTATCTGGAGGATCAAACACAATTTAATTATTAATTTTAAACCAATATTTGGGAGGAAAAATGAACCTAGACTAAGGGGAGACAGAAAGTGAAAATAAGGAATGGAATTTATCCCTATTACAGTTTTCCCCCCACAGTTTGTTTTTGTAACAGTGGGTGGTATAACTAATGCAATTTGACACCACTTCAACGGCTATGACTCAAAGCCATGGAATCATGAGAGTTGTAGTCTTACTTGGTCTTCAGCCTTCTTTACCAAATAGGAATTGATGCTTCATCAAATTACAACTCCCATTATTCTATAGCATTGAACCATGGCAGTTAAAGTGGTGTCAAACTGCATTAACTCTAGTGGAGATGTACCCAGTAATATCCACTGCTAAGCCAATTTCTCAGCTCTTCTCCTAGATTCTGCAAGTGTTTCCTTTGCTGGAGGATAGAGATGTGCATTGCCACATGCAGCATGTCCTGCTTTTCCTGAACAATTATATCTTCAAGTCTGGCAAATACTCTTCAATCATCAGTACTGAAGTAAGTTTCAAAAGCTGGGGGCCTGTTCTCCTCCTTTTCAGCCATCAAATGTCTTAAGCAGCTTCCAAACAGAAAATACGTACTCCTATTCACTCTAAATTGGGTTTAATTCCCCCTATATAAATAAATGGGAATAGGCTTCAACAAAAAGGAATTTTACAAAGATAAATGCTAAATATTAATCCAGGGGATATTAACTGGACCACTGCTTCTCAAACTGTAGGGCCTGACCCCAAAATGGGAATCCCCATAGCTCAATGTTGGGGTCCTGAAAAATTTGGCAACAATACAAGTTTTCTGAACATACATAGTGTCTACTTTAGACACTTACATGAATCTGTTGTGCAATGTTTACAGTAACCTCTGCAGAAGATGTTTCAGCTGTTGCTGATTTGTTATCAGTAAATGTGTTTTTATAACTATTTTATATACAGTACCTGGGCAGGGCATGTCTCTAGGATGGAGGACCACTGCCTCCCAAAGATATTACTCTATGGTGAACTCGCCAAGGGTCAGCGCAAGAGAGGCGTCCCCAAAAAGAGATATAAGGACTCCCTGAAACAACATCTCAGACTCGGCCAGATTGATCACCAACAATGGTCCACCCTGGCCTCACATCGGGAGGCATGGAGACGCACTATCCACAATGCTGCGGTCTCTTTTGAGAAGACACACCGATTGGGTCTCGAAGAGAAATGACAACGCAGAAAGAACCGCAACTTGGAAACAACATCTCCCAAGGAGACTTTCTGCTGTGCTTTCTGCAACCGAAGTTGCCTATCTCAGATTGGCCTTTTTAGTCATCAACGCGCTTGTAAAAAGCGTGGGATGAGTCCTTCCTAAGAATCTTCATTCACAAAGTAATGCCGAGAGAGATATACCTATAATCATGGGGTTATATAAATATTTCTCGGGCCAAAAGGAGTTGCAACAGAAAAGGTTTAAGTAGTCTTGTACTAGGTTATAGTACTACTGGAAAAACTCATTAATAGGAAAGTAATGATAAAATAATAATAATAATCTGGCCATCAAAGCCAGAATTGAAAAGTCAATGACAGATCCCAAGTGCAGACTCTGCAAGGAAGCAGACGAAACGATAGATCACATTATCAGCTGCTACAAGAAGATTGCACAGACAGACTACAAGCAGAGGCATAACACCGTTGCTCTGATGATTTATTGGAACTTGTGCCACAAATATCATCTGCCTATGACAAAGAACTGATGGGATCACAAAACTGAAAAAGTTACAGAAAATGAACATGACAAACTACTCTGGGATTTCCGAATTCAGACTTACAGAGTTTTGAAGCATAGTACTCCTGATCACACGATTGTGTTAAAAACAACAACAACCATGTATAGATCGTTGATGTTGCTACCCCAGATGACAACAGGATTGAAGAGAAACAACTGGAAAAACTGACACGATACGATAACTTAAAGATTGAACTGCAAAGACTCTGGCACAAGCCAGTAAAGGTGGTCCCAGTGGTGATCGGCATTCTGGGTACAGTACCTAAAGATCTTGACCTGCACTTAAACACAATCGGTGCTGACAAAATTCCCATCTGTCAGCTGCAAAATGCCACCCTACTGGGATCTGCACACATTATTCGCCGATACATCACACAGTCCTAGACACTTGGGAAGTGTCCGACGTGTCATCCACTACAATAGCCAGCATAGCAATGTTGTTTGCTGTGTACTAATCTTGTTGTGTTTCTAATAATAATAGACTTTATTTAAATTTCGCTTTATCTCCCTTGTGGGGCTCGGAGTGGATTACAATACACACATATGCCTTTTACACACAGTGAACAACGACATGCACAGACAAAGGTAAAGGCCTTCCCCTTTTTTCTATCTTCAGGGTCTGGAGATGGAAAAAGGTATTAGGATAGCTCAAAACAATTGCATTTAAAAACTGATTTGGAGCACAACTTCCCTGTACTGAGCCTCCCTAGAAGAGTTGTCAGATATGAATTAATGCTATAGATCCTACAAAATGCTATAAGGTGTGCCTGCTTGTTTGCACAAGTAGCTAGCTACACTCTTCCGCCTCACTGCTGCCTGATTGACAAATGTGAATATATCTCTGCAAATGGTTGATAGGATTGCATACCTTAAGAACAATTCCTAAATAAAATCTAATCTTTTAGAAGCCAAGCAAATTGACACTTGACAATAATTTGTGCAGGAACTTGGCTTTGCCTTCTATGGTTAGTGGTTGTTTGGCTTTCTCCTCAGTATGTTCTAGAAATGAAGCCAGTACCCAGAGCCACCCACTGGGTGTGCCTGGCAGCCATGGGGCTGAGATGCCAACCACTGGAATGCATTTAGTGTACAATTTTTTCGGATGGTGGCTAGGCTTCCTGGCCAGTCATAAGCAATGGCTCTCCTCCAAACTCTTGTCTGGCTCCAGGACTTAGCTCTGGGGAAGTTCTGGAGCCGATTCACAATCAATTTACAGATGAGCTGTCTCACCATTCCAGGGATCATTTTCCTGTATAAATCCCAATAAGATATTTGTACAGAGCAGCCTTTTATATGAAAAAATGAGAGAGAGAAATAACCAACACACATAGTTTTTCCGAGAACATCTGCATGGTGGATAGAGGCTGAACATACACAAGGGGCTGTCATATGCAATGGTCCAGTAAACAATATTTAAATATTATACCCACTGGCAGATGATTAAGCATTTTATCTTTGATCTACATAAAAAGGCCACTCTCTGGAGTATTTTTCAGCATGTTCTTGCTTGAAGCAATGTCTACTTGGATTTCCTTTGAGCAGAAAAGGTCTGCCTTGTGACCACCATCAAAGTTTACTCAACTTCTCTGTACTGATTCCGGGAGACATTCAACAGGCAACATCAGATTGCAAAAGGCTCATAGCTGGAAATGACTTGCTTTGCATTACTAATACGGGACAGCTGCATTTTTCACAGAAATTATAGCATCCAAATAGAATATAGAATAGGAAATATTAGAAAGCACAGGCATTTACTACTGCGGGGATGTAGCACTAACCATAACTGCGTCACAGTTATGTCCTGATCCAGGTAATTAAATTATAAAAAGAATGTTAGGAAAATGTACATGTTAAAAAGTTAGGCTTTCAAAAATGTTGCGAGGCTTCATTTGAAAAACTTATCTCCCTTTAAAAGGTAAAGGTAAAGTTTTCCCCTGACAGTAAGTCCAGTCATGCCCTACTCTGGAGGTTGGTGCTCATCTCCATTTCTAAGCAAAATAGTTGGCGTTGTCAGTAGACACCTCCAAGGTCATATGGCCGAATTGACTGCAAGGAGTGCTGGTACCTTCCCGCAGAAGCAGGATCTCACTTTTGCATGTTTTTGAACTGCTAGGTTGGCAGAAGTTCTGGATAATAGTGGGAGCTCACTTCACTCCCTGGGTTTGAACTGCCAACCTTTTGGTCAGGAAATTCAGCAGCTCAATGGTTTGACCCTATGCACCCCAGGAAGCCCTTATGTACCCTACCCTGATGCAATAGTTTTTGAAATATATTCTGCGGAAAACCTTTTTGGATTCTGGGCAGGTAATGAAAAGAGACTGAAAAGGGGGGAGCTATCTTTAAAGGTAACTTATCTACTACAAGCACTGATCTTCCCTACAAGACACAGGTGTTTTGAAATTTTGAATGCATTCCCACAGCATTGGAACTGTGTATATAAACTTTTGAATATTTCCCAGAGTTTTGAACAGAAAATCCATGGCAGACACAGGAGTTCCCTGAGCAGAAAATCTAGCAGAAAAGGGTGTGTGTGTGAGGGGAGCATTGGATTTTTCCATTGTTTGGTTGTACCCTCCTGTCACCTGTTGACTTGCGGCAACCCCATGCATCTCATAAGGTTGTCTCAACAACAACAACAACAACTACAACTTTATTTTTATACCCTGCCTCCATCTCCCCTAAGGGACTCGGGGCAGCTTACATGGGCCCAAGTCCAATCAACAGAGTTAAAAACATGGCACATTAAAATGCATAACATCAATTAAAATAACTTAAAACAACAATTATAACAAATTGTTATAACAAAATAACAAAGGATCAAAATCAACAACAATAGTGTAATTCAAGTCTCAATATGGATGGGTGGGCTGGTGCATACTATTCAGAGGATAGGGCTAATAAGTAAAGTGCATGGATATATAGCAACAATTAGCATAAGGGCAATATAGGAAAGAACATTCTAACTTTGAACATAACAGTAGTAAAGTGTGTGGCCAAAATTTCCTAGCTAGGGCCAATTGTCAAGGAAATTGTTGAGTCAAATGCACAGTAGAACATCCAGGTCTTTAGATCCTTACAAAAAGCGGATAGGGAGGGTGCTAATCTGATCTCCCTGGGGAGGAGTAATCAATGAATTCATTTAGTAATCAACTAGCTGTACCCGGCACGCGTTGCTGTACCCTATTTAGGAGATGGGAGAAAGTCTGAGTATGTAAGGGTTGGAATTGTTGTTAGTTATGGTGTTGTTGGGGCCATGGCTGTGTCGTTGTGGGTTGTTCTGGTGGGCGGGATGTTGAAGTCCTGTGGAGTTGTTGGTGTGTGGTGTTGCTGGCGTTCTGCATAGCTTGTGGATATACAATGTTTTTTGTCTTTCCGTCTGCTGTGTTGATGTAGAGGTTGATGCTTGTGTGGGTGGGGTACTTTGGAAGTGAGTGGAGGTACTTGAAATCCCATTATCCATGGTGTGTCCTCCTCTGAACTGCAGTCAGATGGAGTGTGGGTCATGCGGGGCATTGTGTGCCAAGTTTGGTCTTTATTGGTCTTGGTTCTGGGCCACAGTGGTCTGTGGGGAATGATGGGTTTTGAAGTAGTACAAATCCCATTATCCATGGAGGTACTTCAAGTCCCATAATCCATGGTCCACCCTCCTCCAAACTGTAGTAGAATGTAGCGTGGGTCATAGGGGCTCTGTGTGCCAAGGTAGGTTACTGTAAATTCAGGCCATACACAATGTCCCATGAGCTGAGGCCTAGTCAGGAACAGCAAGTTAATGAAGCCTTACTGTCAATTCAGGCCATACACAATGTCCAGTGAGCTGAGGCGTAGACGGGAGAATCAAGTTAATGAAGCCTTACTGTCAATTCAGAGTGTAAACAGCATTCCATTAAGTGAGGCCTAGTCAGGGAAATTAAGTTAATGAAGCCTTACTGTCAATTTTGGGCATGGTCTGTGATTTGTAGGGGTGTAAATTTTCTGTGGGAAGTGATTTGGGCGTTTGTGTTTGTGCCTCAGCCCTTTGCCTTATCCTCCTCTGACAGTTTATTATGGGTCGGAATGTTCATGTTGGCTGGCCAGTACAGGAGTTATGCAAATCTGCCCTTATTGGCAGCCAATCATGTTGTCAGAATGTAGAGGCTGGGAGAGTCGTTGGCAGCCCCGAAGGATGCTGGGAAATGTAGTTTTTCTACTCGTTGTTTTGGGGGCCTTTTAGGTCTGGGGGAGTTTCTTTGCTACAAACATACCTTGCTTGAGGCCAATTTCTGTTGCCAAGTTTGGTATTTCTGCGTTGTAAGGCTTCTCTGTTTGGGACGGTCTTTCCACGACGACTCTTCCTTTATATATATAGATGAATACAAAAGACATGAGTTTAACAATGCCTCCTTCTGAAATATAGCCTAGATGACCAGTTATTATTTACCAGTCTGATATCGAAAGATCCAAGCATTGACCCTGTTTAGCTTCCAAGATCAGACAGGATCTGGTGAACTTGTTATTATTGCATTTATAATGTTTCTCTATTACTGTTATTATTACAGTTGCATTATTTTACTCTATTATTATTACATTTATTATTCTACTCTATTATTATTGGAAGGATTCATAAGCCCATTTACATTGAAGAAAATTAGAATAATTGTTTAATCAGAGTTGGGCAGTCTTATCTTACAGTTTTATGTAAATATTTTAAAAAATCTGACCTACTGATGCCTTAATTAATGTAATTGTATTGCTATCTATTTTTATTTTGAAATTTACCAGTAGCTGCTGTATTTCCCACCCTTGGCTTATACTCGAGTCAATCTGTTTTCCCAGTTTTGTGTTGTCAAATTAGGTGCCTCACCTTATATTTATGTCGGCTCATACTCGAGTATATATGGTAAGTGGGTGCAGCAATTATTAAACATTTGGCAACATCCAAGGAACAACAAGTCACACTTCTTTAAACCAATCCAGAAGTGCTCAGGAACCCATGTGTGGGTGGTAATAAAATGTTGATGCTGATGCTAAGATTTGGCAGAAAAAAGTCCAGGGCAACAGAATTGTTGTTGAAATATTGGGGGAACTACAGAAACAAATATTGCAAAACAATTTCCAGGCTATATTTGTCCTGCCTGGAAAAGACCATAGATCAAATATAAATTGATGTGGAGCAATCAATTACTGGTAGTATCCTAGAATTCCATTAATGTACCCTCGGATAAATACAGACCACTTCAGCACTTATCCACAAGACTAAAGAAGGCATCGGGAACCAGAGGAAGGAAGCAAAGTTCTGCAAAAGGATTCCTACACAAATAAAGCATGGGCCTACTACCGTACGCATAATAAGCAGCTTTCCAGATGCGACCTAATATTTTGTATGATATGTAAATGCGCCTCTTTACATCCTCTATATCAGAGTTTCATATGAGTATGTGATTCTATGTTAGTGTGTCTCTGCTCTAAACACACTGTTATGAATACATATTCACTATTTTTGATTTATCCTGCTCCTTGTGTTGTTGCTTATTGGACTATGACTCCCATAATTCCTCATCCTTGCTTTTGCTGACTCGGGATAATGGAAATCCTCTCTTGAGAACTTCTGATGCACAGTCTCCATCCCTCCTCCTCCCATTAATTGTATACTCTTGGAGAAAATCTGAAAGAGATGCATGTAATATAGTACAATATAATATAGTATAATATGAGTATGGTATAATATATTGTATATACATTGATACAATATAATACTACTAATGATATTCTGATATTATAATTGTATATTTGTTTTACATGCAATATTGCTAATGATATTGCTATATAATATAGTATAATATGAGTATGGTAATATATTGTATATACATTTATACAATATAATACTACTAATGATATTGTGATATTATAATTGTATATTTGTTTTACATACAATATTACTAATAATATTGCGATATGATGTTATAGTGCAATGTGATGTGTAGTACTGATATTGTGCTACGGCAGTAATGTAGTTTGTTGTATTTCCAGTTTGCTTCGGGGTTGAGAAGGGGGGGGCATATAAATATCGTGAAATAAATAAATAAATGTATGCATAACTTGGATGGAGTCATAGTCTAGTTGTAGACTAGGGCTAACATAGAAGACTAGGATGACATATTTAGCAGAACTGTGTTCTATAGTATACAATTGACTTATTTCCAAGTAGGCAAGTATAACAATATATGATTAAAGCAGTTTTATGTTAGCATTCATAAGATTCCTTCTAATGTTTTCAGTGGTTACTAAAACACACGTAACGCACAGAACCTGCTACTACAAGCAATGTCCAATGAAAATGATTAACTGTTTGTTTCTGAATCACAGAAATATCTTCTATTTAACTAGACTAGTATAAATTCTTTTAGGGCATCTCTACCTTAAAATCAAACTTGTCTTTTGGAGTGAAGCCAATAGCTAAATATGGTTCTGTGCAAGGCATGCAATTGCATAATTGTAAATGGTGGGTGTTTTACATTCTAAAGCATCTGATTCTGGCTACTGTTGGGTACATGACTGAAGACAAGATGGTCTGAACATGCATAGCAAGCCTTGCATTCCTGTGTGCCTGTATAATTCACTGAAGTATGTGGAAAGTGAAAAAGCCAGGAGTGTTAATACTTGCTGGGTTTTTGCAATGTATAAATTAAGACACCTCAACCATTTTCTCTTGGGCATTAGGTTCACATATGACAACAATTCCAAATGCATCAGAATTTATTTTATTTTTTCATATAGAGCAGAAAGAAAAACTAAACAGCATGACCTTTCTTGATTTTTCTGAGCTAAACTTGAAATTATATAAACTTAGTTTGACATGATGCATAATTTACCTAGATATTTTTCACCATTGCTCTGAATTCCATATTAGGATAGTTTAAGGATTTCATCCGAAATATTTAGTGCTATTTTCTATATTCAAGTGAAAATAAGATGTGACTTCACCTATTATTTTTCTCATACTAGATAAAATGGAGGCTTTGGTTTTCGAAGCTGTTTTGCTGATAAGATAGCTAAGTGAGGCTGGGGAAACTGATTCAAACTGGGTAAGTTACTCACTGGGTAACTGTTGCACCTTAGACCTGAAGGACCCCTCAGTAAACCACTTGAGACCAGCCGTGGTTAAATGCTTTATTTAGAATAAATGAAAGAAGTAAAGAAGATGGAATTATAGTCCATGGATGCTCCCAAGCATCAGAGTAATGCAAAGCAATAGTCCATAGGCAAAACAGGGGGAAATGTAAAAGGGTCTTGGTGCCCCAATGGGCTAAATCCAGGTTAAGTTCTTGGCACAAGGCTTGGCAATACAGTCTAAAGGCTGGAAGGCCCAATGGCCCAGGCAAAGTTTCGTGAAGACTTGGCAAGGAGATCCAACGTTGGCGAGAGATACCTCGAGCCAACGTGAAGCAACTTAAATAGGTTTTTTCCCTTGAAGACACAAACTGCATCGGAACTTCTTCTCAGGCTCTCTTGCTTGGCTCACCCCTCCCGGGCCTCTCGGCTGAGGCTGGAATGTAAGCTCGTTAGTGAAGACACCTGGGCCTTTGGGAGGCTCCGCTGCTTTGTGGTACCAGGCCTCCTTATCGGCCTGTGAAACAGAAGGGCTGTGTTTGCCCTTGAACGCTTGGTGAACTAGAGGCCTCTGCAGAAGCTTGCTTTCAGGCCTCTCTGAGGCTTTGGATTTAACATGGCGTTGGTCTTGCTGAGGGCTAGGGTCAGGCTGGGGCATGACAGTAACTTACCTCATCACATTGACTAAAATTGGCAGCACACACCAGTTCCTCTCCACTTGCCCCACGTAGCCCACCAGCTCTGATCCCATGACATAGAACTACTTCCGATGGGGCTCCATAGAACAATAGGAGAGGAACTGGCATATGTTGCCATGCTGGCAACACGGGAAACTTCCTGTGTTGCATAGCAATCAACAGGCATGTGTTGCATAGGGATCAACCTTAAAAACTGTGTCATAGACACTGAGAATTGGGAAGCCCTGGCCTGTGAGTGTTCTAACTGGAGGTCAGCTGTGACCAATAGTGTTGTGGATTTGGAGGAAGTATGAATGGAGGGAGAAAGGGAGAAACGTGTCAAGAGGAAGGAACTTCAAGCAAACCCTTTTTGGGACTGCCTTCAATCTGGAAATGTATGTCCTCATTCTTAGAGACCAGTCACTTACAGACCCACTGCCAAGACTCTTTAGAAAGCAATCATACTTGACCACAAGTGATAGCCTACGATGATTGTAATTATAAGCAATCCCATCTGATCTAGGAAGCTAAACATTAGCACTTGGATGGGGGGCTGTCAACAGATGCCTGGTACTATAGGCTATATTTCAGAGAAAGGAACTGGCACCTGTGAGTATTCCTTGCCAAAGAAAATCCTATGAAATTCATTGGGTCGCTATAAGTCAACCAGCAACTGGAAGGGACATAGCAACACATGCACAAACTATTATTTGTAACTACTTACTTCCAGCCTCTGAATTACTGGGACTCATCTTGTAAATGTACAGGCAGTTCCCAAGTTACAAACAAGATAGGTTCTGTAGGTTTGTTCTTAAGTTGAATTTGTTTGTAAGTCAAGTGTAACTACAGCCATGTGTGTGTGTAAGCTTTGGATAGCATAGAGAAGGATTAACATCCCTGTGGTGTTTGTTTTGCTGTCTGTGCTCCTATGCAGAAAACCTCACTTTATGTCCCTGTGATCACTGGATTCTGAAAATTTGGCTTGTTGTGGAAACAAGGATTGATTTTTTTTCGTGTCAGGAGCAACTTGAGAAACTGCAAGTCGCTTCTGGTATGAGAGAATTGGCCATCTGCAAGGACGTTGCCCAGGGGACACCTGGATGTTTTGTTGTTTTATCATCCATGTGGGAGGCTTCTCTCATGTCCCCACATGGGGGGCTGGAGTTGACAGAGGGAGGTCATCCGCGCTTTCCCCGGCACAAGGTCCTGCTGGGACAAGGGTTTAACCCATTGCGACACTGGGGGCTCCACAAGGATTGATGATAAAGCATCACTTGAAACACCTTTTCCCATGATAGCTCTTCCAGTTGTGAATTTCCCTTCCTAGGGGTAGATTTCTCTCAGTTCCTGTTGTCTCATCCCGGTTCTTAACTAGGAGTCATTTGTAAGTTGGACATTTATAACTTGGGGACACGCATATTTTCAGAAATGCTTATTTGCAACAATTGCATAGTTGTGTGGAGATTCAAGACTGTGATATTTCCGGAATTGTTCCTTTTACATTGCAAGATGTGCGGTGAAGCCTAAGAGTATATCCAGATGTTCCTCAGACAAGGAAGAGAAAGTGGAGAAGAAACATCATCTCTTGGTTGAAATGCAGGGCCTTGCTCACCAAAGGCCAGTTTCTGACAAAGGTTTTACACTAAAGCTTCCAAGTGTATGCAAAGGAAATTGCTGAAGTCTTCTAGGCCTGAAACTTGAAATAGTTACAAAAAAATCTGGGTAGTCAGAAATTACATTTCCACCAAGTGCAAGCAGTCAGCTGTTATTGTAGGTCACTAAGATACAATGAATTATTTTCTACAGTTCGTGGAAAACATTAGGCAGCTGTAATAAAGTCAATGGCATTTCCTTCCTTACTGAAGCATTTGCTTCAACAGTCCCCCTGTTTTGCTTAAACGCCATTTCATGCTTGATAAAATTTCATGGAGTTTCTCTGTTGCTTTTTAAAGTTCTAGTGCCTTTTTGTTCAGAGACCAAATGAAATGTGGAGAAATAAAAATCAAATGTTGATCCACATGTCTGGATTGATGAAGTGGGAATCTAAATTTAATAAGGTTATGAGCTGTGAGGGAAAGAGATTCCTAATGTGTTTTTTGTGGTATAGATATGGATAACATGATCAAGAAAGCATACACAATTTTTGAAACCCTGGAAGACATTGAAGTAAAATATCACAGGAAAATAATGTTATTTTCAGGGAATATTTCATCATAGAACTTGGATTGCCAGCTGGAGAATTTTGGGACTCATCCAAAAATAAGTAAAATTTCCCAGTTCTTTTTCATCACAGATTTTTTTTTATTTTCCTGACTTCCATTTTTTCACGCTTTCCAATTTGCCAGTACTTTGCAGTGCACATTGTTATACATTGTTAGATTGCAGGCATTTCTAACCTGTAACTCTGATCAGCATTAACATTTGTCAGAAGAAGAGAACGAACTTGTACACATGATCGTTGCAAAATTGCATGTACCAAGGCTACTAAGAATGCTAAACAGATGAATTAAAAGGGCAGAGGCTAAATGTGATGGCAGTTCTTCTTGTGAGGCCTTTGGCTCAATGCCCAGTTAAATACTCCCTACAACCTTCTACCCTCCAATAAAATGCCCAGGATCATGTTGCAATTAAGTTCACCTGGAAACAACTTGTGTCTATAGGGTCCACTTGGGGTTCCAGGAAGAAAAACAAAGCTGGGAAAGTACTTTGCTATTAATGCCTCGACTCAATTCTTATCATTAACAACAACTTTTAATGAGAAAAAGGCGAAAGGAAATATGCACACCCTTCAACTTCCCCAATTTAACAGGCACTGTCCAAATTTGTTCTCTGCTGTCCCACTTTTTCAGTTAGTTTTAAAATGTCCCAATTTCTCCCTCCCACTTCCGCCTTCATCCCCTGTGTATGTGTACTGTGATCTGCCCTGAGTCCCCTTCAGGGTAAGAAGGGTGGAATATAAATAAAGTGTTGTTGTTGTTATGAGGTGATATCTCTGGGCTCAGGTGGGGTACAAGAATAAAATTGTTGTTGTTGTTGTTGTGATTTAGAATCTTGATACCTCTATGTGTGCCATTGCACATGGCTTTTGTTAATTTTAAATGCCACAGCCCATTTGCCTCCTGCTGGAAATTTCCCTGTAAAGGACATTGTGTACCCCATTTAAGGAAATGTATAGAACGGTGATATTAATTCTAGCTCTTGTTCCATTACTATTTGATTGTGTAAATTCAATTCCCACCAAGAAGATGTGTCAAAGGTGTCTAACCAGCAGGGGGAGTATTTGCCCCATATGACCAAAAGTGACTACATTTCCCCTCTACTCACCTTTATAGGTACATGGTGGAAGCTTACTGGATGCATGGCTAATCAAAGACCTTTTTCTGAAATTTGCTCCTGATCCTCAAGTACCCATGAGTCATAAGTGAGGTGGATGTTTACAACCAGCAAGGCAGTTTTGCCAATATTCCTGTGCCAGGAGGAACTATAGCATTGTTTCTCAACCTGAGAGTCGGGACCCCGGGGAAGGGGTCGCAAGGGGGTGTCAGAGAGGTTGCCAAAGACACAGTATTTTCCTTTGATCATGGCGGTTCTGTGTGGGAATTTTGGCCCAATTCTATCATTGGTGCGGTTCAGAATGCTCTTTGATTGTAGGTGAATTATAAATCCCAGCAACTACAACTCCGAAATGTCAAGGTCTATTTCCCACTTACTCCACCAGTGTTCACATTTGGGCATATTGAACATTTGTGCCAAGTTTGGTCCAGAGCCATCATTGTTTGAGTCCACAGTGCTCTCTGGATATAGGTGAGCTACAACTCCAAAACCCAAAGTTAATACCCACCAAACCCTTCCAGTATTTTCTGTTGGTCATGGGAGTTCTGTGTGCCAAGATTGGTTCAATTCCATCGTTGGTGGAGTTCGGAATGCTCTTTGATTGTGGGTTAACTATAAATCCCAGAAACTACAACTCCCAAATGACAAAAATCAATCCCCCCGCCACCTCACTAGTATTCAAATTTGGGCGTATCGAGTATTTGTGCCAAATTTGGTCCAGTTAATGAAAATACATCCTGCATATCAGATATTTATATTATGATTCATAACAATAGCAAAATTAGAATTATGAAGTAGCAACAAAAATAATTTAATGGTTGGGGGCCACCACAACATGATGAACTATATTAATGGGTTGCAGCATTAGGAAGGTTGAGAACCATTGGACTAGAGCTTATTTTCCCTGTGCTTCTTGGGATGTTCAGATAGAGTGGCATGGAGTTTTTCCTACCACAAAAGAATTCCTGCTCTCCCTGGTGATCTTTGTTCATTTGTGTCCCAGTGAACCTTACTTATCTATGTCCAACTGTTTGTCCGTGTGGTTTAATCATTGAGATTTTAAAAAATCAGTGGCAGCTATATTATGTTTCTTATATTGAATGCTTCCAGTGTCTGCAAATACATGTATTACATGTATGTTCAACCTCTGTTTCCTCGTGGTCCTAAGAAAAGGATAGGCTAAAGAGAGAGGAAAGCATTGGTCAAACGTCTCCCACTGAGTTTCATGGCTAAGTAAAGATTTGAGCCATTCTTGGTGAGCACTCAAGCCAAGTCAAATATTACTTAGTCCAGGGGTGGGCAATTACCAGCCCTCCAGGTGTTTTGGACTTCAACTCCCAGAAATCCTATCCAGTTTACCAGTTGTTAGGATTTCTGGGAGTTGAAGTCCAAAACACCGGGAGGGTCGGTAATTGCCCACCCCTGACTTAGTCACTAGATCATTCTCCCTCCTGTTTTTCCAAACTTTGGTTCTAAAGGGTATGGTGACAGAAAAATGGATACTCCTTGTGGCATGTCTTCATATGAGAGCAATAGTCTCTTAAGGTAGTTTCTGTACTTCTTGTGCTCTGTTGTGATTTGTTACTAAGCAATTAAGACCCTATCCCATAACATATCATGATAGCAATGTGGATTAACAGCAGTGAAAGGTTTTCTGTTATGATATCTTCTTGTTACAAAGATGTCTTCAAATTCTTTTGTCATCCCCTAAAATATGAATTATTTAGTCTGGAGAACTCAGAAACTTGCATACCAGTCTGAATTCTAGATAACTTAAAAGTTTAGTGTTTTGTTTGGTTCCAATAAAGCTATTTGTGAATCTGGGGTTTAGTCAGTTGGTTGGTTGGTTGGCTGATTTACAGTTTGCCATGTTAGTCTTTAATGGAGAAGATCCGGTGAAGCTAATTCATCCATAGCTTTCCCACTATTATTCTTCTTTGTGTTGGCACTTCCTCTCTAGAGCTAAGATTCCTCCAGGGCTTTTCCCTGGATAACAGCCTTATTTCTCTAGCATCAATTTATTGTTCTGCCAGAACAAAGGGATTAAGCTTCAGTCTTATCCTGTTTAGACAGCATAACTAGAGAATATGATTGCACCTTTAATAATCCCAAATTCTTAATGATACAAGCACATTTCCTCTCTTTCCTTTTGCTCTTTGTCTGTGCCTCCCTATGCAAACAGCACTCTTCTTTGTTTAGTCATCTGATTAACCTAATGTTTTCTTCGGAACACATCCTAGAAAACCATTTGTAGTTGTGGCCTTCAAGTCACTTCTGATATATGGCAACTATAAGGTAAACCCATCATGGGCTTTTCTTGGCAAGATTCATTCAGATGACTCTTGCTGAAATAGGTATTACACTGTTACAGACTACGTGCTTTAATTGCCTAATATCAAAGATAAGGCTATGCAATTATTGCGGGAATGATTTGGTATAAATACCCAGTATCAATAAATTTGTACTTTCTTGAGCACTTTTATTGACAGGTTGAACTGAAAGAAAAGTTTTCCATTGTGCAAAAATGTCCCCCTTGCCTCAACCTCCCCCTTCCCTCCCCAAAAAAACCAACCTCAATGTAAAAGTGTTGATGCAATCAGACTGGAAGTAGGAATCATTGCCCTCATTGGATTCATGATTGAATCACAAGGCTGTATCCTGACTGGCCAAGAGTGAAATCAACATGGCTAATAACTCTAGCTTCAGATTTTCAAATGATATTCAACAAGCTGTCTATCAGTTTAGAGCTAGAAAAAAAGGAAACTGGAAAGGCATGTTTCAGTTCTCCTAATACTCAGCAGAAGACTAGTTCTATTACTGGGGTATTGATATTGTTGTTCAGATGTCAAAGTCAAATCACCAAGCCTACATTAATACAAGTTATCTTTCTTAAAGAAGCTAGATGGCTAGGCTCCAGGCATGTAGCCGGGGGGCTAAGGGCTTCAGCCCCCTTGAAATTCTCAGGGTGGTCCGCGAAAAAAAGGCCTTACTGGTACATTATTTAAACTGTTATGTTTATTCATATCATGATCTGATCACCATGCTCATTATATCCCACATTAATGGGGTTATTGGGATAACAATACAAAAGATTTGCTAGAGTAGACCCTCTTCCACCCAGTCTCAGCCCCCGAACCAAACTCAGCCCCCTCCGAAACAAAATCCTGGCTACGGCCCTGCTAGGCTCCAATGTGTTTATGTTCAGTTCACCCCACTGTATTTGCAGATGAGACCAAAACTGGGAAAGGAAAATTAATGCCACAGAAGACAGAATTGGGATTCAACATGACTTTAACAGATTAAAGAGTTAAGCCAGAACTAATAAAATGAATCCCAACAGGGTTAAATGTAAGGTACTGCATTTGGACAGAAAAAATAATATGTACAAATATAAGATGGGTGACACCTGACTTGACAGCAGTAAAAAGGATCTAGACGTCTTGGTAGACCACAAGCTTAACATGAGTCAACAGTGTAATGTGGCACAAAAAAGATGATGCAATTCTAGGCTATAACAAAAAGAGCATAATGTCCAGATCAGGGGTCATAATAACACCACTTTATTCTGCTTTGGTCAGACCTCACTTAGGGACCTCATCATATTAACAATTGGAAAGCGGGGGAAAGTGGAGGGAACCATCTTAATTTTTTTCCCTTTCATCTTTCTCCGTCGTCTGTGATGGCTGGCATTCACATGTCTTTTCCCATCCTTTCCCTGCTTCCAACTCCTGAAAACGGAGTCTTCTCTCCATTTTTACACACAGGCAACACAGATTCCCATAGGTAGCCAGCCACCAAAAATGGCCTGCATTGTGGGATGGCCTTCATGGAATTCCATTTTGCCAGCATATTAAGACAGAGAGAAGATGGAGAGAAGACTCAGAAAAGACAGAGAAAAGACTACGTAGAATGAAGTCATTAGTATTCAGTTCTGGGCACTACAATTTCATAAGGATATTAACAAGCTGGAACATATCCAGAGGCAGACCACCAAGATGTTAAAATATATAGAAGTTAAATTTTATGAGGAATGGTTTTGGGATCTGGGTGTACCGTATTTAGCTAGGAGACGAAAAAATAAGACATTATATGATAGCATTGATCATATCTCTGAAGGGTTATCACATGGAAGATGGGACCCAACCCAATAGATTCAAATTATGAGAAAGAAGTCACACATAAACATTAGGAAGAACATGTTGGTGGCAATAGCTGTTCGACAGTGAAATAGGCTGCCATTGGGGGGTTCTCATTTAGAGTTTTGGATGACTATTTCTCACAAGTATTTTTGTGTGTGGTGGGGGGGCTGTACCAGATGGATCTTGGATCCCTTCCAATTCTATGATTCTATTGAATCATTTTGCACCATGCAAAACACCCTTTCTTTCAACTCAGTCTGTCAATAAAAGTGCCAGGAGAATATTTAAATACTGGAGTCCCTTAGAGGAGATAGACCGGGATATAAATAAAGTTGTTGTTGTTGTTGTAATTGATACTGATTCTGCAATCCTTCCAGAGAGAATTACATAGCCTTATATTTGGTAATATTAAGCAATTAAAGAAATAATAATAATGCATTTGGGGGTATGGATTTTTATATAAACAGAAATGTGTGCATCATGTAATTTATGAATGTATACAATATATTAATAGTATAGACCAGGGCCGTAGCCAGGATTTTGATTCGGGGGGGCTGAGTTTGGTTCGGGGGAGCTGAGACTGGGTGGAAGAGGGTCTACCCTAGCAAACCTTTTATATTGTTATCCCAATAACCCCATTAATGTGGGATATAATGAGCATGGTGATCAGATCATGATATGAATAAACATAACAGTTTAAATAATGTACCAGTAAGGCCTTTTCGCGGACCACCCTGAGAATTTCGGGGGGGGCCTGAAGTCCCCTTAGCCCCCCCCCCCCCTGGCTACATGCCTGGTATAGACAAACACATGAACTGAAATGAATATTTCCATTTGATATTTAGAAGGAACTTTAATTTCTTAATAGTTACTTCTTGTGAGCCCCGCATCCATAAATTTCAAATGTCCCTCATTGCTATTTTTGAAAACATGGCAAATTAGCTAGGAAAGAAGGAAATATGCCCTTAGTTGTACAGGAAGGGATGGGCTCATTTCCCTCTCTGAATTTCTGCAGGTTGGAAAGCGAATCCAAAGACGTGCTGAGGGTGGGCTCCTGGTGGACCATCTGCAATAATCCACACCACAAGAAAGACAAATGGAACGAACAGGGAAATGGGGTGGCCATATTGTTTAGCGAGGGCTTGGTAGAAATTGAGATGGATATCTGGCACACGGGGCAGCCTGGAGCTTGTTAATGGATGGAGGAGGAAGGGCTTTATTCACCTACTTCCACTGGCAGAAAAAGAAAGTATTTTGAGCCTTATGCCCTCTTTTAGATCATCACATCCCAGTACTGGCTTCTTCTTCCTGCTTCCTATTTATTTATTTATTATTTGCGGTATTTGTATACTTCCCTTCTCAACCCCGAAGGGGACTCAGGGCGGTTCACAGTGTTGGCAACTATTCAATGCCATTGATTAAAAACAGTATAAAACATCAGAATTGACCCTGCCTTGATAAAACATTATTGAGCACATCACATAATATAACATCACATATCACACAAATACATAGCCATTCCTAATGCTGCTTGAATCACCAGCTTAGTTTGGGGTGTCCATGATGAGCTGACAAAATCAAGGAGGAATTTTAGTCCTGCTGCCAAACTTCCTAACTCCTGCATTGTGAGAGTCTACCACAGTGGTTCCCGAACTTTTTTGGCCTACCGCCCCCTTTCCAGAAAAAAAAATTACTCAGCACCCCCCTAGAAATTATTTTTAAAAATAATAGCAATTAAACAGATATATATATATATATATATATATATATATATATATATATATATAAAATGTTTCTACCTTTTTGTAAAATATAGTAAAGAAAGGTGTAAATTACAAACATTGAAGTCCAGAAATAATCACAAAAACAATATGTTTGGAGGAAGTATGAGCAACGGATGATGGGATTTGCAGTACCTTCAGCCAATTCAGCTCTGACTTCCACAGACCACTAAGATCCCCATAAATGACCGATCTGGATCAAATGTCAACACCTGCCCGGGGATCGCGCGCTTGCGACTGTGTCCCTGCGAGTTGGAATTCCTGGGCAGACATTGCCGTGGAAACCACAGCATGTGTGTGACGCCCTCTAGAGGGCTGTTATACCTGTATTTGGTGTGCCATCCACCTGCGTGGCTCTTTGTTTCTTCGCTCAGCCATGTGCTCTTTTGTTCTCCCGTGTGCTCACCTGGGGGGGGGGAGTGACCCGCCCTCCACTCCTCCTTTTACCGGAGTTTACCTGAGGGCAGGACGTCTCCTCTGACCTCACTTCCAGCAAGTACGTGGACGAAGCAGGCCGAAGTCTGGAGCCAGGCCCAGACAAGGCATTTCGGTTTACGTATAGCCTTCCACTGCTCTCAAAGCCAAGGAATTCAGCAATAGAAAGGGCCAATCTTTCATCAGAGGCTGTTTCTTTGTGGATCCAAGGACTTCGTGCACCAAAGGACCATTTGAGGAGCAACAGGAAAATCTGGACTTAAGAGAGGCACCTTCACGCTGCTTAAGGCAAGTCAATGCAACTCCTTTGTTTAAGGACACCTTTGCAACCCACTTCAAGCTGTGAACCATCATTCTTCACTGATTGTAAGCCAATAAACCTGTTTTAAGTTCACCCATTTGGAGTCCTGGACACATTGCTTAAAGAATCTCCAGGTTTTTCCTTTATGGGAAGGCTGTAACGTGACTCCCAGGGCCATATAGTTCATCCATTCTTTTAAAGTCCCAATTTTTGGCCCTGGCGAGGCGCCACAGCGTGCCTCCTTCCTCTCGTCAACCTCGCCCATGGCGCAGTCCTGTGTATCGGCCTCTTTCTTTCAACGGGGACATCTTTGGATTGCCCCACCGCCCACCAGGGGTTGGTGTAGCAACTCAGCCCCCAGCTGACCGGGGGGGGGGGTTGGGTGCCAATCAGCCCCCACTTCAGCAGGGGGAGCAGGGCCCGGCCCCAGGGGTTCCGTTTGCTTTGGATCCAGATGAAGGTGATGATGAGGATGGTGGATCCGCATCACCAACGGACAGCCTGCAATGGGAAGACACCTGGCCAGAGGCTTACTCTGATGACAAAGGTTCTCCTGATTCCGAATCTGATACGGAATATGAGAGACCGGGAGGTTTCGGTTCCCAAGATAGGCTGTTTTCACCAGATGTGGCGGAGGACATGGAAGCCGAGGCCTAGTCCGTTTCCCAGGAAGATAACGGCGCAGATGGTGCCATTCCTGAGCGGAGATTCGACCAAAGGGGCAGTATTGTAGCTACAAGGAAAGATTGGAAACGAGGCTTGGAAAGGCGCTGGTCCCACAAAGGAGGGAATTAAGTAGTCACTCGGTGGGAAAGTTCCTCAGTTTGCTGGCCACGTCTGAACTTGGAGAGACGTAGCAGTTGCTGCCTTCCTGGAAGCTAGAGTTAGCTTGCCTTGGCCAAGAACTACTTTGGGACCCTGTTGATTCCATGAACCTTGGATTACCTTGCTACCACGGACTAAGTTGCCTTGCTTGATTCGCTTTGTTTTTATGGACCTTGCTTTTGATACTCACTTTTGAACTTGATTGCTTTTTACTTTGGACTATTTGATCTTACTTTTTGGACATTTTATCTTATTCACCTGCTTCTAATTTTGTGCTTAATAAATAGTTAATTGACATCGTCTGTGTGTGTGTGATTACGGGGTGGAGTCAG
Organism: Anolis apletophallus; assembly: GCA_030556195.1. Classification (NCBI taxonomy): domain Eukaryota; kingdom Metazoa; phylum Chordata; class Lepidosauria; order Squamata; family Anolidae; genus Anolis; species Anolis apletophallus. The sequence goes on along the minus strand of JARBWK010000008.1, from coordinate 38,432,611 downwards.
GATCTGCGTTGTGACAGTTGGTACCGCCCACTTTGGGAACCACTGGCCTACCACTTTCATTTTCGCCACACAATATCACCTGTGGCTTCTTCCAACAACCTTCTAAGGTCTGCAATACTGAAACTGACACATTAATAGGCAGCAAGTATCATCCAGCAGCATTAGAGGTTAAAATGCTAATTTTAAGAGGTAGACATTTCTGGACGTGAGGTTAGCAAAATAAAGCAAACTCCCATTTTAACATTTTTTGTCATAAAACTAAGGATTAATCATGTAATCTTGGCTGACTGGCCTACAAAGCTAAATCTTGGACCTGAGGCCCAGCAGATGGTGTAACTCTTGGATTTGCTCCATACAAGCTGTTGCTAAATCAGATTCTTTGAGAGTCCAGGAAGATTTCAGCTCCAGCGCTTGGCTCATGTGCTGTTGTTTATTTTTAAGAGCCCATCTTTATTTAGTACTTTTTAAAGCTCTATTAGGTATCATATACTTACTTGTAATAGTCACAAAACAAACAACAATAACTACAAGTAGTTTTATGACTCTGGAGAGCTCTGCGAATGAGGAACATTTTTCCAGAGTGGCAAAGATCTGGCAAAGCAGGGCTGGGAGTAACAGGTTTGCTGCCACAATGCACTGCCATTTGTGGTATTCATCTCACTCAAAATTTAATTACTGGAGTTCATTATATAATTCGGGGTCATTGTAATTGTGCCTATTAGCTTTCTTTCTTGGAAACTCTCCAGAGACCGGCACCTGATGTCCTGTGGATCAACACAGATCTAGCTGAATTGTGTTCTTTTGGGGATAAGGATGCAAAAGGTTTGAGAGAAAAACGGGTGGTAACATGGATTCATTTCCCCTCTGGCTTCTGATTTTATAAAACATTTTAAAGACACAAATTTATCTAGCCCACACATCCATGCATTGCTCCAGTGCTGCTATGTACATTTAAATCCATCTAAAGTGGCAGAAGAAAGAGCTGGTATCCACTTATAGGTCTACTCTTGGCAGCTCACCATTTTGCTGTCTTCTTGACAACTTGTGCATCTCTTTGCACCTAAGACTGCACTCTCTTAAGGACAGCTTCAGCTGTAATATAATACAACTGCACCTTCTTGGCTTTTCTTCGCGAACGAAGATTCAGGAAGGACTTGTCCCGCGCTTTCCACAAGCGCATTGATGATTCGGAGGTTGGATGTGTCCTTCGAGCCTGTGCAATGGACTTCTCCGGTGGAGAACTGGCCTCACCCTTTAAACCAAAGGTTTGTCTGCCGGCGCCTTGCAAGCAGGGATAGTGGCAGCAAGGTCCTCAGGTCGTAGGTTTGGTTCGAGTTTCCTTCTCTTAGATGGTTGATCTTACAGGGTTAAACGAGCACCATCTGCCCAGGTTTGAAATCAGAGTTTTCATTCTCCTAGGATGGTTGCCAAAAGGCTAGAGAGCCCATCCTGCCCTTTGATGCTCTTTGTCAGACCCTTCGGTTGTGACCTGTCTGGCATGGGAGGCCCTACCAGTGGCTATTATGCCACCGCCAGCATAGCTCACAATTTCATTAGGGTATGCAAACCTCTCCCCCACAACAAGGGGGCGCCAGTGGAGAGGCATATACAACTGCATAATGCTGTAGTAATCCAACAAGTTTATCTTCCAGCATAAATGTTACTCTACCAGTATTGATAAGTGTAATGAAGTCAAAATGTGTGTGTTGTTTTATTGTTGGAATATGGGGTTTAAGTGTTAGACAGACCCTAAAGGGTTAACTATGATAATGGAGGCATTTCCCTCCTAGGGGAATGTGTTGCCATAGTGACAGTGGGCGGAGCCAGCCAGGAGGCTAGCTTAGAATGCTGGAGAGTTTGAATTTAGAGTTGGCCAGCAGATGTGACCAGAGTCAGTTGGTATTTGGCGGTTGGTGGGATAGCCAGCTGTCTGTTAGAGCTGCAAGTGTGCAGAGCTCTGTGTGGGGTTTAGGGAAACCCAAGTTGAGGACAAGTTTGGTCCTGAATAGTTAGTAGTGGAAGTAACCTAATAGGTTATTGGGTTATTTACCTATAGAAGCAGAGTAGTAGTAAACTGCTTATAACTGTGTCAGGGGAAGCTATACCCCAGTGTTAAATTGTTTGGAACTTCAAGTGTATACCTCTTCGGAATCTGAAACCAACTAAGCATTGTACCCATTTGTGTAATAAATTGTTAAACACTTTCAACACAACATCTGTGGAAGTCGTTTATTAATAAAGACCCTCACATCGGTAGCCAGAGTTAATAATATGGTGGCAGCGTAATTGTAAAGAGATCCTAAAAGTGGGACGCATGCTGTAGGCTGCATCTCCACGAAGTGGTCAGTGGTCAGTTTAAATCTGCAAGGGGTTTCGACGCAAGCTTTAGGCGGCGTTTGCAATCTTTTCAATAAGCATCCCAAATTCTTTTTTATATCTTATGGTATTTCCATTATGACAAAATCTACATCAGCGGTTTGATTTGAAAATTCTTCTACATCCAATTCAGAAAAGGGGGAAAACAAAGATTGTTTGATGAATGCCTTTTTGGTTTGATGGATGCATAACATTTTGGCAAAATGATGCCTTTTGGAAAATGTGAATCTTCATAACCATTTGGGAAATGGGATTCATAACCTTTTTGAAAAACCACTGGTCACCGGAAAGGCATGACCTTGTTAAAAGTCACCACCTTTTGAAAAATGACGTTCACCTGCATTCATACAAGGCCACTAGGTCTCTCAGCTGTTAAACTGATGTACCTAGGTATATCTTTAAACTGCCAGGGACAAAGACATGCCAATGCACAAAAAGACATATTCAGCAGAGTTTCAGAAGTGCTCTTTGAAGTTGTCCAAAAATATCTACTCTGCCTTAAAATACTGTATCTTTGCCTTTTAATCATGCTCTCAAGAGACAAAATAATCAGTATTTTTTTAAAGTAACAGAGTTGGTTTACTCACAAAACTTCATGGGTACAGTATACAGGCACTTTGCTTATGAATCCAGTTACAATGGGATTTAAGTAGTTTCGCTGTATAGGTAACACAGGGCATCAGGGCATCTTTTTTAGAAACAATAGTCCAAAAGAGTCTTTAAACATGGATCTTACTGAAGTCTAAACTGTACTCACTGATTCTGATACGAACAGATGGCTTCTACTCTCTCTAAGAGTCTAATAACTTCTATCTCCACTGAAGTCTAAAACAAACACTGATCTAAAATAGAGTCTTCTACTCTCTCTAAGGGTCCAATAAATTCTATCTCCACTGATGTCTAAAGCAAACACTGATCTAAAATTGAGCCAGAGTCTTAAATACATCCAGACCTGATCACAAGGTCTGCAGCCTCTCTCACAACAAAGAGGCTAGGTAAGTTTGCAAACCAATACACACATATAATACAGTAAGCAATTATATACACAACAACTATTGGAGGCTTAAGAAAATAGATTGAAATCTATTTACAAATTCCTGGTGATTTACAGTAGACTGCAAACTAGCAAGAGATTTACAACTGTGACTACTATCCATTGGCCACGTGATATTTTTTTTCCGTGTCAAGAGCGACTTGAGAAACTGCAAGTCACTTCTAGTGTGAGAGAATTGGCCATCTGCAAGGACGTTGCCCACAGAATGCCAGGATGTTTTGATGTTTTCACCATCCTTGTGGGAGGCTTCTCTCATGTCCCCACATGGGGAGCCGGAGCTGACAGAGGGATTTAAACCTGTGACCTGTCGTGTCGGTCTTCAGTCCTGCCGGCACAGGGGTTTAACCCACTGTGCCACTGGGGGCTCCAGCGACGAGATGAGAAGACATATGAGGAGATAGATGGAAATCTACTTACAAATGCCTGGTGTGTTGCAGTAGATTGTAAACTAGCAAGTGTTTTGGACATTGTTGTGCTTCACGGACCCTTATGATAGCTAAACAGCGATCCAAATGGCTGATCCAAAAAACTAATCTCTGGTTTAGCATCAAGTATAGTCACAGAAAGTCAAGTGTGATCCATGAAATTTTATGGTACACAAAATGCACTAGCCTTTAAGATATTACAAGGCTCTTTATCACTTTGACTGCAACTAACATAGCATCGCACATAAAACTCAGCTCTATTCTCCCCAACGATAAACAGTTTTTGGTTTAAACTTCTTACTTACACATTGTGTAAGGCAATCTTTCCTCCAACTGTGGTTATTCTCCCTATAGCATTTCTGTGTTTTATAACAGAGGAATGTAAGCAGAGGGATGGTGGAATAGATTTGTAGGATGTTGCAGTGGGTGGTTATAGAAACAGCCTCTTGTGTGGTTTGGCCATAATTAATCAAAACCTGAAGGGCATCACTGCAGTGTGGATCTAAAAACTCCACTTCGCTGCAAATATTCTAATTACTATTGCTGACATTTGGCTTTCATTATACTGAGGAGGGAAACCTTTTATTACTCTTTTAATAGAATATAACTGGGGTGGGGGAACCCTACTTCTCAAAGCAAGGTTTTCCCATTTGAGCTGGCATATTGTTTTGATTCTCATTACGTGTCAGGCATATAAAACACTTTGAAATGAAACCAATACTATGAGAATTTTTGAGACTTCACGTAATTACTTCATGCTGTCTTTGTGTAATTACTGTGGTGCTCTCTATGGGTAGCTTTCTTTGTTAATACACAGATGCCCTGAATGAAAACAGTTGTGTTAATCCAAAAAGTCGTGATCAAGAAGAAAAGTGAAACCTATGAGTTATGGAAATATAAGCATTCTAATCATGGGTGACATTTGTGAATTTATTTATTTATACAGTTTCCTTTTTCCCCCCAAAAAATGAATGAAATGCAAATTAATGAAAAGAACTTAGCAAATTCTGCAAAGCTTAGGTAAAGGTAAAGGGTTTCCCCTGACATTAAGTCCAGTCGTGTCCGACTTGGGAGATTTGTGCTCATCGCAATTTCAATGCTGAAGAGCCGGCGTTGTCTATAGACACCTCCAAGGCCATGCAGCCGGCATGACTGCATGGCATGCCGTTACCTTCCCACTAAAGTGGTCTTATTGATATACTCATATTTGCATGTTTTCAAACTGCTAGGTTGGCAGAAGCTGGGGCTAACAGCAGAAGCTCACGCCACTCCCCAGATTCAAACCTGCAACCTTTCGGTCAGCAAGTTCAGCAGCTCAGTGCTTTAACCCACTGTGCCACTGGGGGTAAAGCCTAACAGGCATGAAAGAATAAGGAGTAAAGAGCCTTTTAGACTTGCTGCTGACAATGGAGGCTCAGGTCTCCACTGTTAGCAAAATCGCTTTTTTTCATCTGCGGCAGGCTAGGCAGCTGTCCCCCTACATGTCCAGAGACAACCTAGCCACAGTGATCCAAGCCATGGTCATCTCAAGACTAGACTACTGTAATGCCCTTTACATTGGCCTATCCTTGTCCGTGACCCGGAAACTTAAGCTCGTCCAGAACGCTGCTGCTCGATTTCTCACTGGGACCTCAGTAAGGTGTCACATACCGTAACACCTATCTTGCAGCAGCTTCACTGGTTGCTGATCAAGCACCAGATCACCTTCAAGGTGATGGTGTTAACCTTTAAGGCCTTGCATGGTCCAGGGCCAGTGTATCTGAAGGACCGTCTCTCCCCTACAAACCCCAGATATCACTTTGCTTTGAAGACCTAAATCTATTGGAAGTACCCAGCTTCAAGGCCATTCGCCTAACATCTACAAGGCGCAGAGCCTTCTCTATTGTGGCGCTGTCGCTCTGGAACACTTTGCCTAACAAAGTTCGGGCCCTGCGAGACTTGTCAGCATTCCTCAGGGCCTATAAGACCCATCTGTTCTGGCTGGCCTTTGAATCTTAACTTTGTTTTTTAAGAAATTGTTAAGTTTTCTGTATTATGATGTGTTTTACTGGATGTTGTGAGCCACTCCGAGCCCTCAGGGAGTGGCGGCATACAAGTTTGAATAATAAATAAATAATAAATAAGGACATCTTTAACTGATGCCTTCAAATAAAGTAAGTACGAATTGTTGAAGGCAACTTGAAGGCACATATATACATACTCAGTGAATTAAATGCACACAGAGAGAGACAGAATAGTTGGCTGATGAATCAAAGAGGCACAAACAACTCATCTGAGGCCTCTAATTTTTAAATATCCACTTAATATGGCAGCAGCTGTGGGAGATTTGCGCAGCTTATGCAAAGTATGAAATGTGTGGAATTTATTCCAAAAATGTTCTTTTGATTGTGGGAACTGTCCATACTAGCAGATAATATTTTACCAGTTTCCAGGCATGAAGAAAAAAATGTAGCTTTTCATTCTCACACAAAAAGGCAAACCAAACTCTACCAAAGTTGACTGACAAGTTAATCTTACATTATCATTATTCAAAATAGGCAGACCAGAACTGATTTTTTTCTCTCTTCACTTTAAAAACCTATTCCTTTTTTACAGCTCAGCTGAAGACATCTGGGAACCATCTTCCATGCCATACAAAAAGCGAGTGGAATCCCAGGTACATGTAAAGGGAGAAGGGAAATTGGGATGGATGGGTAGAAGGGGAAGGAGGGATTCAAGCTCAGAACCAATAAAGGAAGCTAATTTTGAGGCACAAGGGATGAGTGTTGTTAGCTGCCGTCAATGCGGAGTTCGGCTTATAGTGACCCCATAAAGAAGACCTTCAAGTCATTCTGTCATCAACAGCCCTGCTCAGGTTTTGGATACTCAGCACTGTGATTCCTTGATTGAGTCGATCCATCTGGAATGCAGTCTCCCTCTTTCCTACTCCCTTCTACCTTACCAAGCATTATTGTCTTTTCTAATAAGACATATCTTCTCTTGATATGGCCAAAGTAATATAGTCTCATAGAATCATAGAGTTGGAAGAGACCTCGTAGGCCATCCAGTCCAACCCCCTGCCAAGAACCAGGACAATCTCATTCAAAGCACTCCCGACAGATGGCCATCCTGCCTCTGTTTAAAAGCCTCCAAAGAAGGAGACTCCAGCACACTCCAGTGCAGAGAGTTCCACTGCTGAACAGCTCTCAGAGTTAGAAAGTTCTTCCTAATGCTCAAGTGGAATCTCCTTTCCTATAGTTTGAAGCCATTGTTCCTCGCCCTAGTCTCCAGGGCAGCAGAAAACAAGCTTGCTCCCTCCTCCCAATGATTTCCCCTCATATATTCATATGAGAGGCTGCTGATAAGTCTTTTGGCTTTACCCAGAAAGAAACGAGATAGGAAGATGAAACTTTACACATATTCCACACTCTCCACTAATATCAACACACTTCTTACATTAGTATTCCAAGTTCTGTAAGCCTTGCAAAAAGAAGGATTTCGGTTGTGCCTCAAACCAGTCATCCGTAGCAGCCATGGCATCAGAAATGGTCTGAAATTTGGTACCCTTGAGGTGTTCCTTCATGTTTGGAAACAGATGCTAGTTGGAGGGAGCTAGATTCGGTGAATAAGGTGGGTGATCAACCAGCTGGAAGCCTAGCTCCACCAGTTTTTCCATGGTCGCTTGTGCAGTATGAGCAGAGGCATTGTCTTGCAAGAACAAGATTCCTTTGGACAGCTTGAGTGTAATACCTTGCATTGATGGTGGAACCATTTTGAAGGTAGTCCATTAGCAGCACACCCTCCTTATCCCAGAACACAGACGCCATCACCTTAGTAGCTGATTTTTTCACCCTGAACTTCTTTGGATGAGGAGAGCCACTGTGCTTCCATTCTTTTGACTGCTCCTTGGTTTCAGGGTCATACAAATAAATCCAGGTTCCATTCATAGTAATCAGTTGATCCAGAAAGTTCTTATCAGTCCAGAAACACTGACAAATTGACCAGGAAGTTTTCATTGACATGCTTTTCTGATCTGTTGTCAAACATTTGGGGACCCACCTTGCAGAGAGTTTCTTCATATTCAAATGTTCATGGATAATGACACCAAACACATTAATGAGAAATCCCCATGATGCCTGCTATTCAATTAAGCTGAAATTTGCCGATTCTCCAGTATGAGGTTGTGCACAGCATCAACGATCTCCGGAACAACCACTCTCGGTCATCCAGGACATTGGTGCTGAAGTGACCCATTTTGAATTTGGCAACCTAGTTCTTAACTGTTGAATATGAAGGGCATTGATCCTCCAATGTGTGTGACATATCACCATGAATATCCTTCACAGACTTTCCTTGCAGAAACAAGAATTTTATGACTCCTTTGCTTTCGTTTGCTGTGAATATCGCCTTAGAGTCCACCATTTTGTTTTCCCGTGTGCCAAGATCGATGTTGCCATAAGCTTGTTGTTGTTGTTTATTCGTTCAGTCGCTTCCGACTCTTCGTGACCTCATGGACCATCCCACGGTAGAGCTTCCTGTTGGCCATCACTTCCTCCAGCTCCTTCAGAGTCAAGCCAGTCACTTCGAGGATAACATCTATCCATCTTGCCCTTGGTCGGCCCCTCTTCCTTTTTCCTTCCTTTTCCCCTCAGCATAATTGTCTTCTCTAAGCTTTCCTTTCTTCTCATGATGTAGCCAAAGTATTTCATCTTTGCCTCTACTATCCTTCCCTCCAATGAGCAGTCAGGCTTTATTTCCTGAAGTATGGACTGGTTGGATCTTCTCGCGGTCCAAGGCACTCTCAGAACTTTTCTCCAACACCACAATGCCATAAGCTACAAACACAAAATTTTGAAAACATATATTAGACACATAACGCTTTCATGTAATGTAACATTAGGTATCATAGAAACAAAACAAGAACACAAATCCAAAGACTTATCAGCAGCCCCTCGTACATGGCAATCATGTCTCAGTTTAGTCTCAATTTAGTCATTTTGGCTTCTAGGGAGAGTTCAGTTTGATTTGATCTAGAACCCATTCATTTGTCTTTTTGTGGTATCCATAGAAGTCTCTTCCAACAAATGAGTTTGATTTTCTCCCTATAATTTCACAGCACAGCTGAAACTGCTAATCTCTACACTATCGAAGCATATTTTGTGCCTATTGAGTCTTTGCTACTAAGACTCTGCTGGGGAAAATTTTATATATTAACACCACGCATCTTGGCTCAATTTTTCACCCCAAAGCCAAACTAAATAGTTCTATTTATAAGGAACTGGATGGAATGCTACAGACATTTGATTTACCCAATACTTTTAACAACATATTATTAGATGACATCATTACAATAGGGTTCCACTTTAAAATTGAAAAAGATGCTTCCAAGTATAAGAATATCTTGTACAAAGCTTCATCTTAACCACAGAAAGTCACAAGAACAGTGATTGTCAACATAAACAGATGTTCCTTTTCCTAAGCATTACTCCTATCAGTATTCCATGCCAACTCCCACTGCCCAAATGTGGAGGAAGAAAAAAGAGGCAAGTACAGCTCCACCATGGCTACATCTAGACGCAGTTGAAAGGCCTTCACTTCATCCCAATTGTCATTGCCCTGGTTTCAGAACGAGAGAAGAAGAGGGCATGTTGTCTTTTGGACTATGGTTTTGGACATAATTAATTAACGAGCTATACCATGCCTAAGTTCTGGATTTGGAGGGGGAAACTTCATCCTCCCCTACACTGCCATTTTCTTTTCCATGTTTGTCATGTCTTAATTAGATTGTGAGTCCAAGAGTTAGGATTTGAAAAAGGATGCCATGATATGGTGGATTAACTGGAGAGAGATGTGTCAGCAGACAATAGGCTGAGTGTGCCGGGGTTCTGATTGGCTGCTGCCTCTGTCTAGCTGCTGAGACTAACGGTTCTAACTGTCATTCTGCCATTTTTCTCACTTTGCTCAGTGACGAGAAAGTGCTGGCTGCCAATTATCTTAAAGACTGATCATTTTAACGCATGAGGCTTATTTCAAAGACTATTTTAAAAGACTATTATATTCCTCTGTTCTCTGCCTGTATTCAAAGAGACTAATGTATACATTGTTGCCCTGATTGAACCTTTGAAATAATGTAAAGATGCTGTTACTTGTTTCATAAGCCTGGGTGACATTTTATTATATTGCAGGAAATATCTTGGTTTAAATACTGTGGTAAAGCTTCTGCTTATTCTGCTTATTCACATTTACCAACGCTCACAAACCTTAATCCTCCCCTACACTGCCATTTTCTTGTCCATGTTTATTCATCATGTCTTATTATATCCCACCTTCATGATTGTGAGTCCAAACCCTCTTCCACCCAGGCAGAACCAAAATCCTGGAGCTGTTTTGTTATTGTTTTCCAAGGCAGAGAGCTGTTTTGTTATTGTTTTACTTGTAAAGCACCACATAGAGTTATGAGATAGATGGATAGATGGATAATAGATCTCTGAAGAGCTATGTAATCCAATGTTCTATCTTTACAGTGGTCAGCTCCCCAATCAGTGGGAAGCCCAAGAGTTGAATATGAGGAGCAAAGCACCTACTACTTCTGTTACTCCTAGAACCTCATTCTTGCGGAGCTGGGATATTTTCCTCCTAGAACATGATACTATTTACCTTGAAGTTATCTACTGTTCCACCCAACCCAATAAGAGCTACTGCAATTCTCCATAGTCACAGGCAGGCAGAATTTTTCCACATCACCAAGTAATTTAAATTGAGTATTCCAGAGATTAATTCTGGGATCTCCTGCAGGCAAATCAGGTTTCTCTATTGCGGAGCTACAGTCCCCTCTCTCTTATCTGTAAACCACCATTTCTAAATAGCAATGAAAACAACGATAGATGTTCATCTGAACTACAAATGGTGCCAAACTTTTCTTGGAAAATGGGGGTCAGCACTTTGAACAGGTCCATTAAAGTTCAGACTAAAACTCGGGTGATATCAGAGCCCAATCACCCTTTTCTGATGTACATATTTAGGATTGTGCTGTATGCCAACAAACAGAGTTAAAGTTTAGTAAATACTTCCCAATGTTCAAAAAGGCATTCCCTGCTACCTATGTGGCACTCCGACTTGTCAGGGACAGCTACTCCTGAATGTCAGATCTGAACATCACAATAAAGAAGACACAGGTGGACAATCTTGGAGATATCAATCCTCCTATTTGCACTAGGAATTATAGAATCATAGAGTTGGAAGAGGCTTCATGGGCCATCCAGTCTAACCCCCTGCCAAGAAGCAAGAAAATTGCATTCAAACCACACCCGACCGGTAGCCATCCAGCCTCTGTTTAGAAGCCTCCAAAGATGGAGCCTCCACCACACTTCGGCACAGAGAGTTTCACTGCTGAACAGCTTTCACAGTTAGGAAGTTCTTCCTAATGCTCAAGTGGAATCTCCTTTCCTATAGTTTGAAGCCATTGTTCCACGTCCTAGTCTCCAGGGCAGCAGTCAACAATCATTCATGAGTGCCTCATCTCATTCCTAATATGCTATAATCCTTAAGAATTGTGACCTATCATTGCAACAATAGTGTGGAAAATAGATATTTCAAGGTGAGCATTTGTATTCTCATAAATTAATTGTTAATTAATTACGTCCAAAACCATAGTCCAAAAGACAACATGCCCTAATCCTAGCATACATCTGCGCTTTAGTTTCTAGGTTCTTACACATTATGGAAAACTTACTGCATTTTGTTGCATTTTGTGCACTACATTGTATCCACAGAAACACTCAGATGATGTCAGAAAAATGTCACATTTTTTCCCAGTTATGAAAAGAATTGCAGATTACTTGCCGGCTTACTCAGTCAAAATCATTAAGGCTGGGCTATTTTTGCAGTTGAATCTGCGTCTGGCCAGAGAACACAGATGGTTTCTTTCCAACATCAAAAATACTTCTTTAAAAAATGAAAGAATTCCTTCCAAGGTGATTTTCATCATGTTTCTTTCCAAGCCTTGAAAGTCTTTGTTGCGATGTGTTTTATATGGAGCAAAAAAGAGAAAGAAAGGCATCTTTCCCCCACTCTTACTAGACTCTGAAAAATTAACTGACCATGAAGATACAAATAAGACAGGAGTAGGGAATCTGCACTCCTCAAGATGTTGCTGGGCTCCAACGCCCATCATCCTTCACCATTGACCATAAAGCGTGTAAATGTTTAGAACTTTTGGAGGGCACCAATAAACATATGGACTAGATGAGCTGATAAACATTGTTTACTAAGTCTCTTATCAAAGATTTCTAATCAGGATTAGCATTCATAGGCTAAAAGAAGTCCACTTATAAATGGCTCACTGGTTGTAGAACAGAAAGCAGAAAATAGTCAGTTTCCACACTGGAGTAGTGAGTAAACTTTCGCTTCCATAAGTACCTGTTGTTGGACATGATGGATAATAAAAATGTTTTGGGACGAGTAAGAGGATCTAATGAAATGAGTCCAAGAACAAATCGAAACTGAACTCTCCTTAGACGCCAGAATAACTAAAATGAAACTATGAGCCCCATCTCACTAGAGAAAAAATCCACTTAAAATCTGGTTTCTGCCTCCTGCAGAATTCTGGAGTTTGTAGTTTAGGGAGGAGCTTTTAACAGCCTCCCTAAACTACAAACTCTAGAATTCTGCAGGAGGCAGAAACTGGATTTTAAGTGATTGTTTTCTATGGTGTGATAATTTTGATCACATCAAAAGAAAATATAACTCATTGGAATGGATGGCAGGGATTGAAAAGTAGACGATATCACGAAAAGATAAAGGTGGAAATCATTAATGGCAAACAACCTGACTCTTCAATCAGTTATAGATTGATTGATTGGTTGGTTGGTTATTAATCCACTAATCAGCTATTCTAACTAATTAATTAGATAATGTTTTCCTTCTGAATCTTTTAGTCCTTGCAGTCTTTCAAGAACAGAATTCAGGAAATATTCTAAGAACTAAAAGCAGTTATTGATAGGTCATGAGTTGATAAATTAACTAGGGTTTTTTTTTCTTTTCAACTGTTCATTGTTTGCTTTTCTTTGTTATTACTTTAAATTTTATTTTACATTTCTAAATCCTATGGATCATTTCAATCTAGAAGGCAGGATTTAGAATCACCGCTCTCGCTACACTTAGAAAATGAGCACATCAAGGTGAAGGCTAACCTAGAATCTTTAATTCTGACATGGAAATTTCCCACAGATAGGTAATGTTTAACAGGTAGGGTCAAGCAACATTATGACATACATAGAGCTGGAAAAACTAGTTTTTTGGACAACAGTTCCCAGAATCTTCCAGCCAGTATGCAGCTAAAATTTGAAGGGATACAGACATAGACATGACAAAGTTGAAAGATGAATCTCAGGTCTCAGAACTATCCATATGTGTCATGAATACTTAAATCATGGAATTAGATGGAAGCATACCTCTAAAAAAGAATAAGAATAATATTTTTATGCACCCCGCCTCTATCTTCCTGAAGGGACTTGGGGTGGCTTACATGGGGACAAGCCCGGGTTCAACATAGTTAGACATAGTTAAAATATGACACAAAAAATTCATAAAAACAATTCCAAGCAGTATAAAAACAACCACACATAGTACAATATAAAACAAACATCTAGCAACAGTTTGTGGTCTGAGTAATATGCAATTCTGAGCTCGTGTGGGTGGACTGGTTCAAATCACTTGTAAGGACAGAACTGATGGATAAAGTGCTAAATTCAGATGACAAAATTAGAAACTGGGGGGGGACAATGTAAAGAGAGCAATATATCTCTAGTTAAGGAAAAGTGGTAATGTGCAAGAATTGGTTTTGGATCATAACTGGGAGCCAAGATTATTTGGGGAACGGTCTTGTCAAAAGCACAATGGAACATCCATGTTTTTCATTCTTTACGGAAAGTGGACAGAGTTAGTTCCAGTCTAATCTCTCTGGGGGTGTTGCACCTCAGATCGCGGCAGTCCCCCCCTAGATCACACACACACACCAGGCAGATGCTATAAATGTCCAAAGGTAGAAAGATGCAAGGAAATTCAATTCAAAGGCAAAAGGCAATTCAAAAATAGTTCCAAAACGGTGGCAGAGAAATCTGGCATAAATCCCATGGAAAACAAAGTTGCTAAGGCAAAGCAAACCGCTCCTGTGGTCGACAAGAACTTGAAACCCAGGACCCAAGTCCTTCCAAACTGAACGTAGCTTCAGGTCTGACTAGAATGACCTGGGCACAATCTAATAAAGAGAACTAACTTCTATGTGACCAACGCACCCCCTTCCTCAAAGTCCAATCTCTCTGAGAGGATCTGATGCTAGCCCTCCTGTCAAATTCCTCCTCATTAGCGGCCCCAGGTGCAGCGCTATCATGCTGGGAAACTCGGTCCCCCCTATCCTCGGAATGGAGAAGTTCTCGTGGGAATCAAGGTCGCTGGGCCTCTCACTGTCTAATTCAGAACTAACTTCCATGGAGTTATCATTATCCCTATCTTCAGGCCCATACCCATGTAACCATTCATCATCCCAGGCTAATTCTTCATCTGCAGACCCGTACCCATCTGGCCACCCTCCATCCCCGGTCTGACCCTGGGCACCTGGAACCCCCAGTGTCTGTCTATGACCACTAGGCTGGAACACCACAGGGGGGTTCCAAAGCCAGGAGGCCATCACTGAGAAGGCCCTCTCTCTTGTCCCCACCAACTGCGCTTGTGACAGGCAATAGGAGGGCCTCCCCAGAAGATCTTAGAAATCGTGCAGGTTCATAGGGGACTATGCGGTCACGAAGATAGGTAGGTCCCAAACTGTGAAAGGCTTTATGGGTGATAACCTGCACCTTGAATTGAGACCAGAAACTTATCAGCAGCCAATGGAGCTGTTTGAACTGGAGGGTTGACTGCTGCCTATAGTTCACTTCGGTTATCAACCTGGCAGCCGATCTTTGCACTAGTTGCAGTTTCTGGGCCATCTTCAAAGGCAGCCCCACATAGAGTGTGCTACAGTAATCCAAACAAGGGTTAATTCATGTTCTTAAGGACAAAACAAAGTGAACATATTTCCTGGCTGGAACCAGCATATTCTTAACATCTAGGACAAAGGTAGCACTTGTTCTTTTAAACCAGATAATAACTACAACTATTTTCTTTTGACTTTAATATAGTAATGCCAGAGTCTTCAAAATACTGGCAAATGTTTCGGCAGACAAATTCCAAATGGTTCCCATGAGGCTTACTTCCTTTAAAAGAGCAAACATTTCAAACAGATTGGTGTCACCTAACGATGGGAAACAAAGTTAGATATTATTATTATTTCGGGACATAATAGAACAAATGCCAATAATTTCTGTCTCTTTGCGCTGAAAAGTCATCTGATAAATAGATCTCAAATTTTATATGGCATACAGTCATCATTATAATAGTTCAAAACAAATATTCCTTGATGGTTATACTTCTAAACTGAGATAAAGAATCATCCCTTCTAACAAAAACCTTAGTCTCGCCAGTTCGTTTTAATAATAGATTTCCTTCTGTATGCGCCTTTAAGTTACCTATTGATTTATGGCAACCCCATGAATTTCAGAGGGTTTCAGTAGGCAAGCAAGATTCAAGGGTGTTTTGGCAGTTCTTTTTTGGAAGGTGCCTACAGTACCAAGCATTCATTGCGATCTAACATTCAAGTACTAACAACGGCTGACCTGGCCTAGTTTCCAAGATCAAATGGGACCTGATGCTTTCAAGGTATTTATTATTTCCCTGCCCAAGAAAAAGCTGGGAGATGGCAACCTGAAAACTCTTTACAGCTGCATGGATTTCTCTGTTTAGCTGGAACAGTGAATCTTAATTTTTGTTTTCTCAAATGTTCTGAACTAATATCCATTATTTTATACTTCCCCCTATGCTGGCTATAATTTCTGGGAAGTAATGTCCAAAACATCTGGAGAACCAAAGTTGAGAACCATGATTTTAAACTAAGTGTAGAGAAACTGTGTTGGAACCAAGAACCAATTTATTCCCCCAAACTATCCATGGGCTGCACCCACCGCCACCCCACCCCTGCCATCCAGCAACCCAAAATACCTCTGTTTTCTCCTACAGTTCCTCTCAAAATGGCAACATGAAGTGAAGTTGACTACAGAGGTAATTTTGGGATAGTACAGGATTCTGGGGTACATGCGAGTATGCAGGGGGATGTAAGAAAGCAAAATGTTTACTATATATACTAATATATACTCATACTGTATACACTCATGTACATGTCAACCTCATGTATAAGTCAAAGGTATGGTTTGGGGCCAAAATTATGGATATTTGTATGACTCATAGATAAGTTAAGGGTCATTCCGCAGAAAGGCAGAAGCACCAAAGCTATTATAAGCACCTGTTGCCCTGGACGTTGCCAATATTTTGTTGCCCAAGCATTCAAAAATAATAATAATAATAATAATACACTTTATTTATATTCCGGTCTTCTCACCCCGAAGGGGACTCAGCGGATTACATTACACATACGGCAGACAGTCCCTGCCGACGGACATACAATTACAATACATTGCACAGACAAACATGTGCACACAGACATGTGCAATTCGAAGGATTTTTTTTCCTCTTCTGGCTGCGTCGCAGGTGCGGTTGCTCCATTACGTCACAAGGGGGTGCTGTTGCTTCATCCTCAGACGAGAGCCTCTGGTATCGCATTCCACCTCCGGCAACCGATCTTCCTTATTTTTATTCCGGTGTTGTAAAGTCCTTATAAGAATCCTTCCCTGCTGAGTGGTCCCTAGTTAATCTACTCACAGCTGGCTTGTTTTCGATCTGTTAGGTGGACAGGGCTCACAGCTGGGTGTCCAGACCAGCCCGGGAATCAAACATGCAACCTTCAGGTTGCAAACGCAGCTGTTGTTACCGCTGTGCTATCTCTCCGGCCCCAGAGATAGCACAGCGGTAACAAGAGACCAGAAGTACCACAGAGAGTAGAATGGGGTCAGTGGAATAGACTTAACTTCTTGTCTTTTGCTACTCTACTCAGAGAAGGGAATTGTTCCTTTTGAAAATTATGTACAGTACTTATACTGGCCCATTGATAAGTCAGTCTAAGTTTTTTGGGTTGAGTTTTTGACTAACATTTATAGATTTTTACACAAGTATCTAGGGTACTTTTAATGGGATCTCGCTTGTCAAGATACAGTTTTGTGACAATCAGCATTTCATCACACAAGCATAAGCAAATGACAACAAACACTAGCACTATAACCCATATTCAACATTTATTGGTATTAACAACAATTTACAAGCAAATGCTTATAAAGGAATAACCAAAAAATGCAACCATAATATCCCATTAAAACTTCAAGCAGCACTTCAGAGGCTAAGTCTGTCCAAAATAAAAACTACTGGAATTTCAGAATAATCAAGCACAGAGGTTTACCTCTAGAGACTTACCTAAGAGTAAGTCTCATTGAACTCAGTGGGACTCACTTTGATATTTACATGTATAAGGCTGCACTTCAGAAGGCCTATCAAAATAATCTTTTACGGAAGAGCTGCAGCCATTTTATTGCCACTTTATCACATATTTCCGTCTGATTCTTGAACAAAAGCTTGCCATAGCCAAACAATAATTACATGATTGCTCAATAAAACAGTTTAATAATTTGTATAATCTTATCAGTAAGTTGACACAATATTTTGTTGCTAAGGCAATATTTTTCTCTTTGGACACAACCATTTGATACTGCAGAGTTGATAGGACTAATCTAGATATTTGAATGCTGTTCATAAATGATATAGTGGCTAGAGATCCTGATTAAACAACAAAGACACCAATAAGAACCTCATTCTGAGACAGGAAAGCTACTTAGGGTGCTAATCTAAATTAGCTTCATTTTAAAGAATAGCTGAGAAGGAACTGGTGGGAAGACAAAAGATGGAGAAATATCCCTAAGAGTACTAGTTACTTCACAGGAGGGGTCAGGGTAGCAGACATAAAGGGAGGACACTTTGAGTCACTTATGGCCCTTCTACACAGTACCTAAAATGCGGAAGTTACCAGGTTAAAAGGGGCGGTGGCTACATGACGCTAGCAGTATATCCGAAGGGATCCACTGCAACGGATGAAAAACATGAGTTAAAAGGGTCCCCCTTTATCTCAATTCTGGCCAGTAAATGCATATATTTGCATCATTGTGTATCCCGCACTCAAGAAAGCATGTGATTTCCTTCCCTCTCCTCTGTGCAGACTGTTCCAGCACATATCCAATTTTTCAAAAGCCCGAAATAACTGATCAGCTGATCAGATGAAATGGATACACAGTTGCTTTAAAAGAAGCACGAACAGAGAACAATTAGAACTGGCTGGAACTCTTTATTTTACACTTTATAATATTAAACAGAGCTTAAATAAACAGTTGGGGGAAGAAAGAAATCTTATGTTTTTAAATCTCTTCTATGTTATTGCTTTATGTTTAGTTATATTATTCATATTGTTTTTTTGCTTGCTTGTTTTATTGATGCACTGTTGTATTTGTATTTCACGGGCTTGGCCTCATATAAGCTGCCTCGAGTCCCTTCAGGGAGATGGGGGTGGGGTATAAATAAAGTTTTATTATTGTTGTTGTTGTGGAAGTTTTTTTAAAAAGAGAGAGAGAATAATTTACTCCATTATGCACTGAACCTCATATGCACATGTATAAATGTGCATGTGCGCATATATGGTCCAGTGCACAACAGAGTGATTTTTTTTAAAAAAATCCACTAGATGTCCCCCATCCGCCCTCCATCATGTTCTGATACAGAGGAAACCTGTGAAGATCCCGGGATGGTACTAACAGGTCTGTGTGGGGACGTGCAGTCAGGTCCCAGGATTTTTTAACCCTCATTTAAACCTGGATTTTCGTGCTGTCTGGAAGCACCCTTAAACTATCTAATCCTACTGCTATTGCTTGCTCAGGCATTCTGGACTCTTCAGTGCTTGGTTGACAGTTATTGTACTTCCAAAAATAAGACCGGTTCATCATGGAGAGTTTTCAGCCAATCCAAAACATGCCAGCTGTGATATGGAGGGACATTTCTACAAGGTGGACATTTCAAGATTCGGTTTTTGAATTCTGTAGTGGCTACAATTGTAGGAGGCATGCAAAATTGTTTTATTTATTTACTTAAATTATTCTCATCTAAGAGCTCTATTGCATTATCAAATTATGGAAAAGATACCTTCTTCCCTCAACTCCATTAGAAAGGAGAAAGAAAAGGGCATTTGCTTGTCACTCGGTATTATATCCTCACAGTTGTAACAATACAATTTCACGACAGTTGGTGTACCACTTACATTTGGAGTAATAAAATGCCACACTGTGAATCTTGGACACAAAAAACCTGTTTTACTTGTTGATGTGTAAAATGAGGCAGTGTTCCTTCTCATTCAAAAACATTTTTAAGCCACAGAAATGCTTCCCAGTTAACTCAGGAATTCCTTTTGTTAACAACCTCTTTGAAGCTGGGATGCAAGCGTGAGCAGGCAACATTTAAGAACGACAGAGATGCAAAACAGTCCGTTCCATAACACTGGCCAACCCACATTTTGGTGCCTCCAAAGTTAGCCCTATTTTGGGGTCTATTTGGCCCGCTGATTCCAATAATGGCACCAATGTTCCTTATCAACTTTAGTTTTTGAGATACAGGACATATGGTATCTAGTCTCCATCTCCTCACCCATAGAAAACCATGTTAACCATATCGAAGAAACTAGAACTGATGAGGTCTATGAATCAGCATCTAAAAACCTACAAACCAAGACAGAGATTCCAAAAAATACTTTCATTGGGGGTATAATCAATCTCTTTTTCAGATGAAAATCAAGCAATAAATCTGCATTCAATCTGAAATGTGGCACATAGGTTGGGGAAAATATGCGAAATGGAACCTACTGGGTTGTTGTAGGTTTTTCAGGTTGTATGGCCATGTTCTAGAAGCAGTCTCTCCTGACGTTTCGCCTGCAACTATGGCAGTCATCCTCAGAGGTTTTGCCTGCATCTATGGCAGGCATTCACAATCTCTTCAGGATGCCTGCCATAGATGCAGACGAAACGTCAGGAGAGACTGCTTCTAGAACATGGCCATACAGCCCGAAAAACCTACAACAACCCAGTGATTCCAGCAATGAAAGCCTTTGACAATAAATGGAAGCTACTCTTGCACATTGTGCTACAAATGTTAACTCCTGCTATACTGCATTTTATGCTCTCCTATTGTCACACAATGAAATGACTGCCTTACGTAGCTAATGCTGGAAAGTGCTGTTTCCCTCAGGTACTCCTCTTGTCTGACCTACTCCCTTTTTGCTAGAGAACAGGACAACTGGTGTATTGCCTTTAGGAATGATGGAGGATGCTAATTCATCACCAGTACTGAAACAAGAGGCCACCAACTAGAACTTCACTTCTATAATCAGCACCATCCGTTCTTTTACTGAGACTCGGGGTCGCTTCCACAGAACATGCGGAATTTTGTCCCATGTCTCAAGCAGCAGAATGATGTGTGTTAGCCTTGGCATGTCCTACGTTGATTTTACATCTCCTTGTCCCAATTACGTAAGATGAGGATAATTATGACCACTTGATGCAGAAAGATGAGCTATGGTCATAAGACATTTCACTTTGACTGAAATCCTGGAACACAGTGGAACTCATATTTTGGTAGATATAGGTCCCTCAGCCAGAACATTAGTTCATCTGTCTGGCTTATGATTTCTTAGAACTGTTTTCCAGAAGGGATTTTATTTTTCAGAATCCCTTCAGAGGTACTCTTTAAGTGACTATCTCTTCCAGCACAGTTGCTTCCAAACTACCCTTTCTCCCCATGAATTTCTCTGTAAAACACATTTAAAGAACATGCCTAGGGAGTAAAATTCATTATCTTAAGGTTCAAAAATATAGACTCTGAAAACCTGCAAACTACTTTGCCAGGAATGCAGAGTTCCAGAAAATATGTGCTTTACTTTGAATCTGTTTTTAGCATATGAGCAGCGTGATAAACAGCATATGCCTATCTATAATAAAGCAACAAATCTGTATTTATATCCCACCCCATCTCCCCGTGGGGACTCAAGGCGGCTCACAGACATAAAAAGGTAAATCTTCAATGTAATAAAAATACAATTTAAATAGTATAAAACAAAAAGCCATAGTAAACATCCTATAAAACACATTTAAACAACATTTAAAAGCTGTTTCCATATTTCAGAAGGCCATGCATTTAATCATTCATTTCACCATATGCTTGGGAACATAGGAATGTTTTCAATTGTTTCCTGAAAGAGGGCAGCATTGAGGCCATTCTGATATCTTTTGAGAGAGTTCCAGAGGCGGGGGGCAACTGCAGAGAAGGCCCTCTCTCTTGCCCCCACCAGCCAGGTTTGGTACGGGGGTGGGATCGAGAGGAGTGCCAGTCCTTATGATCACAGTGTCCAGGCAGGTTCATATGAGGAGCTACCTAGTCTGGACCCGAACCATTTAGGGCTTTAAAGGTAGCAACCAGCACTTTAAATTTCTCCCAGTCGCAAGATTGGGAGCCAGTGGAGCTGCTGTTCAGTGCTCCTGTTAATATCCTGGCAGCTGACCTTTGCACCAGTTGAAGCTTCTGGTCAGTCTTTGAAAGCAGCTTCATGTAGAGCGTGTTGCAGTAATCCAGTCAGGATGTAACTAAGGCATGCACTACCATGGCCAGATCTGGCATCTCAAGGTATGAGTCTAATAAAATAATAATAATAATAATAGAGACAAATAATTGTTATACAGCACTTTTCTTACTGCCTTGAATAACAGCATATAGGTGGGTGGGGATGACACACAGGAAGCGAAATGCCAACCTATAATGGAACTAAAAAGGGAAGGTTCATTATTTAAAATTTTAAGTCAGAAGAAAACTTTTACGGTATATTAAATTCACTTTTTTCTTAGCTACAGTTGGTTGATTCTGATTCTAAACTGATTAAGCCCCCAAATTAAACTTAGATAATTGATGATATAAATGAAGAGTTTTTCTAGAAGTAATATACCACTGGCATATGTCATAACAATAGAAATAAGGTTCAAATTTCATGGGCAGTTCAGAAATTATAAAAATATCAAACGTTCAAAAGGCTAAAAGGTTGTCAAAGTAACTTTTAAAAGCCCTTTGCAAACTGGTTAAAAACCATCAGACAGGACAAAGTTGGTCTCCTTGATATTGATGCAGTCACTAATAAGGCTCTACCCTCCAAGTTCCAAGCTTTCATAAATTAATCTGAATATACAGGAAGGACTGTATGGAAGGATGTTGGTTATTTAGATATTCTGGCTTTCTTTATTGGGTGTGTGCAAACTTGGTTAGAAAAAAAGAAACTATTGGGTTTTCATTTCTCCATGAAAATGTCCATTTTACACCTCTTGAGATTGGCAAAACAGATCTTGTCTCATAAATCTGTATTTCTGCTACTTAGTTTGGTAAATAAAATTGTGCACTAAACCATGTGTATATTTTACATTTGTGCATATTCAGATTTGAAAAAGGTGCACAGCTATCCTGGGAAAATGAAATATGGAAAAAGTGATACCAGGTAAATGTTCCTATATGAAGAAAAAGAAAGTCCTATAACCTGATATAGAATGGGATGTAATAACACACTTTCTTTATATTCTGGTTTATCTCCCTGGAGGGACTCAGAGCGGATTACAGTACATATAAGGCAAACATTCAATGCCTTTTTACACGAACAATGACATACAATACACAAATAAGGTAAAGGCTTTCCCCCTTTTTCCATCTTCGGCCTCTGGAGGTGATGCTCAACTTCCAGTCATGGGGAGGTGCTCTTGTTCCATTTTCCATGCCGAAGGAGCCTTGCTGTCTGTGGAGATGTAGACATCTCTGATCGTTTTGCCAGTATGTCTGCATGGGGCGCCCTATTACCTTCCCATCGAGGCAGTACATATTGATCTACTCACGATGCATGCTTTTGAACTGCTAGGTTGACAGGAGCTAGGACTGACAATGGGGAGCTCACCCCGATTCACGGATTCAAACTGTTGGCCCTCCGATCAGCAGCCTTTCATGCAGCTAGCAGCTTTAACCACTGTGCTACCACGGCAAATGGTGGCGAGGTTCTAAAGAATGCTATAAAATGGACCAGACAATGGTTTCATCCACAGCCCGGAGTTTCCCTCTCCACGTCATGCTGAGAACTGGACAATACCTGGTGTTTTTCCTCCAGAAATAACTTGGGTTTTATTCTGGAACTGAGAGACATCATAGATATAGACTTCAGAATCCTTCGTAGCTGTTCGTCCAAGATTCTGTACTTATTGGCTTCACTTTCTGAGCAGAAATGGAATTGGGCAGAGAACGCACACAGATTCAAATCAGAAATAAAAACCTGACAAAATATTTGGTGCCAAATATGAACATTGCAGGGCAACTGTTTAAGGGATTTTCAATCTCAAAGTGGCTGATCAATTTATGATAATTGGCAGGCATTTGGACTAGTTCCCTAGCTCTATGTTTTCCCCCAAAAGTAAAGAAAGGGATTCTGCAAAATACACAAATATGCGGTATCCTCATTGGTTTCTGCATTCCAAGCATTGCAACAAAAATTAAACTCAAATGGTTTTGTTGTTTACCAAAATCTCCTACGTGTCCATTCTAGATGTGGCTTTCCAGGGGAAATTTCTTTACCCAAGAAGACTTGCTAATGCAAAACGGAAGGTGAATCCTGGAAACAAGCAACATAACATAGTTGGAGATGGACCGTTTGAAAAAGCCATCTTGGCTGCTGATTTCATGAGGTTAGTGACCAGACAGGAGATTATTTTGTGCTCAAATCCAGTTGGTCTATACAAGGTGTACTTTTATGGACATTCCAGAGGGAAAAGGCTAAACTAATCTGCTTATGAGGAAGAAAACTTTTGCAGGTATGTCTAGGAATAACAAGCAGATTTTATTTATTTATCGTGTCAGAAGCAAATTGAGAGTACAGTTGTAAACACAAAGTTAAAAACTTGGCATTATACTAAATGTCATTTGACTAGTAACTGGCTATTTGGAGTGCCTTTGATGTTGCTATAAGAAGGATCTCCATTGTGCATGTGGCAGAACTCAGACTGCATTGTAATAGAGGGTCTGTGGTTTGCCCTTCTCCACACTTGCATGTGGACTCCACTTTGTAGCCCCATTTCTTAAGATTGGCTCTGCATCTTGTGGTGCCAGAGCTCAGTCTGTTCAGCGCCTTCCAAGTTGCCCAGTCTTCTGTGTGCCCAGGAGGGAGTCTCTCATTTGGTATCAGCCATGGATTGAGGTTCCAGGTTTTAGCCTGCCACTTTTGGACTCTCGGTTGCTGATGTGTAGCAGATAATTACAGGTTATTTTAACCTTTCTTCTTTAATAGGGCTATAACAAATATATAATATATAGTTCAAATACAGTGGTTGCCAAGGTTACTCCATTACACCTTCAATCTTTTCCTCATTGCTAAATTCCAAGCCCAGATACTTTTCAGATGAGTCCATCCATTAGCCACACTGATCTGTTTAAAGCAGGGGTGGGCAATTACTGGCCCTACAGGTGTTTTGGACTTCAACTCCCAGAAATCCTTAAAGCTGGTAAACTGGCTAGGATTTCTGGGAGTTGAAGTCCAAAACACCTGGAGGGCCAGTAATTGCCCACCCCTGGTTTAAAGTGTATACAAGTTACAAGGGAATAATTCCTATGGAATGACAATGGGAGTTAATGCTAAGTAGATAGGCATACATTGTGTTGTAGAGCACTCCAAGAGATTGATGATCCTGTCGACACCCTGGTTGATCGCTACACCAGTGAGATGGCCAGGGCGATTGACACGATCACTCCCGAACGTCCCCTCTTGTTGTGTAGAGTGACACTGACTCCATGGTTCACCGAGGAGCTGGCTGTGATGAAGCGCACAAGGAGGGATCTGGAGTGCATCTGGAGGAAATCTCGCGATGTATCCGACCAAGCACGGGTTAAAGCCGCTATTAAGGCTTATACCGCAGCTTTGCGAGTAGCCAAGAAAGCTTTCTCGACTGCCCACATAGTGTCTGCAGCAAACAGACCTTTGGAGTTGTTCCAAGTTGTTGGGGAGCTCCTCCGGCCTCCTGAGGTTGAGGGACTTCCTGATGACTCGGCAACTCGATGCCACGATTTCGCATACCATTTTGCAGGCAAAGTTGCTAAGATACGCCTTGAGCTGGACACAAGTTTAAATGTAGTGCCAAATTAGGTAACTGAGACGCCTGTCTGTTCAATCTTCTGGGATTCTTTTCATCTTGTTCTACCTGATGAAGTGAAGGGGATCCTTGGGGCTGTGAGAGCGACCACTTGCGCTCTGGATCCTTGCCCTTCCTGGCTAGTCAAACAGACCAGGGAGGGGTTGTTGAATTGATTTGTTGCTATAATAAACGCTTCCTTGGGTCAAGGAATATTCCCGTCCTGCTTCAAGCAGGCGGTGGTAAAACCTTTGTTAAAAAAGACCTCGCTTGACCCATCTTTATGCAACAATTACAGGCCAATCTCCAACCTCCCTTTCCTGGGCAAGGTCTTGGAGTGGGTGGTCACCTGCCAGCTTCAGGTTTCCTCGATGACACCGATTTTCTGGACCGTTCGCAGTCCGGCTTCAGACCTGGGCACAGTACCGAGATGGCTTTGGTCGCCTTGGTGGATGACCTCCACAGGGAATTGGACAGGGGGAGTGTGACCCTGCTGATTCTCTTGGACATCTCAGCGGCTTTCAATACCATCGACCATGGTATCCTCCTGGAGAGATTCGCTGGGATGGGACTTGGGGGCACGGTTCTACTATGGCTCTGGTCCTTCCTGGAGGGTCGTTCCCAGTTGGTGAAGCTGGGGACACCTGCTTGGACCCCGGGCTTTGACCGAGCAGATCTTAACGCTCGCAAAGGTTTATAGAGGGAGATGCGTTCACAAAGATGGGCAGTTAGCTCAGTTTCTGTCACGATGCAGGGTCTCGGCCCGGCCCCTTAATCACACACACAGAGATGGTAATCAGCTAACTATTTATTGAATAATAAAAAACAGGTGAAAAGGATAATTGTCCATAAAAGTATCAAAGTTGCAATAAAAAGGTAAAGAGTTCTTAGGTAAATCCAAAGGCAAAAGCTTGGCAAAGGCTCCGCAAAACAAAGCGGATCAAAAACAGACTTGGTCCGTGGCAAAGCAAACAAGGCAAAGTTCAAGAAAGCAAGCCCAAGAAACTTCTTGGCATGGTACGAGTCAATCCTGGCTCCGTGGATCTTCACTCGCTTCACTCCCTTCAGATCAGAAGTGGCCGAGTAACTGCGGATCCGTTCCCACGGATCCTATACTTAATTCCCCTGGTGAGACCCTCGACGCTCTAGGCTGCGGCACCAATCTGTGCTATGGGACCTAGCGCTCCTCTGGCGCTCTAGGCTTCGGTGCCATTCCCTCCTGCTAGACTCGATGCTCCGTCTCCTATCAAAGCTCCGTCCTTGCCTCCCAGCACCTGGGTCGCTATCTTCATGAGAGCCAAACTCCCTTTCAGCTTCCATGGGCTCATCCCTGATCCTTTCCTGCGACCCGTAACCACCTGGTTTCTCATACTGATTATCGGAGTCAGCACTTTCAGTGTCAGCCTGACTTTCCCAGCTATCATAGCCATCAGGCCAGCCATCATCCCAGGCCAAGCTCTCTGTGGGAGATGAAGGCCCAGCTAACTTATCATCCCCTTCCTCCATGTCCTCATCCGCCACAGCTGGCCCTAATGCAAGTGGGACCCCCGGTGCCGCCCCCTGCCCCCCAGGCACAAAAGGGAACTGGGTTGCTACAGTTTCATCCATTTCTTATGTTGTTTTAGACATTTTCATGACTAATGTCAAAAGATTTATTGACACAATAAAGACAGTATGTGTGCCTGCTTTTAAATGTTATACATTTGCAAAGACATAATGAGTGGCCATAAATAATTGCCTTCATATAGAAATTCGTATTTTGGGGCAGAGTTTTAATGTCCCTACAGCCTATTCCCTATCAAGTTAGCTTTGAAACCACAAATGCTGGTGTTTCTCATGCTCCAAATAACAATGCATACTTTCAGATCAATCTATAAAACGTCTAAATAAGACTAGCATTGGAAACGTGTTTCTTTTGCAAAGTGCAATCCAGCTAATATTTTAATCTTTCATTCTTTATTTCGTTATGGTGCAATATGTTTTGATTGTCCAGCAGTCTCACTTTAATGCTGAATCTGTTTAAAAAACTGAAAACAACCCTGATGTCGACTCATGAACTTCCTAAGTAATGTGTTGAAAGAACAACTCAAGAAGGATGATGTTGATGTAGCATGACTCAGGCTACATCCACATTTTCCGGCTCGTACTTTCAGACCAAACACATTGCAAATGATTAATTATTGGTGAGTTTTCTGGTAATGAGGCAGCTTTTTCAAAACTGAGAGACATCGGATATATCCGATCATAGATAACTAGAATGAACACCTTTCAGCAGAGATCAAATTAGCAAAAATCAGCAAGTAGATATTGCTTTCAGCATTTTTCCAATCAAAGTGTTTTTAATTGTAATATGGCAGTCATAGGGTGGATCCACAACGCCCTATATCCCAGGATCTGATCTCAAATTATCTACTTTGGACTTAATTATATGAGTCAACCCTGCCAGATAACCTGGAATAAGAAAATAATCTGAGATCAGATTCTATTATATAGGGCAGTGTAGATTCAGCAGTAGATGGGGCCTTAGATAGTATCTCCCCTAGACATAGGCAATCCATGGTTCTGAATGGTTCTAAAGTACTTACAAAACAAAAGTATTGCTAAAGTTCTGGTGGTAAACATTTCAGAACTCTAACAAAACTTTCAAAATTTCATTATTATTTCATTATTGTCTATTTTTATGACATAACCAATTAAGAATTGCCATTTTTGAAGGTTTTGTTAGAGTTCTGAAATTTTCACCACCAGAACTTTAGTAACCCTGTAGAAGCAAAGCAGCAGCACCCCCTAGTCTTCACCACCAGAACTTTAGTTTTGTAAGTACTTTAGAACCATTTAGAACCATGGATTGCCCATGCTTTTTGGATAAGTATTTGACCCTGTCCCGCCGTAATCCTAAGGTGCATCGACCAGGCATGGGCAAACTTTGGCCCTCCAGGTGTTTTGGACTTCAAGTTCCATAATTTCTAACAGCCTGTAGGCTGTTAGTAACTGTGGGAGTTGAAGTCCAAAATACCTGCACAACCAAAGTTTGCACATGCCTGATCTACACGATAGAATTAATGCAGCCACTTTGCTATGGCTCAATGCTATGGTAGTTATAGTTTGGAGAGGTACCAACACTTTGGCAGAGAAGGCTAAATATCAAACTACAACTCCCAGCATTCCATAGCATAGAGCCATGGCAGTTAAAGTGATGCCAAACTGCATGAATTCTACAGTGTAGATGTGCCCTATATCTCAAAAAGGAAGTAATTTATACCATGAATCAAATGTGCTGCTAACTTTACCCCGTGTATCATTAAATTAGCAGCTGTTCTGAGAACAGATCCTTTACTGTAGCAAAAAGCATATGCAGGTTTTTGGCAGCAGTGCAGATGTTAGAAAACTGTTGAAAGTGTAATGAAATCAAATCTAGCTTGTAAAGATAAGGGGGAAACAATAAAACGATAAATGTAAAGGTGGCCAATATAACACTTACCTGGATTTAAATGCGCTTTGAGCATTTGATTAAGGAAAGTAAAAAGGCAACGAAATTAACCAAAGGCGTATCTGTTCCAAACATTGATTAAAGGATTAAAAAGGAACTTCAGCAGGTGCACTTGAAAGTCAACATAAATCAGTGCTGTGAGGATGCACCTGTTAGCTTTGGGAAAGAGTTATGTTTATTGTATTTACTGTTCGCAGTTTTAAGATCTGTGTATTGTACTACATCCCCCTCTTTCATCCCTCCGTAAAATAGTATCAAATATCAATATGTTTCTTGCTGCTGTGAGCTTTCAATTCACGTCCAAACTAGGATGGCTACTACTAGGTTGTTTTGGTACCATTGTATTCTTCTGAAACGGAGAGAGTATGACTTGCCCAAGGTCACCCAGGCCCCATATACACTGCCATATAATCCAGTTTCTGAATGCAGATTACCTGCTTTAAACTGAATTATATGAGTCTACATGGACATATAATCCAGGCTCGATCCACACTGCCATATAATCCAGTTTCTGAATCCAGATTATCTGCTTTGAACTGGATTAGATGAGTCTACACAGCAATATAATCCAGGCTGGATCTACATTGCCATATAACCCAGTTCAAAGCAGAGAATCTGCATTCAGAAATCGGATTATATGGCAGTGTAGGTGGGCTCCGTTTGAAGCAGATAATCTGGATTCAGAAACTGGATTATTTGGCAGTGTAGATGGGACCCAGTGGAGATTCAAACGATGCTCATAAATCCTTTTAGACAGCCATATAACCCAGAATATCGAGGCAAAATAACCCACAATATCTGCTTTAAACTGAGTTATCTGAGTTCATGCTGTCATATATCCCAAGGCAGTTCCAGACAGACCTTTAACCCAGAACCATCCGCATTTTAAAAACGTGGATGTTCCTGGGGGCCTGTCTACACACACCCCCTAGAAAGCACGCACTTTCTGTGGTGGGTGTCCAAATATTCTCGCAGGACTGACCCGCGAAAACATCTGGAGACCCTGCCACTCTTCTCCAAAGCCCTTTGAAAAGTAAGCAAAACTTACTCGGCCTCCAGTAGACTGTAGCTAGAGTTCTCCCGGCACATAGAAATGATGCCCCAGAAGAGCGATTTCCTATGCGCCGGGAGAGCTCCAGCTACAGTCTACTGGAGACCGGGTAAGAAAGTTTACCTTTCTTTTCAAAGGGCTTTGGGGAAGGGATGGGTATTCCCACAGTTTTCCGACCTAATTTAGTCCAGAAAACTGTGGGAATTGTGTCTGGACTGTAGTCCAGAGACCAGAAGTAGTGGGTTTATCCCGTGCCTTCCAAGAAATCCACTATCTAATTAATTCCTGGTTTGTGGTGAATTAATCCGGGATTGTCCAGGACGTCATCTGGACAGCCTCTTCTTTATTGCGGGAGTTACCGCAATAAAGGGGCTGTCTGGATGCACTCCCAGTTCAAAGCAGATAATGTGGAATTTTATTCAGCTAAGAGGCCTTAGTGGTCAGTTTCTAAATAGTTTCAAAACTGATTGATTGCTGCTTTATTCATTTTTGTTCCTTTTTGTGTGGATTCTCACTGGAGTATTGTAACCACATTGATATCTTGGGCAACGATTAATCGATTTGCCCCAACGAAATGGGAAATTATTGTTTCCATTTGATGTTTGATGTTTTGTCCTATGTCTGTTGTAATAGGCTGTGTTTTTTATTTAATTTTAGTCGTTAAGTTATAATTCGTGTTTATATGTTGGGTTGCTTAAATTTTGTTAGTATGGATGTATTGTTGTAGTATTTGGGCATTGAATGTTTGTCTTTTATGTTTGGAATCCGCCTTGAGTCTTTTCCGGGAGATAGAGCAGAATATAAATAAAGTATTTTTATTATTTTAAATTTAAACAAATACTTTTATTTTCATACATACCTATTTTAAATAAATCAGTGATCTAAATGAAATACAGAAGAAGGTTTGATCAAGACTGTGAAACTTCAATATGGATCCCATATGGGGGACATTGTAGTTGGATATAGATCTCCACTGTTGTTTGCATGTGTGACTCGCACAGTCCTGGGAAGATTGAAAACGTCAACCTCAGATGTTACTTTCTATAATCAGATGTAATCTGAATATTTGCCAGTTATAACCATAATGTGTATATTGTGTGTCCTCCCCTCACCTGCTGCCTTCATGGGAATGATGGGAATTTTAGTCCCGCTAATCTAATGACCAGGAGGAAAGTTGTTGTACGTTTAGAGAGTAGTGCCCCGGGACACATGTTTATTAGACTGAAAAAAGAAACGAAAGAACACAGAGGGTGATTTAGTTGAAGAAAAGATCACCGAGTGGCATCATAGCAGAAAAACAATAGTGTTCTTATCAGCTAAAGGTGCGTTCTTGCCTTCCTTCTGTTTCCTCTGTCTCCTCTAATAGACTGAATTTGGGGAAATGCACATCTTAAAACTAAAGAATGGTGGCTATTGACAACCATTTAATGCTGGAGGGTTGAGACATTCATTTAAATGGTGAGCACTTTTTGCTCCCTTCTTTATAGTTCATAGTTAGTTAGGCAGTGGGGTCAGGTCAGAGAAGGAATTGAAATGTGGGGGGAAAGTCCCTTTCAGTCTCTATTTCATGGTTTTCTCTATGGAGAGGTAGCCTTCTTATTTTTTTTATTTTGTATTTTTTTGTAAATCAATGTCTCTTCTGGCCTTCATTGTGTTTGAAATCCCCCCACCGGACTGACAGCGTGAATTTCGGTTTCTCACAGCAGGAGACAAGCAGCCTGGAAGCCAATAAGTGGGATGTCTTTGTCGTCATTTGACAATTCAGAAGAGGACAAAAGTTCTCCTGCAGGTTAGGAAGATGGATTTGATTACTCTGTGGCCAAAGCCTAGGGTTGCCTTGCCGTGTGAGAGAAAAACAGAACACAACATGTCTCCCGATGCATGACAACCCTGATTTGCTGAAGGGACATATGCCTGCTTTTCGGTTATATCAGCATCTGCCAATGATAGTTTTCAGTTTCTGAATATGTCTTCTGTAGGCCTTTATGTGTTTGGCAATGAAAGTTGTTTACTCACCACCAGAGCTGGCTCTGCCATTGGACAAAGTAAAGCAGTTGCTTCGGGATGCTGATTTTTCATGTTTTTAGTTGTGTGTGTATGTGTCTTCAAGTTGCCTGTTGACTTATGGAGAACCCATGAATTTCATATGATTTTCTTAACATGGAAATACTCAGTAGTGATTTTTCATTACCTTCCTTTGAAATATAGCCTTTGGCACCTGGTATGCATTGATATTCCCTTAATCAAATACTACGCCGCTTTGAGTCTTCTGTGGAAAGAAAAAAGGGGGTATAAATAAACATCATCATCATTGTAGCTGACCCTGCTTGCTTCCAAGATCAGATGGGACCTCATGCCTTCAGAGTATATACCCAACATTGCCTGGGTGTCAAAGGGGCCACTGCCTTCCTAGCACAGCAGATTAAACCACCAGCTGCAGAAAATCTTGCCAATGAGAAGGTTGCAGTTCAAGCTGCGGGTTGGGGTGAGCTCCTGCCGTCAGCCCTAGCTCCCCCAACCTAGCAGTTTAAAAACAGTGATGTGAGTAGATCAATGAGTATCACTTTGGCGGGAAAGTAAAAGGCGTCCATGCAGGCATGCCGGCAATCAATCGGGATGGCGTCCATGGACAACAGGCTCCTTGGCATGAAAAATGGAACAACGGCACTTTCCCATGGCTGGAGTTGAGCACAGCCTCCAGATCCCAGAGATGAAATGAGAGAACCCTTTGCCTCTGTCTATGTACTGTCTGTCTTTGTTGCTAATTGTATAACAGCATTGAATGTTTGCCATATATGTATTCTGTAATCCATTCTGAGTCCCCCTGGGGAGAATATAAATCACGTTTTTTTAATTATTTTACTGACACAAAACACAGTATGTATATGCAAACAAGATATGCTGGATTTTGTATCACAGAATCACAAGTTGAACACTTCCCAAGTGTCTAGAACTGTGTGATGTATTTTCAAATGATGTGTGCAGAAAGATGATGATTATGATAATTATTATTATCCTTTCTTTCTTTCTCCCTTCCCATCATACCTTTCCTGCTTTCATTTCCCTCCATTTTCATTCTCCCCGCCCCCTTTTTTCTCCTTCCTTTCATCTTTTCTTCCCCTCATACACATCACCTTTCTTTCCCTGTGATATCACAGATAACTTTTTTGAAGTCTGGAAAAATTGAGCACATTGAACAGACAACAAAATGAATAGTGAGCATCCCAAATTGAGGAAGAGGTGTAGAATGCTTCTAATATTGTTCTATGACTCCCAATCACAAAAGAAGTAACGGAGGACAAAATACGGTTTAGGAATAATTTTATTTTCTTGATTCATATTAGTTTCGGAAACCCTGAGGGTTCTGTGGAGTATGGTTTGAAAAATGCTGATTCGGAACAATAAGCTGGGAGTGGTAATAAAGCCCCTTCTCAGTCTCAATTAACTTTTTTTTAAAAAAAATCAATTGTACCTAAAGCATGGAAAGTACCACAAATTCTCACCAAACAGAGGCACACCTGCCATTTTGCAGTTAACTGCAATGATATCAAGTTCTAAAGTGCCAGGTGTTAGAGTAGTGCTGTTAGTCATAAATGCTAAAAATGTTCAAGGACTAGCTGCCACAGATTAAAATGTTTGCTCGAGAGGGCTGTGTTCCAGGTAGTGTCTTTGCACATCCATATGTAAACCCTTTGAAAGCCCGCATTTGATTTATATGAATAAGCTGAGCTAAGATCACATTACTCTTCGTGCTGTATTCTTCGCACTGATTTTTGTAATGCAATGCTGCAAAAAAAAAAACCAAGAAAAAAAGGATAATAATACCAAAGCAAGAAAATAACTAAAATCGCTCTTATCCTATCAACTGCCTAAAGGAGTGATAGGGCAGTTAATGGATTTACTAAATCCTGTTGCAAATTACAGCAGCTGGAAAAACAACTATCTGGATTTATTGTCTCTTTCTCACCTTCTCACCTTGTATATTTTCATGACTGTTTGGTGGTCAATAAATAGCTGGTAGATTTTTAGCTAAACATCTTGCTGCCAAAATATTGTAGTGAAGACAGTTGTTATCATGTTATTACAAAGTGCAACAGCAGACACCAAGCAGGCTGTTTTCCAGAGGATTAAAACAGAGCATCTATTGCAGAACTGTATTTTGAAGGATAAATTGCACCATGTTTAGAAACTATATTATTTTTGTTACTAGGTGAGGTATCCCCATGAGAATCTTCCTTTTACCTCTAATCCATAATAAGAGAATTATGCAAAAAATAACAGAAAATGATTTCCTACAAGGCATGTTAAGCCTGAAGAAGAGAAGGCTGAGAGGAGACATGGTGACAATGTATAAATATGTGAGGGGAAGTCATAGGGAGGAGGGAGCAAGCTTGTTTTCTGCTGCCCTGGAGACTAGGATGCAATGGAACAATGGCTTCAAACTACAGGAAAGGAGATTCCACCTGAACATTAGGAAGAACTTCCGAACTGTGAGAGCTGTTCAGCAGTGGAACTCTCTGCCCGGAATGTGGTGGAGGCTCCTTTGGAGGCTTTTAAATAGAAGCTGGATGGCCATCTGTCATGAGTGCTTTGAATGAGATTTTCCTGGTTCTTGGCAGAGGGTTGAACTGGATGGCCCACGAGGTCTCTTCCAACTTTATGATGCTAAGGAGGTGGCAAATTTGCTCCCTCTATTTTTAGGCATTGTGGATTGGAGAGGGAAAGGCACACTATACAAAAATGAAATTTAACTTAAACACATTCTGTTTGATCTGCTCACCCATCACATTCTGGTTAACAAGGGCCCCCAAACTACACTGCCACATAAAATCCATATTTATCTGCTTTGAACTGAATTATATGGCAGTGTTGATCCAACCAAGGAGGACCACTTAGGTTGTGATGGTAAGAATGTGGAGGAAGCATCTCCCCCAAATGGAAAAAGCTTGGTCTTGAGTTTTGTTTATGAGGAAAGCCAAGAAGACTTTCCCCCTTTCTTTTCCCACACATTCTGGTTAAGAAAAATGTTGGAGATGGTCAGTATCAAACACATGTATTATTTCAGTGGCATGAGATTTTACCAGAAAACGTTGCTTGAGTTGGATCAGTAATTGCTAATGAAATGACTGCACTAACAACCTGTAATCTCTGATTTTCCTCAGGAGGCCTCAGAATTTCCATTTATTTGAGTGTTTATTGCATGTCTGCACAGTCGAATATCTGGAGATCCCTATGCCCCCAGTCAACTTTGTGTTGGCTGTGCCCAGAATAGAAGAACCCATGTAGGTGAAGAACATGAATTGTATACGGGCTTGCCAACATAAAAGAACATAGTTTTGATGTGGCATCTTTAAGAGTAACAGAAATTTTAATATGCTCTTTGATGGATTACAGTCCATTTTCTCACAAGCAAAAAGTCATCCTAGAACATCAGGTACAGTATATAAATATAGGCTAGATCTACACTGCCATATCATATAATTTGGAACTGCATTATATGGTCAGTGTAGACCAGGCATGGGCAAACTTTGGCCCTCCGGGTATTTTGGACTTCAGCTCTCACAATTCCTAATAGCTGGTGTTTTGAAGTTGGCCACATTGAAGCTACATTTTGGGAGAAAGTGATCATTGAAGTAAAGTTTTTTGATATTCATTGTTTGTATGCACTTTTTTTATTATTACCTGTTTCTTGGAAATAAACAAATAGCCTGTGGAAGTAGGTATTGTGTGCCTCTGCGACTGCTAAAAGATGCATATGTTGCTACTGGAAGCTTTTTACCAATGTAATTTAATGGATAGAAGCTCTAAGAATGCTTGCAAAATTTGAAATAATGATATATAGACAACACTTACAAAATTGCTTATGTTTGGATATTTGATCAGTTTTAAATAAACTTGTGGCTAATGTGGCTATTTTCCCTTCTTATCCGTTTTTATTTTCCTGCTTTTCTTACATTGGAACAGTAACTGAAATTCCTTTTTGAATATAAATAACATTTACTTTTTTAAATTAAAAAAAACATAGGATGGGTTAATATACTAAATCCTCAAGGCATATGTTATCTTCATCCAAGGGAAGGCTGACTGACGTTAATGGAGTTAGAGGTATATTGCCGCAGAGATGAAAGATGATGCTATAGTCACAGGAATGCAGATGGAATGGTTTACATGTGGAAAACACACCTTCCTGTGCTCACAATGAACCTCTTTTTGTTTGGCAGGTTGGCCAAAAGATTCTTAACTGCTATTATTAAACAGAATTTAAGTCATGGGGACTTCCGAGAGCACTGCTGCCTGCCCTTCGCATGCTGATTTCATTTACAAGTACAGCTTTATTGGAACAGTTTACAGTGGGGGCACTATATATGTTTACATTTATATCTATCTATTTTTAGTAGGTAACAGAAAACTGTTAAAATGGGATTGGAAGACTGTAAGAATGAGCACAAAGGTAAAGAAAGTAAGATTCCTCGCTGTTTGGAAAACAACACAAAGGTAAACAGTAGAAGATTCTTTGTTGTTTGGAAATGTAATTTTTGCCTAAACTGTGAGTTTTTGTCGAATGCCCCTCCCCCACCCATGGCCATGACATTTAGAGATTATGCGGGTTGTGGAACAAGAAGTAGATTTTTCAAGTTCTTTGTTATGAGTTTAATATATTAAAGGTAAAGGTTTCCCCTTGACATTGAGTCTAGTTGAGTCCAACTCTGGGGGGTGGTGCTCATCTCCATTTCTAAGCCAAAGAGCCAGCGTTGTCTGTAGACGCCTCCTAGGTCATGTGGTTGGCATAACTGCATGGAGTGCCATTACCTTCCCGCTGAAGCGGTACCTATTGATCTACTCACATTTTCATGTTTTCGAACTACTAGGTTGGCAGAAGCTGAGCTAGCAACAGGAGCTCACTCCATCCCATGGATTTGAATTGCTGACCTTCTGTTGCACCACCATGGCCCCACTATATATATGTGTGTGTATATGTGTGTGTGTGTGTGTATATACACACTTATTTAGTGTTGTATACTTATACACATACACCTACACATACACATACACCTACACAAACTCTCTTATATAGTGAAACATATATGTATTGACTGATTTCATTTATTTGCTACTTTCCCCTCTAAGTAGGACCCAAAGAAAATCAATGGAAAAAACTTAATGAAATTTTTAAACAATCAAAAACCACCACATCAATCATTAAATAAAATCATGCAAGAGACATGCTAAGGTTTTTACGCATCCCAATATGAAACTTCCCTACATTAAACAAAAAAGTACTTAAACAAAAAGATGTTAATCTGTCAGCAAAAAAAGAGCAGGGATGAGGGACAGCCTAAACTTCCATAGCGGTAATTCCAGAAAGTGGGAGCAGTTACCAAGAAGGTCTCCACCCTGTGATGGTTGTGGGACCAAGAGATAGACTTTCCATATAGATCTTAAAACTGTGGCAGGTTTACATAGGGATATGTGGTCTTTCGGATAGTCTGGACGTAAGTGGTACAGGGCTCATGAACAGCATTTTAAATTGTTCCCAAAAACGAACTGGTAACCAGTGAAGTCATCTGTCAGGGGTACTTTGATTGTGCTTTTCCTGTATGGCAGGGTTTTGGATTAGATAGCCCATGTGGTCTCCTCAAATTCTATGGTTCTATATGAAGCTGTTTCAACAATGGAAGTACAGGCAGACCCCGAGTTATGAACGAGATACGTTCTGTAGGTTTGTTCTTAAGTTGCATTTGTTTTTAAGTCAGAAAAGCCAAATATATAAACAGTTTAGCTTTGCATAGCATAGGGAAGGGTTAACATCCATGTGGTGTTCGTTCTGCTGTCTGTGCCCCTTTTCTCCTCACTTTCT
The DNA here is from genome assembly GCA_030556195.1 of Anolis apletophallus. Lineage (NCBI taxonomy): Eukaryota > Metazoa > Chordata > Lepidosauria > Squamata > Anolidae > Anolis > Anolis apletophallus. The sequence continues at coordinate 38,395,109 of JARBWK010000008.1, read as the reverse complement.
GTACCTATGAAAATTGGATTTTGAAAGATTTGGTTTTTTGTGGAAACAAGAATTGGTGAGAAAGCTTCAGCGGGGACACCTTTTTCCCATGATAACTCTTCCAGGAGTGAATTTTCCTTCCTACGGGTAGATTTCTCTCACTTCCTATTTTCTCATCCCATTCTTAACTATGGGTCATTTGTAAGTTGGATGTTCATAATTCTTGGACTGCCTATATATGCTCCTGGTCAATATTCTGATCCTGGTCAATATTCTGGCCGCATTTTGGATCCAAACTGTTTCAAACATGCACCTTAAATCTAGAGGTTTTGCAGAGTGGCACCCCAAGCACAACCAAGACGCTGTCATGACGCTGAACATCAAGCCAACAGTGTGATGCAGCAGCTAAAAAAGCCAATGGGGTTTTGGGCTGCATCTAAAGGTGTATAATGTCTAGATTGAGGGAAGTCATGGTACCTCTCTATTTTGCTTTGGTTAGATCTCACCTGGAATACTGTGTCCAATTCTGGGCATCACAGTTCAAGAGATATTGACAAGCTGTCCGGAGGAGGGCAACTAAAATGATCAAAGTTCTAGAGATCATGCCCTATGAAGAGTGTCTTCAAGAACTGGGTAGGTTTAGCCTGCAGAAGAGAGGAGACATGATAACCATGTGAGGTTTGTTGTCTGCTACCCTTTAAACTAGGACTTGGAGCAATGGGTTCAAATTACAGGAAAGGATATTCCACCTGAACATTAGGAAGAACTTCCTGATTGTAAGTTGTTCAACAGTGGAACTCTCTACCTCAGAGTGTGGTGGATGTTCCTTCCTTGGAAACTTTTAAACAGAGGCTGGATGGCCATCTGTCAGGGATACTTTGATTGTGCTTTTCCTGCATGGCAGGGGCTTGGACTAGATGGTCCATGTGGTCTTTACGACTCTATGATTCTATGATTGTAGCTGGAGAGATGCCACTGAGAACTCACAAGCAGGGTTTGAAGATTATGGACTCCTCATGTTTTGCTATGCCTCCTCTTCAAAGAGACTGCATTAACTAGTTGCTGCCCATTAACTGTTACATGAATATCAGAATAAATTAATAGCAGCTTAAGGAATACAATCTTTCTCATTGTTTATGATTTCACCAGTCTTTCCAAACTGGCAACTATTCCAAGTATGAAAACATCAGGAATAATTTCACAACATTCAAATTAATGAGTTAATTTAATCTGTTGATTAAATACCAGAACATTTCTCAAAAGATCATTCCACAGAGGGGGCACTGCTACTAAAAATCGTTCACCCACCAGCTGCAACCCAGCTCATCTTATTCAGCAGCATCATCTGAAAGAAGGCCTTAGCAGATAATCGTCATCATGCCTTGGTAAGTCACGACTGTTACTTTTCTCGGACAAAGTATACAAAGGGATACTAGTTTAGAGAATGAAATTGTGGCATAAACTTTGATGGACATACTGTAGGGTGTATCTATGCTATAAAATGTAGTGTCGCACCACTTTAACTGACATGGTTCAATGATATGGAATCATGGGGTTAGTATATTGATGAAGCAGTAGCACCCTTTGGCAGAGCTTATGATACCAACTTTGTTCTCTCATTCTCTAAAGTGCTACAAGATCCCTTTACATCAGACCTGGGCAATTGCCGGCCCTCCAGGTGTTTTGGACTTCAAATCCCAGAAATCCCAACAGCTGGTAAACTGGCTAGGATTTCTGGGAGTTGAAGTCCAAAACACCTAGAGGGCCAGCAATTGCCCAGGTCTGCTTTACATAATAAAGAAGAGGAGGAGGAAGAGTTGTTGTTATATAGGGTTCTTTTTGCACCTTAGAAACTGAGGGAATAATAATAATAATTGTTATTATTATTAGAAACACAAAAAAGATTAGTATTCAGCAAACAACATCGCTATGCTGGCTGTTGTATTGGAACACACGTTGGACACTTCCCAAATGTCTAGGACTGTGTGATATATCAGCAAATAATGCGTGCAGATCCCAGTAGGGTGTCTTTTTTGCACCTGACAGATGGTTCTTTTGTCAGTGCCGATTGTGTTTTAAGTGCAGGCAAAGGTCTTTAGGCACTGTACCCAGTGTGCCGATCACCACTGGGACCTCCTTGACTGGCTTGTGCCAGAGTCTTTGCAGTTCGATCTCTAAATCCACGTATCGTATCAGTTTTTCCAGTTGTTTTTCTTCAATCCTGCTGTCTTTGGTTCCTGTTTAGGTTCGAATCCTGGGAGCGGTGTGATTTCCCGCTGTTAGTCCCAGCTTCTGTCAACATAGCAGTTCGAAAACATGCAAATGTGAGTAGGTCAATAGGTACTGTGCCGGCAGGAAGTTAATGGCACTCCGTGCAGTCATGCCAGCCACATGACCTTGGAAGTGTCTATGGACAACTATGACTCTTCGGCTTAGAAATGGAGATGAGCACCAACCCCCAGAGTCAGACATGACTGGACTTACTGTCAAGGGAAAACTTTTACCTTTTACCTACTTTAAATTACTTTCGTTCTTTATATATACTGTATGATCAAACATCCAAATCAGAAAAATAATAACAATAAGAGTCCCTCTGGAAAAGGCTTGGGCCAACTTGGGCCCTCCAGGTGTTTTGGACTCCAACTCCCACCATTCCTCACATCCGTTCCTTTCCCCCTCAGCCTTGTAGTTTTACAAGGGCTTCAGCCTTCTGTGCTAAAGAGTGTTGGTGCCTCATCAACTTGCCCACTTCATGGGCCAACTTGGGCCATCCAGGTGTTTTGGACTCCAACTCCCACCATTCTTCGCAGCCTCAGGCCCCTTCCTTTCCCCCTCAGCCTTGCCTAGTTTTGCCTCAAGGCACCCAGGGTTGCATAACCTAGGGTGCTTCTAGCCTGGGCCAACTCCCTGGTGCTAAACCATTCTACGGGGCCCCTTCCTTTCCCCCTCAGCCTTGGTGCCTTCTGTGCTAAAGGGTGTTGGTGCCTCACCCAGGGTTGCATAGCCTAGGGTACTTCTACAACAGGCCTGGCCCAACTTGGGCCCTCCAGGTGTTTTGGACTCCAACTCCCACCATTCTTCGCAGCCTCAGGCCCCTTCCTTTCCCCCCCTCAGCTTTGTAGTATTACAAGGGCTTCAGCCTTCTGTGCTAAAGGGTGTTTGTTGGTGCCTCATGAGGGTTGCATAACCTAGGGTGCATCTACACCAGGCCTGGGCCAACTTGGGCCCTCCAGGTGTTTTGGACTCCAACTCCCACCATTCTTCACAGCCTCAGGCCCCTTCCTTTCCCCCCTCAGCCTTGTAGTTTTACAAGAGCTTCAGCCTTCTGTGCTAAAGGGTTTTGGTGCCTCACCAAAGTGCAGCACCCAGGGTTGCATAACCTAGGGTGCTTCTACACCAGGCCTGGGCCAACTTGGGCCCTCCAGGTGTTTTGGACTCCAACTCCCACCATTCTTCGCAGCCTCAGGCCCCTTCCTTTCCCCCCTCAGCCTTGTAGTTTTACAAGGGCTTCAGCCTTCTGTGCTAAAGGGTGTTGGTGCCTCACCAGGGTTGCATAACCTAGGGTGCTTTTACACCAGGCCTGGCCCAACTTGGGCCCTCCAGGTGTTTTGGACTCCAACTCCCACCATTCTTCACAGCCTCAGGCCCCTTCCTTTCCCCTCAGCCTTGTAGTTTTACAAGGGCTTCAGCCTTCTGTGCTAACGGGTGTTGGTGCCTCACCAGGGTTGCATAACCTAGGGTACTTCTACACCAGGCCTGGCCCAACTTGGGCCCTCCAGGTGTTTTGGACTCCAACTCCCACCATTCTTCACAGCCTCAGGCCCCTTCCTTTCCCCCCTCAGCCTTGTAGTTTTACAAGGGCTTCAGCCTTCTGTGCTAAAGAGTGTTGGTGCCTCACCAAAGTGCAGCACCCAGGGTTGCATAACCTAGGGTGCATCTACACCAGGCCTGGGCCAACTTGGGCCCTCCAGGTGTTTTGGGCTACAGTTGGGCCCTCCATTCAGGCTGTGAGGAATGGTGGGAGTTGGAGTCCGAAACACCTGGAGGACCCAAGTTGGTCTTGTGTAAGAAATGTGGACCCTGGGAAACCAGTCCATGAGGCAGCAGCTCCAGAGGCTCTGCTCTCCTCCTTCCTCTTCATCCTCCCAGCTTGGGGTCTCCCCTCTCCCTCCCCCATAATCAGCCCCCCCCCCTCGCCCCCCGGCCCCCCTCTCCCTCCTGCCTCTTTGCCGGCGGTATTTGGGGAGAGGGGAGGGGTGGTCTGCCCCCCTCCCTCTCTTTTTTTTGGCCCATGAAGGATTTCATTGAGTGCGAAGACAGAGAGCAGAGACAGAAAGCAGAAGGAGGCGGCCGCTGCCTTTGTAGTCGGGGAGGAATGCGGAAATGTTGAAGCACTATGTCAAACTTTTTTGAAACGGGGTCAAGTCACATTCAGCCAGCGTGGGAAACCGAGGGGGAGAAGGGGAGAAAGGGAAGAGAGAGAGAGAGAGAGGGAGGAGAAGAGAGAGAGAGTGAGTAGAGTTTGGAGAGGGGGGAGAAAAGAGAAAAAAAGAAAACTCTTCTGCTCCCAGGCTGAGCCAGAGAGAGAGAGAGAGAGAGAGAGAGAGAGAGAGAGAGAGAGAGAACTTTTTTTTCACAGGCAGGAAGAGTGTCCGTGGGTAGAGTTTGGGGAAGGCTTTGATCAGAGTTATTACAACCCCCCCCCCTCTTTTCTCTCTAAGGGAGGAGGAAGAAGAGGGAGGCTTGCGAGATCCTCTCTTTGCATGAAGAAGAGGAGGAGGAAGGAGGAGAAGGTGCCGTTTTGCCCTCCCCGAGTTTGCCAGGGAGATGCGGGTTGAGGAGGAGGAGGCGCTCCGGTGCTGGCGGCTACCTGTGTGGCCCAGGCCGGGTCTGCGGGGAGCCCCGAACCGTAGAAGCACCATGTGAACCTTCCTCCTCCTCCCCTTGACCCATCCGCGTTGGATGGGCAGCCAGCTCTTAGGACTTCCCAAAGAGAGAGAGAGGGAGAGGAAGCAAGCTGTCCTTTCCTTCCTTCCTTCCTTTCCTCCTTCCTTCCTTCCTTCCTCCCACCCCCTGCTTTTATTCCTCCTTTAATTGTATAGAAGGGAGGGAGGGGGTCCTTTTTGATTGCTCTCTCCAGAGATCCCCGTTTGGCTCTGAAGACCGAGGCACCTCTCCAAGAGGAGCAGCAGCACCAGCAGAAGCGCACGCCAGGTACTTCCTTGGCCCAGAAGTGCCATGTGCTCATCGAGATTGATAGGCTCTTTGCTTTCAATGGGGAGAAGGGCTATTGAGTGGCGGGGCTTGGCTCCGGGAGGGATCTATAACCCCCCCCCCCCCTTTACACCCACCCACCCCACTAGCCTTCTTCTCATGGTCAAAAGGGGATTTTACATGGTGGGGTGGGGGTTGAGTTTGGGGGGTTTATTATCCCCTTTTGACATCCAAGCCCCCCACTGCCCACTTTCCAGATCAAAAGGGGGTCTTCTCATTATCAAAAGGGGGTCTTAAATGGCGGGGTTGAATTATTACCCCCTTTTACTGTACATCCAAACACCCCACTGCCCACCTTCCAGATCAAAAGGGGGTCTTCTCATTATCAAAAGGGGGTCTTAAATGGCAAGGGTTGAATTACTACCCCCTTTTACATCCAACCACCCCATTGTCCACCTTCCAGACCTCCCTCTGAGTCCAGATTGACTAAATAGAGAAGGGGTTTAAACAATGCGGGTTGGCTTTTGGGGGGGCTCTATTTTCCCCCTGTACACCCACCCACTAACATTCCTCACTCCCTGCACCCACTCACCTTGCTAGCATTCCTCTCATGATCCAAAGGGGGTCATCCAAGCACCCCACTGCCCACCTTCCAGATCAAAAGGGAGTCTTCACATGATCAAAAGGGGGTCTTAAATGACGGGGTTGAGTTATTAGCCCCCTTTGCATCCAACCACCCCATTGCTCACCTTCCAGACCTCTCTCTGAGCCCCAGGATCACTGACTAAATAGAGGAGGGTCTCAAATACTTTCGGGTTGGCTTTTGGGGGGCTCTATTATCCCCCTCTATTATCCCCCTGTTAGTGGGTTGGGTGGGTACCCAACCCACTAACATTCCTCTCATGATCAAAGGGGGGTCTTAAATGGTGAGGGTTGAGTTTGGGGGGGCTTTATTATCCCCTTTTGCACCCAACCACCTCATTGAACACCTTCCAAATCTCTCTCTGAGCCCCAGGATCATTGACCAAATAGAGGAGAGTCTTAAATAGTGTGGGTTGGCTTTTTGGTGGCTCTATTACTCCCCTTTACACCCACGCACCCCACTAGCCTTCTTCTCATGATAAAAAGGGGGTCTTAAATGCAAGGGTTGAGTTGGGGGGGGGGGCTTTATCACCCCCTTTATATCCAGCTACCCTGTTATCCACCTTCCAGACCTCCCTCTGAGTCCCAGGATCATTGACTAAATAGAGAAGGGTCTTAAATAGTGCGGGTTGGCTTTGGGGGCTCTGTGATCCCCCTTCATACCCACCCACTTTTCTAGCATTCCTCTCATGTTCAAAAGGGGGTCTTAAATGGCGATGGTTGAGTTTGGGGAGCTTCATTAACCCCTTTTGCATCCAACCACCCCATTGCCCACCTTTCAGACCTTCCTCTGAGCCTCAGGATTATTGATTAAATAGAGGAAGGGTTTTAAATAGTGGGGGGTGGCTGTTGGGGGACTCTTTTATATTTAACACTCTTATTATCAAAATGGGGTCTTAAATGGTGAAGTTTGAGATTGGGGGGCTTTATTACCTCCTTTTACATTCAAACACCTCATTGCCCACCTTCCAGACCTTCCTCTGAGCCTCAGGATCATGAAATAGATAGAGAGGGGGGAGTCTTAAATAGTGGAGGTTTGCTTTTGAGTGGCTTTATTATCCCCCCCCCATAAGCCCACCCATTCCTCTCAAAAGGGGATCTCAAATGGTGAAGACTGAGTTACTACCTCCTTTTGCAGCCAACCACGTCATTGCCCACTTTCCAGATCTTCCTCTGAGCCTCAGGATCATTGACTAAATAGAGGAGGGTCTTAAATAGTTCAGGTTGGCTTTTGGGGGGCTCTATTATCCCCCTTTTTACATCCACCACCTCATTAACATTCCTCTCATGATCAAAGATGGGTTTTAAATGGCAAGGGTTGAGTTATTACCCCATTTTACATACAACCACTCTCAATTGCCCACCTTCCAGACCTCCCTCTGAGCCTCAGGATCATTGACTCAATAGGGGAGGGTCTTAAATAGTGCAGGTTGGCTTTTGAGGGGCTCTATTATTTGCTTTTACACCCACCCACCCCACTAGCCTTCCTCTCATGATCAAAAGGGAGTTTTACGTGGTGGGGATTGAGTTTGGGGGGTTTATTACCTCCTTTTACACCCAAGCACCCCACTGCCCACCTTCCAGACCTTCCTCTGAGCCTCGGGATCATTGACTAAATCAAGGAGGGTGGTTGGATATAAAAGCGGGTATTAAAGCCCCCCCAAATTCGACCCTCACCATTTAAGACCCCATTTTGATCATGAAAGACATGCTAGTGGGGTGGATGGGTGGGTGTACAGGATAATAAATCCCCCCCAAGCCAACCCCCACCATTTAAGAAGGTCTGCCCACCTTCCAGACCTTCCAGACCTTCTTCTGAGTCACAGGAGGGTCTTAAATGGCAAGGGTTGGGTTTCGGGAGCTTTATTATCCCCCTTTACACCCCACCAACATTTCTCTAGATCCTGAATCATGGACAAAATGAGGTATTTTTAATGGTGGGGGTTAGTTTGGGGGCCTTTATTACATCTCATTTGCACCCAACCACCCCACTGACATTCATATAATTCATATGATCATTAACTAAATTGGGATTGGGGTCTTCAATGACTGGGAATGGATTTGGGGTGCCTTTTATCCCCCTCTTTACACCCCCCCATGGACTAAATGGGGGGGGGGGTTCAATGGCAGGGGCTGAGTTTGTGGTTTTATTATCCCCCGTTTTACACCCCCACCCCACTAATATGACTATGGATTAAATAGGTTTTATATGACTGGGCATGGATTTGGGGTGCTTTATTATTCCCCCCTTTTACGCCCCTACCCCACTAATATGATCATGAATTAAATAGGTTTTATATGACCTGGGTTGGATTTGGGGTGCTTTATTATCCCCCCTTTACACCCCCACCCCACTAATATGGATTAAATGGGTTTTATATGACCGGGCATGGATTTGGGGTGCTTTATTATGCCCCCCCCTTTTATGCCCCTACCCCACTAATATGATCATGGATTAAATAGGTTTTATATGACCAGGGTTGGATTTGGGGTGCTTTATTATCCCCCCCCCTTACACCCCCACCCCACTAATATGATCATGGATTAAATGAATTTTATATGGCCATGATTGGATTTGGGGTGCTTTATTATCACCACCTTTACACCTCCAATCCATTAATATCATTGATTATATGGCTAGGGTTGGATTTGGGGTGCTATATCATTCCCTCCCCTTGACACCCCCCCCCCTAATATGACCATGGACTAAATGAGGGGCTTTAAATGGTGAGGGTTGGATTTGGGGTGCTTTATTATCCCCCCCTTTACGCCCCCACCCCACTAATATGATCATGGGTTAAATAGGTTTTATATGGCTGTGGTTGGATTTGGGGTGCTTTATTACCCCCCCCCCCCTTACACCCCATTAATATGATCATTGATATATGGCTGGGGTTGGAGTTGGGATGCTTTAGTATCTCCCCGCTTGACACACACACTCCAGTAATATGACCATGGACTAAATGAGGGGCTTTAAATGGTGAGGGTTGGGTTTGGGGGGACTTTATTACCCCCAAGAACCCCACTTGCCGCCTTCCAGACCTTCCTCTCAGGATGATGGAGTGGGGTGGGATCTGGAGAGCTTTGTGACCCCCTACTTATTGATCCTCAGCCACCCTTTGAGACCTCCTTCTCACTCTGGTGGGTCGGAGGGCATTGTTACCTTGCCTTCTCCCCCTTTGTACTCTTCCCTGCCTGCCCAGAGAGGAGCTGCTTTGGGGTGGTCCCTGCCCAAGGAAGGGGATCCCATGAGGGGTGTGTATATGTTATGCTTGAGTGGGGGGCGGGGGGCTTTGCCTTGGGAATACCATTTCGTTCAGGGGGGAAAGTGTACTTGTGGGAATGCTTTGAAGGGGGGAAAGGTGGGGCCCGCACAATGCTTAGCCACGAGGCGCGCCAAGCCCTTCATGTGACTTTGCTGAGTTGGGGGGAACTCCTGTGGTTGTTTTTGAGGTGCCCCATATTCCTTGCTTAGAGGGAAGGAAGGAAATTCCCTTTCACACTCCCTCACTTTCTCCAAGACACCTTCTTCCCTCAGACTTTCCTTTCCCACCTTGAAATGAATGCACTCTGAAACAAATAGGAGGGTTTTTCCTTGTTGGGAGGGGTGGGGGGGTTGGTGCCTGCGTGTGTTCCCAGAGGCCCCGCCCCCTGAGACCCCCCACGCTCAGCCTCCCCCTCTTTCTCAGAGCAAACTCCGCAACCCCGCCCACCCCACCCGTTCTGGCTTTTTCATTGGCTGGTGGGCCCTTCGCTCATGCAGGGAGAGACTCCTTCTTTCAGACTGGGGCACGTGGAGCTCTGCCTTCTCTTCCTATTTTGTGCACTTGACCCATTGGGCTCATCTGATGCCTACTCTTCAACTGGGTAGATTCTAAACGGTACTGCTTGACACCTCTTGAACTGCCAAGGCTCAATGCTATGGAAACCTGGGAGTTATACAAGGTCTGTGCCAAAGAGTGTTGGTGCCTCACCAAACTGCTTCTCCCAGGGTTGCATTGCGTAGGGTGCATCTACACCAGGCACAGGCCAACTTAGGCCCTCCAGATGTTTTGGACTCCAACTCCCACCATTCCTAACAGTCTCGGGTCCTTTCCTTTCCCCCCTCAGGTGCGGGAGGGTCCAAGGCTGTTAGGAATGGTGGGAGTTGGAGTCCAAAACACCTGGAGGACCCAAGTTGGCCCATGCTCACCCTTCACTGTAGAATTAAGGCAGTTTGATAGCACTTGTAGCTGCCACAACTGCCACAATGCTATGGGATCCTGGGAACTGTACTGGTCGAGGCACCAGCGCTCTGTGGCAGAGGCGGTAAAGACCTTGTAAAACTACAATTCTCAGGATTCCGTAGCATTGCCTCATGATGTCCAACTACATTAATGCTGCACTTTCCTTCTCTCTCCATTGGGTTTTTCTGATGCAAGTGACATGCTTTCCTCAGAGGTCATCACAACCTCTGAGGATGTTTGCCATAGATGCAGGCGAAACATCAGGAGAGAGTGCTTCTGGAACATGGCCATATAGCCCAAAAAACTTACAGCAACCTAGTGATTCAGACCATGAAAGCCTTAGACCAGCGGTTCTCAACCTATGGGTCCCAAAGTGTTTTGGCCTACAATTCCCAGAAATCCCAGCCAGTTTACCAGCTGTTAAGATTTCTGGGAGTTGAAGGCCAAAACATCTGGAGACCCACAGGTTGAGAACCACTGCCTTAGACAATACATTGCAATAAGGGACACAACGTATAAACTTTCCTTCATATTTTAATGTATATGATTTATTGCTTATTCCATATAGACTCAAGAGTTTTCTCATTGCATTTGTGTGACACATCTACATACCACAGCCAACACTAATGGATCACAATACATTGTTTTGAAAGCTCTGATCTCGACATTATGTTGAGGAGAAATATAATGTCCCAAGAAACACCTCATGAAGAGGTTATTAGTATATTTTTTAAAACTTTTGCTTGAATTCTTGTTTAACGTTGTTTAATCACATGCACTTTTGGTGTGTGAGTAGTCAGCATATGGCAGTTGCATGCTATCTGTGGTGTTTCATTTTCCCAAAGTCAGTATCCTCTTTGCAGTTGAGTTGTTGCAGTGCTGGGTATAAGACTATCAGAAATTGAAACCAGCAGTACTATCATAAATGTTCATAAGTATTAAAATGCAGAGATGTGCTATGGTTTCTCTTAAGATAATAGTTATCCTTACCACAAACCAAATATGTGGAACTAAGTAAAATATGGTCACCGATAAGGGGCAACTGTCATACTGGTATTCTAGTAGAATATTTACCCAATATTTTCTTTGATCATTTTGAAGACTTCACTCTGAATTAAGGCAGCTTTCCCTCAGTGTGCTTCCACTAATATATGTTGGAGTCTTGGCATTACTTCGCAAATGAAGATTCTCAGGAAGGACTCATCCCACACTTTTTACAAGCGCGTTGATGACTAAAAAGGCCAATCTGAGATAGGCAAGTTCAGTTGCAGAAAGCACAGCAGAAAGTCTCCTTGGGTGATGTTGTTTCCAAGTTGCGGTTCTTTCTGCGCTGTCGTTTCTCTTCGAGACCCATTTGGCATGTCTTCTTGAAAGAGGCGGCAGCATTGTGGATAGTGCGTCTCCATGCCTCCCAATGTGAGGCCAGGGTGAACCATTGTTGGTGATCAATCTGGCCGAGCCTGAGATGTTGTTTCAGGGAGTCCTTATATCTCTTTTTGGGGGCGCCTCTCTTGCGCTGACCCGTGGCGAGTTCACCGTAGAGTAGTATCTTTGGGAGGCGGTGGTTCTCCATCCTAGAGACGTGCCCTGCCCAGCGCAGCTGTGTTCTCAATAGCATGGCCTCAACGCTGGTGATCCCTGCTTGCTCAAGGACAGCAACATTAGTCACATAGTTGGTCCAGTGTATATTTAGGATTATGCGAAGACAGCGCTGATGAAAGCGTTCGAGGAGTCATAGGTGTTGGCGATAGGTGACCCATGTTTCAGTATGTTGGAGTACAGCTCCATAGAACCACCCAAAGAGAAGTGAACAGCAATAAATAGGAAATGATTGCTGAGACTGAAGCAAAAGAAGCACTCCTATTGCAACTTGGCAAATCAAGGCTGCTTGTGTTATAGTAAAAGAAGGTGGGATGAGGGCCCAGGATGCAAGAAGACAACTCATAAAGGTTAAGCAGGTGGTGAAAGGAAGTCAGAGATAGGTAAAGCAAGGAGCAAAAGGAAGACTAAAGAAAGACAGTAGAAATGTGAAGGAAGGTGAGACATAACTTGAAGAGGAGGAGACAGTTGTGCAGCCTTCAAAAAGAGAGAAGTACCTTCTATATCAGGCCTGGGCAAACTTTTGCCCTCCAGGTGTTTTGGACTCCCACTCCCACAATTCCTAACAGCCGGTAGGCTGTTAGGAATTGTGGGAGTTGGAATCCAAAACACCTGGAGGGCCGAAGTTTGCACAGGCCTGCTCTATATTCATTATACTAGAAATTTTAATCAAAAAATGAGCTCAAAAACCTAGGGTTGACTTAACCATAGGTCACTGTAAGTACAGTATCCTAACTCTTATCAAAAAAGGAATCATTACCTTTGAGTAGAGTAGTGAAAGGCAGGAGCTTGGTCTGTCCCAGAAGAACATAAGAGAAACAACACTGCCCCTTTTCCCTCTGTGATACCACTTCTGGGCTTTTTAAATGCCTGGATTGGGAAAGGGGCAGGAGCTGGAGACTGCTGCTCCCCCTTCTGTAGACCGGCCCTTGACTTCTCCACGGGTCATATCAAAATCCATATTTTTGCCCCAAAGCTTGAAGTTGACTGTCTACGGCCGGGGTCCCCAAACTAAGGCCCGCGGGCTGGATACGGCCCTCCAAGATCATTTCCCTGGCCCTTGCTCAGGGTCAACCTAAGTCTGAAATGACTTGAAAGCACACAACAACAACAACAACAACAACAACAACAACCTATTTCATCAGCAGGCACACACTTCCCATTGAAATACTAATAAGTTTATATTTGATAAAATAATTAATTATTGTATTGCTTTTAAGTGTTTTTTGCACTACAATAAGATATGTGCAGTGTGCATAGGAATTCATTCATGGGTTTTTTTTCCAAATTATAATCCGGCCCTCCAACAGTTTGAGGGACTGTGACCTGGCCCTCTGTTTAAAAAGTTTGAGGACTTTTTTTAATACAAAGGCAAAATCTGGGTGAAAAAAAGAACTCATTAGAACAATAAAGTGATGTTCAAAGGGCACCGTAGGACAGCTTTCCTTTACTTGGCGCCATGTAGGTGTGTTGGATTATATCTGTAATGTTCCCCAACCAACTGATTTGAGATAGTTACTCCAATGCATCTGAAAGCTGTCAGGTTGGAGGAAACTGCAGTAGATTGAGAAGACAGGGGCAGAAGCAGCTAGTAGTTAGAAATGTTTGGGAAGCACTCACCTTGCACTGCTGGTGGTCTAAAGACCAAGAAATCAAAGATACCAAGCAAGTATACAGTGAATGGAAAAACTGGACCAATGATCCAAAATTGCTGGAAACACAGTGACAAAGTCTTACTTCATTTTCTAACACTTTGCTATTTATGAGTTAGTTTTCATCTCTGGTTTGTCTTCCAATCCTGAATGCCCATAAAATACTGACTATTTTAACGTTTTGTCAGTATTATTTTATGTTATTTATATTTGCTTTTAATTCAGCAAATGAAATTGCTTCTTACAAGTATTCATGGTAAAGGTAAGAGTACCAGTTTATGATTAAGAGTTGTTTCTACTCTGGTTGATCATTAGTAGGTACGCAAGGAAGTTTGTCATCTGTGATCTGGATGTAAACAACCTTTGTGATACTTCTCACTGTTTGTTATTTAAAGGATGAATTTGCTACTCACTGTTCTTGGATGACATTTTTTTTCAGTCATGCAATTCAACTTCCATTGTTGATATAATCTGTACCCTGTCTTCTGAACTATTCATATGTCAAATCCTTCATAGCACTGTTAGTAAAGGATGTTTAATTTGTTTACTTTTATAGTGTTTTTTTTAAGTTATAATGCTCATTTATAATTCTTTGATTTATTGAGATAATATATGATGATGATGATTATGATATTTGAGGCTTTTTTTGACCCAGGGACTACTTTGACCAGGGACCACTCTCCAATGCTAGACCACTCTCCAATTTATTTATTTATTTATTTATTTATTTATTTCGGCTTGTTAGTCACCCCTTCCGACAGGCTCGGGGCGACTTACATGTGCTAAAACCATAAAAACACTATAAAACAATGGACCAGTGTCCGCACATTAAAATTATACAAACAACTACACACCAAGATAACTCTTGTGGCCTACATTACATTGTGGACAGCCTAGAGTTATTTACCGATCGAACACCTGTACAAATAGGTGGGTTTTAAAGGCCTTGCGGAAGGCTAACAGATTGGACTGTGCTCGAATTGTGGGGGGAAGAGCGTTCCATAAAACTGGCACGATAGCACTAAAAGCCCTCCTCCGCGTTGAAGATAGGTGGAGGGATTGGCAGCTCAGAGGTTCAGGGACTCAGATCGCAGTGGTCTTGGGGGACTGTATTGGGAGAGGCGGTCCTTTAAGTACACTGGCACCAGACCATTCAAGGCCTTAAAGGTTAAAACCAGCACCTTGAAGGTGATCCGGTGCTCTATTGGAAGCCAGTGCAGTTCGCTCAGAACAGGCGTAAAATGGCAGCGAGATGGAAGGCTTGCCATCAGCCGAGCTGCAGCGTTCTGCACCAGCTTGAGCTTCCGGATCGCCGACAAAGGAAGGCCGATGTAGAGAGCATTACAGTAGTCCAATCTTGAGATGACTGTGGCTTGGACCACTGTGGCTAGGTCATGACAGCACAGGTAGGGAGCCAGCTTCCTTGTCTGCCGGAGGTGATGGAAGGCTACTCCGCTGACGATGGAGATATGCTTCTCCATCGACAGTTGGGAGTCAAGTGTTATTATGTATCCATTTTTGGTCAACTTTAGATTCAGTTTGGTTATTTGTAGCGCTGATTCAGAAAACTGCATTGGATAGACAACATCAGGCTCTAGTTTCTGATACAGAACATATGCCACCCAGAAGTCACCATCTGCTCAACCACAGAAAACCATATTTTAAAAGCCTCAGCACTATAAGACGGTTTTGTGAGACCAGTCACTCTTGTTACAGTGATGTAGTAATGGTGAGACCATGTACCGTATTTTAGTTCTCATGGACCGCAAGTTGGGAATCACTGATATAGAGCATGATTCAGGTGTAGTTTAAGGTCACTTATTTCAGTATATAGCATGGGAAAGTGATTCACTTTAAAATGCAAACAGTGAGACTTAAAAGTGTTTAATAGCTATTCACAGTGTTACTTTAGCATGATGAACACAGCGAAATCTTCATTTTGCATTCATCTTAGGGGTGTGTGTGTGTGTGTATGTGTATGTGTATATATATATATATACACACATACACACACCTAAGATGAATGCAAAATGAAGATTTCTCTGTGTTCATCATGCTAAAGTAACACTGTGAATAGCTATTAAACACTTTTAAGTCTCGCTGTTTGCATTTTAAAGTGAATCACTTTCCCATGCTTATATTTCTCTTACATATATATATATATATACACACACACATATACACACAGTATGTGTGTGTGTGTGTGTGTGTGTGTGTAATTATGATTTCTACACTTGTTATATCTCTTTGGATGTTGGTTAGTGTCGGATGATTTCTGAGTCTCAGATTGACATAAACTACTTGATCCCTGGTAGTAATTCTGGGGGGAAATGTTCTCTGTTCCATCTACTACTTATGATTGGAGAGAGAAATGAAATGCAGGACATTGTTTTGAATACCAATGGTAATCCAAGTTTGGATCATACATATGATAACCTGCATGAATTTTCTAAATAGTGCCTACTCCTAGAGCAGGCATGGGCAAACTTCGGCCCTCTAGGTGTTTTGGACCTCAACTCCCACAATACCTACCGGCTGCCAGGAATTGTGGGAGTTGAGGTCCAAAACACCTCGAGGGGCGAAGTTTGTCCATGTCTGTTCTAGAGCATTCACTGCATTTCTTTGTAATAGAAACCACTATATCACTAGTGCCAATCCTATTAAAATAAATCATATGCAATTATTCATAAATTAGACATTTCAGACGATGCCTTACCATTCTGAATAATACAGGCTCAAAAATTTCCAGATTTGTAATCTGTTACAGTGGAGTTTCGGTCATCATGAGCCATGCAATCCAAACATTGTGTCTCTAGTTGCCTCTTTTATAAGAGTTGGCTGGAAAAATCTTAGCGTGTCTCCTATCTGCCTTCTTTTCTATTTAGATCACTATATCTTGTCTTGTTCCCTTCAATAATATTTTCTAGATTAAATTATTGTATTGTGGTCTACATGGGACTGTTCTTGAAGATAGTATAGAAATTTCAGTACAGTGTTCCGTCACTTATTACTGGGGTTAGATTCCAGGACCTCCTGCAATAAGTGAAAAACCGTGATGTAGGGATGCTCTATTTATTTTAATATTTATACATCATTTTAGTAGTTATAAGGCTGGCTGGAGGACTGAGGACGGAGGACTGAGGAGGGAAAGCGCCTTGGAGAGCAGTTATAAGGCTGGAGGGGGGACTGAGGAGGGAAAGCGCCTTGGAGAGCAGCGGCGGCAAAACCCCACAAAACAGCGAAAATACCATATTTAAATTAATAATTTTTTGAATTCCACGAAACAGCGAGTCCGCAATAAGCGAACCACGAAGTAGCGAGGGAACACTGTATACTTAATTCTATTTACTTTACTATTGACAGTGACTAGGCAGTCTATAATTTATTTTTAAGACAATTGCAATGATTGTCAGTTCTCATTCAAAGTAGTGGACTTTGAGGTTTAAATTCATTTTTAAAAATCTAGGATCTAGTGATTTCAATGTGTGTTTTCCATATGAGTTCCCAAGGGTTTCCAGATGTCCGTTCTTATAGTGGATGTCCCCTATTTGTGGGTTGTAAAGTCCATATAATTTAGGACAATATGTTAATTGTACAGAGGAATAATGGCTAGGTTTTCTGTAGTCAATATTTTCATTTGGTGTTTAAGTAGAACATAAATTCATAACCAACTAATTTCTGATTGTTAATCCTGCATGCTATGAATTCTCATCTCTGCAGACCACAACTATTTTTAGTGGAAAATTTAACACCAGCTTTGTTTGACATAATACTAAACTATTGTTTAGTGTGACAGACATGATCTTGGATTAGTCCTGATAATATATATTTCTAATTTCCCCTGTCTTTCCAGAAAAGGAGAGATTGAGGACATTTGCTTGATTTGTCATATCAGAACCAGGATATGTGGTTAATTTATATACTTCATCCCAAATATGCCTGGGTTATAAACCATGGTTTGAACTTGGATTGTTCGTACAAGCCATAGTTAAATATAACCATAGTTTGTTCTTGATTAGGCACTGTGACAATATTTTTCTTAAAATACATGAGGAAGGGCAATTGAATTGCACATACTTAAGACTGGCTCAGCTTCATTTCATATACACACATACACACATATATTAAGATTCTGCTTTCGGGGTAAAACTTGACCTGTTTCATATCCTGGCTTTCAGGGGGGAAGGGGAAGGGGGCTGACTCAGTTTTTGGGAACCTCCCAAAATTGGGAGAGCAGATACCTGTTTTTGCTCTGTTTTCTACCAGCCCATTATGAAGGGGGGGCTTCCCAAGTTCCCCTTCCCATCATTTTAGGCATTGATGCGGTTTTATTCTAGAGGAGAGGTGCTCAGCTGCAGGCAGCTTTACAGAGGCTTCTTATCTGTTTCTACTCTAGAGGAGCCATGCTCAGCTGCAGGCAGGTGTACATGCTTTCTGGACCTACACACCACACATGCATACACTCTCTTTCCAAGGCAAGGAGGCAACAGGCAAAGTCTTATTCTTACTCTAGAGGAGGCGCTTGGGTGTAGGCGGGCATGGGCACTTTCTAGGCCTGCATGCCACACACACTCTTTCCGAGGCATGGAGAGCCACATGCTCACAAAAACATGACAAGGAGCTGATAGATAGATAGATAGATAGATAGATAGATAGATAGATAGATATTAGGCATGAGAAAAAAGTTATGAAAATGATTCGTTTCGTAAGAAATTCGTAAGAAATGCTACTTTCGAGTATTTCCGCACCTGGAACGCCAACCAGGAAGTGGACTTTCTTTTTCGAACTTCGGGGCCAGGATTTTCTTAAGTGTCGTTATTAGGTCGTAAGGGGGGGGGGGAACCCTCCTTCTCTCTCACCACCCTTCCGCCTCCCTTGCCAATAAGTATTATGGCAAGGCAAGCCCTAAACTCGCTCCTTCTTTCGGCTGGAAGCCGGGAAAAAATGTAAACAGAGAGGTTTACTCAGAAGTAAATCTGCAAAGGAGGGCACTTTGGATGAAGGGCCCTCCTTTGTGGATTTACTTCTGAGTAAACCTCTCTGTTTACATTTTTCCAGGCTTCCTGCCTCCTGCCTGCCAGGATTTGAAGCATCAAAGAGTATTGGGGTGAGAAACCAACCTAATGTATAATAGAATGAATGCTACTGTAAGTGCCTAATATTATAAGTAATCCAACTGGTCATACCTTCATTCCATGCACATGCAATAATACAGCAGTAATAACAATGGGTATAAGAAGAGGTAAAATTCAAACCGAAGTATTCTGACTGGTCTCTCCTCATGCGGTGCAAGCGGGCTCTTCTCTTATTAGCCCGGGAAATTAGCCCGGAAAAGCCAGCATTTTCTGCTTGGGCACACCCATACATATTCTTGGGGGGGGGGGGATTTGCTGCAGAATCCCGGGCTCATAGAGAAGATTCTGCAGCAAATCCCCCCCAAAGAATATGTGTGTGTGTGCACCCAAGCAGAAAACGCTGGCTTTTCCCAGGCTCACAGTGAAGAGCCCGTTTGCACCGCATGAGGCAGGGACCAGTCAGAATACTTCGGTTTGAATTTTACCTCTTCTTATACCCATTGTTATTACTGCTGTATTATTGCATGTGCATGGAATGTAGGTATATGACCAGCCTGGAGCAAACTTGGGCCCTCGCTCCCTCGGGATCGGGGTGAGAGAGGCAGCGAGGAGCCAGGGGGGGCTCCTCCTCCTTTTCTTTTGCTGCTTCCAAGAATAGAATACCCGCTCCCTCCCTCCTTCCTATTTGGAGAGTCCCATCTAGAATTCAGTGTGATTTATTCAAGTTTTGGCCTACAACTCCCAGAAATCCCAGCCAATTTACCAGCTGTTAGGATTTCTGGGAGTTGTAGGCCAAAACCATCTGGAATGCTCATGCGTTGGCATACGAACTACTAACGAATTTCGTTAGTAATTAAGTTACATTTTAGAACTTTTTGGAAATTTTTTTGTAAGTCTTCCTATTACTAATCAAAAAAATCCCCCCCCCCATTAGATTTTCGATTTCCTATTTTTGGGTTCTAACCCATGCCTAATAGATATAGATAGACAGACAGACAGACACACACACACACACACACACACACACACACATTCAAACCCTGCTTTTTCCCTAGGATAAGGACTCAAAGTAGCTAACAGAACAAAAAGTGATACAGTTAAAACATATACTGTAGATGATACATATTAAAAGAGAATTAAACTACAGTCAACACTCCACATTTGTTTGGATTAGGGGCACACAACCTTCATGAAAGTGAAAAAGCATTTATGAAAATAATTGCTATTTTTACCTGAGTCTCAAGGTCCTCCAGCATGACTCTATGATGACTACCTGGCAAAAGGTGACCACAGAGTTGCACCAGAGGACCTAGAGATTCTTATAACATTTTAATCAAATTTGCGAATAATCAAATCTGCAAAAGTGAAGCCCACAAATATGGAAAGCCGAACATTGTTCAATTATTAAAGAATTCAGTGGTTCTATAACATTGAGCCATGGCAGTTAAAGTGCAAAAATTCTACACTATAGGTGCACCCTTAATGAGATTAGGTTGCTATCTCTCCTTGTTATCCCTCAATATTCTATAGGATGGTGAAGGCCCTTTTGTTTCAGCAGGACTTTGAGGGCTAACTGTTCAGAGAGAGTAGGCTTTTCACAATGTGCTGTATATAGTAGGACTCACACAGGGATGTCTTCTAAGACTAAAAAATGGGCAAGTGAAACCATGGATATCAAGTCCATGGACAAGGGGGTTGAACGTAGTTGCAGCTTTTCGTCATAATTGTCATGCATTTAACTGCTTTTAATTATCTGAATAAAATTAATTGTATTTTAAACTTTTGAGTGAAGTTGATCATGTTGTTGCATGAATTTTCACTTTTGAAAACTACTTTTAAATCCCAGTCTGCAGACAAGGTGGATTATAAATAAATATAGATGTAATAATAATAATACCACCAATGATCAGGACTTTTCAGCAGTGGCAATGAAGCTCTGGAAATAACCTTCTTGTGGAGCTCCATGGTTTGTTTTTAGTTTGGTTTTTGGTTTTTAAATGTTTGTTGAAGACTGGTTTGTTTCAGCATGCCTTTATTTGCTGCATTGGTTTTTGCCCTACTTAGTTTTTAGTCTTAACCTGCTACTATTTTAATAGTTGTGGTGATTGTTTTGTATATGTGCCTGTAATTGTTCTTTTAAGGCTGTGAGTTTGCTTTCTGTGACTATAAAATAGGGTAAACACAACGTATATAACCTAATTTTATTTTCTGGAATCTCTGAATACTGGAATCAGTATAAATGGTTATAAATGAATAACAGTATGCACATAGGATACATCTATTTTCATGGTAATGTTCGAGCAAATGCATTCAGAATTTGCATCTCAGTATGTTTCGGTTGTGTATTTCTGTATATCGGGGGTTGGACTGAATGGCCCTTGAGGCCTCTTCCAACTTTATGATTCTATGAGTATCCCACTCCACATAGAATGCAAAATAGAAAGAAGGGAAAGTATACATGGTGCCTTAAGATTTTGGGGGAAAGGTGCAACAATATAAATATAAATAACAGCAGTAATACTCACATTGAAGCATCAAATGCTCATTTCACTGAAAATTGTACAATGCATTTGTGTTGAAGGTGCGTGTGTATGACCTAAATCCCATTGGTTGTCTCAATTAAAGTTGAACTGTTGAATTGAGGGAACTTTCATCAGGTACTGATTTAACAAATTCCCATTGATTCAGTGGGCCTGCTTTATAGTTGGCTTTTGGTTTAGGTTTAAGTGTTTAATGGCAAATTATTGTGTGATGGAACCCAATTGAGTGATACAACTAATACTAATGATGCTATATTTTGTTTGTTTCTCTTTAGTCCTTTAGGTTTAATCAGCTTTACAAAGACAATGATCCCAAAGACTATGAGGTAACTGCCACTGGGTAAGCAAAAGGTGGATTGGGGCCATTATTCTGATTCCAGAAGGGTGGAAGAAATAGTCCTGCTGGCTGGCCCATCTTTTCAAACCTCTGGAAATAGTGTTCAGGAACAGAAAAGGGCTGTTTTCCTCTGGAAACCGGGACACGCTGGGAGCCAGGACAACATCCATAGCACCTGCCAGGTTGCAGAAGGCACTGGGAAAGAAAGTAGGAAGAACCATGGATAAGGACAGTATGGCCCTCGCAGATCAACAATATGAATGTGTGGCTGAGATTGGTGAAGGAGCCTATGGAAAGGTGTTCAAGGCCCGGGACTTGAAGAACGGCGGACGCTTCGTGGCCTTGAAGAGGGTGCGGGTGCAAACAAGTGAGGAAGGCATGCCGCTTTCTACCATACGGGAGGTGGCTGTCTTGAGGCATCTGGAGACCTTTGAGCATCCCAACGTGGTCAGGTGAGGAAGGAAGGCAGGGCATTTGGTGAATTGGGTTCCATCTTGGTTGTGTTCACCTGAATTCAGAAACATTGGATATTCCGAACATTGAGCTTGTGTATCTGGATTGGCTTAGCATTAGAATGGAATGAGCTTGAAGTGTGCCGAAGCAAATGCCTTGGCTGCCTAACCCATCTTTTCTTGAGCTTTTCCTCCCACACATTCAAACATCCATCTCCAGAGGCATAGGTGTGTGACTTAAGTATTTGAGTGGATGGGCATGGAGCCACAAGTATGCCCTGATTTTCTTGAGTACAAAAAGGAAGAATGAAGTTCTTTTGTCCTGGGTATTAGCTGTGCCCAGTGCAACAGAGGTGGTTATTTTAGCCAAGCTAGGTGTTTGTTAACATGATAATAAGCCTTCTATTCAACTTTATAGACTTCCTCAGTCTGACAGCCCTCTTGGTGTATTGGACAATACACACATCTTCATCATCAAGCACACAGTAGTGGGGTAAGGATCATGGAATCTGGGGTCCCATAGATCTGAAAAGTTACATGTTACTTTCTTTAAGGCAGTGGTTCACAGCCTTTTTTTGACCAGGGACCACTTGGTCAGGGACCTCTTTGACCAGGGACCACTCTCCAGCATTAGTACCAAAAGGGTTACAAATCAGTTTTTGGTCAACTTTAGATTCAGTTTGGTTATTTGGTGTACTGATTCAGAACAATGCATTGGATAGGCCACATCAGCTCTAGTTTCTGATACAAAACATATGCCATTTAGTAGTCGCCATCTGCTTGTCAACAGAAAACCATATTTAATAATCTAGAGCTGATGTGGCAGTAGTAATCTTTTGTGGGTCATCAGCCTCTCCCCTCTTGATATCTTTCTTGCCTTGGCACTATAAGAGGGTTTTGTGAGACCAGTCGCTCTTGTTGCCACATAGTTTCAAGGCAACGGTGTAGTAATGGTAAGGCCACAAACCATATTTTCATTCTTGCAGGCCACTGATGGTCCACAGAACACAGATTTGTAACCACTGCTTTAAAGCATCCTCTTCCACAAAATGCAAGGAAATAGCTGTTGAAATTTCATGCTGAATCCAAAATTAATATGATTGAAAACATCACCACAATGGCCGAAATCTCCTTTAACTGCAGTCTTAACTCCAGCAAGCCAATGTTTTTAGAAGATGGTTAGGCTTGGATTTCCTTGAGATCGTAAAGAATAGAGTTGAACAGAAATATTATTCCACAAGTCTAAGCTATCAAATTGGCATAATTTATCATGAATTCAACAGAGTGTTTCACTTTGATGATTATGATCACAATGGGTGACAGTCCAAGTACGTTGTGAGATTTCATGTGGAATTTACAAAGTAATTCTAAACAGGTCTGTTAAAAAAGCCCCGTTGAATGTAGTTGGGGTACCCTCCTCAAGTAGGGGGCTTGTATAGCATTGTAGACTTGTGTTTGACCTGGAAGTGTAATATTTGATGGTCACCT
Organism: Anolis apletophallus; assembly: GCA_030556195.1. Lineage (NCBI taxonomy): Eukaryota > Metazoa > Chordata > Lepidosauria > Squamata > Anolidae > Anolis > Anolis apletophallus. Next base: position 38,371,905 of record JARBWK010000008.1, on the reverse strand, counting down.
AAAGCCGGAGTGTCATAATCAAGTACAGAAGTCAAGAAATGAAAGAGACTATTTCTATTTATTAATTAATGTTTCCATATATGACAGTATTCATACACACAGGTGGTTTAAACTGCACATGTCTGTCAGCAAAATTCTGTGTGTTCAAATCTACACTATTTTCTTGCTGTGTTCTTGTGAATTCTGATAGTTGACAAGAAAGATTCATTGACTACTTTTATGGGTGTAGTCCCAGTAGTTTAATCATACATTTCTTTAGATGAGTAACACATTAAATATGTGATAATATGAGGTTCTAGTTTGCATGGTGATTAATCATAGGAGATCTTGCCCGTACATACCAAGAATCGTCATGGAATTTAGTGGAGTAGGGCTATGAGTTTTAATGAAAATTTCCAAGCAGTATCTGCAAGTATATAATTAATCAGTCGTACATCTTCTCTATTTTGGAAACGGCTGAGATAAACAAGTAAAGTTGCAGTCTTACTTACCTGGGAATAATATCTCATCGACCTCAGTGGTACTTCTGTTTAGACATGTACAGGATTGTATTATAACTTTTATATCCAATTTGCAATTTGACAGCATAACTGAAAGGTTTTTATTTAATTAAAATGACAAGAAAAGCATCTAGTAAGGGGATAAACAACATCAAAATCTAAAGATCATACTGTACCACATTGTACCACATTGAAAGATGTGATGAGATATAGATATATTCAGTCAGCTGGTGAATATCACTATCTTGTCTACTAAACCAATTACTCTGTTAAAGGAACTATTATTGGTCATAGAGGACATCTTATTAAACATTTCCATGTTGTTAAGCTGGTATTTTATTGTGATTTTCATTTGATGAAACAACAGTAAAATCAAAACGTAACAATTGTTGAAGTCTAGAAGAACTTAGAAGGCTGTTCTTGTATTTTGACCACATTTCTGCCCACCGCTGGGCCATTTTAGGCCCAGGGGAAACCTTATTTAACAACAGGAAGTGAGGGGAAGTCATTTCCTATTTACTTTCTGTTTTAATTGTGAATGCTGGCACAGATTGGCATGGATTAGATCCCCAAATTCTATTACAACTCTTGTCTGTAATAAGGACTGTTTAGATCTGCTTCCCTAGAAGGATAATCATATTTGTTTCCAGCAGCCAGCTATAAAACTCAAGGGACTTGTCCCTCCATTCGATTGGCATGCTTTATGAGTAATAGCAATGAATCTAGGTGCGCTCTTGTTTGCAATACAAAGCCTTTCTCAGGAAAAGGTGACGTGTAGCTTTTGAAGACATTTCAACCTACAACATTGCAATTTGGCTTCAAATTGCTCATGGTTGGTTGTTAGAGCTATCACAGAGGCACTGCACTCTTTCTTTATTTCTACTTATAAATAATGAAATTGTGCTGGTCCTTTGTAATTTCAAACGCCCATAATTTCCCCTTGAATTTCCAAGAAATGGAACAATTTCCATATTACATAAAGGTAAAGGTTTCCCCTTGACATTAAGTCTAGTGTCCGACTCTGGTAGGTGATGCTCATCTCCATTTCTAAGCCGAAGAGCCAGTGTTGTCTGTAGACGCCTTCTAGGTCATGTGGCCAGCATGACTGCATGGCGCATCGTTACCTTCCCGCAGAAGCGGTACATATTGATCTACTCACATCATTTGCATGATTTTGAACTGCTAGGTTGGCAGAAGCTGGGGCAGTTTGAATCCCGTACTGCGGATTCAAACTGCCGACCTTTCAGTCAGCAAGTTCTGCAGCTTAGCGGAATAACCTGCTGTGCCACTGTGGCCCTCCAACATATCGCAGATGAGAACCAGGACATGCATGGCCAAGCAAAACCAGAATGCAGTTAAGAAAGCAAATGTTATTAATTGGGGGGGGGGTATTAGGAAAAGTCTGGCTTTGGCTGAATTTACAAGAGTCTGTTCCCTCCTTTCTTCTGTCGCCTGCTGAATTATTTTAATGCAGATTACTTTTATATTTCAAATTTATTTTGGAGCGATAAAGTAAACTGAAGACAAAAAAAGAAAGTGGGAGGAGGGAAACTTATTAAGCAACTGGAAAAGTAGGATGATTAATTTGGACTGTGTCTGCCAAACTGGCTTAGTTGAAAGATATAATACTTAGACCACGTAAGGAGACTGTTTTTAGATACACTCATGATTTATAACTTTGAACTTTTATTTCTTCCATTATTCTGTCCACTATTGAATAAGCAAAGAAATGTCCTCTTAAAATAAATTAATTCTACTTAGGCTATTTGCGAGGATGAGACTCGGGATTGTAACAGAAACAAATATGTATTAAAAACACTAAAGAAATAGGTAGCACACAGTTGCCATAGCTTGAATAGCCCTGTATTTTGATACTCAAAGCTAACTTTCTTTCACGTCCTTTTTTAAAGGATCCCGTCCCCGTCCCCCCTCCAAAACCCAAAACCTTTTAAGGCTGTATCTCAGTGCTATGCAGTCAGACTTTAGGATGTCCATAAGTAATACTTCTGATTGATGAGACATTTAAAATTTCTCCATTGTTGTTATAGAGGAAAGAATAAATACCTTGAAAGACCTTTTATAAAACATAGAATTGTGAACTGTAGAGTTGTTTCTAGTTAAAGAACTTCACACAAAAATCTCTTTACTATGATATAAATAGGTAAAAGAGCTCATGCTTTGGATGCAGAAAGTTTCCATTTCAGTTCTTGTTGTCTCCATGTAGGGCCGTGTGGAATCTTTGGATTTCCTAAATATAAGCTGTGTATGGGATACAGTTGGTAACAGAATGGCTTTTATACTGAAAAATATATTTGTGTTAGTACTAGAAGCCAGGAAAAAACCTTCTTCCAGATAGAAGCCAAGAAATATTTCCGTATTTAATGATCCCTAATGCATCATTACTTTTTAATACTAGAGATTTCAAGACTATAGATCAGTAGTTCCCAACCTTTTTTTGAGCAGGGACCACTTTGATCAGGGAACACTGTCCAACATTAGTACCAAAAAGATTTTGGTCAACTTTATTTGGGGTTCTGATTCAGAGAATTGCACTGGATAGACCACATCAACTCTAGTTTCTGATACAGAACATATGCCATCCAATAGTTGCCCTCTCTGCTCACCCACAGAAAACCATATTTAATAATCAAGAGGTGATGTAGCCATTCAATGCAATTTTCTGAAACAGCACCCAAATAATTCCAGGAACAGGCCTAAAAATGAAGATACAAAGGCGCCCCCACTTCCAGGTGCCACATGAAACGGCTTCGCTCAGGGCGAAGGAGGACAAGCAGTCAGGAGGCTTCTTGTCACGCTTTTCGTGTGTAGTCAGCCTCTCCCCTCCCAACATCCCAGTTGGCTCGGCACTATAAGAGGTTTTGTGAGACCAGTCACCCTTGTTGCAACGGTGTAGTAAAGGTGAGGCTTGGACCAGTTCTTGGGGACCACCGGTGGTCCACGGACCACAGGCTGGTTAACACTGCTATAGATAGTATTTCAGCTTTATAGGAAAGCAAAATCTAACCCAGAAACAGTTGATTATATGCAAAATTGAGTTCCAATGCGCTTTTTGCTTCTAAGATTGAACTCTATGTAGGAGGGAAAGGCTGCTAGAGAGGATGAAAAGCATCCATCTAACATCTTAGAGTTATATGTACAATGATCCTTACTGGATTTGAATTTAGTCTACAGATACTACTGTATGCCTTCAAGTCGTTTCTAACTCATGGCCATCCTAAGGCTGGATCTACACTGCCATATAATCCGGATCATCTGCTTTGAATTGGATTATATGAGGCCCTATCTACACTGTCATATAAAATCCAGATTATCTGCCTTGAACTGGATTATATGTCAGTGTAGGCCCATCCAGATAGGGCCAAAATGTGGGAACAGTCCCAGGTTTACCTGAGGCAGCATTTTAACCCAAATTACTAAAACACCTGAACAGATCCAGACCTTAATGTAAGGTCTGGATCTTTCCAGGTTTGAGCCCTGTGGGGATGGACTCCCGGAACTGCTTTTGCAGTAGACTCTGCAGAAGATGCTTCAGTTGTACTTCAAATAAATGAAAATCAGCCTGTTTAGCAAGTTTTTCAAATGCTGATATGTTATCAGTAAATGTTTGATTTTTATATCTAATTTATATATCTATAAACCAGGGGTCACATAAAAATTTCTCAGACCAAAGAGGGTTGTGAATGGAAAAGTTTAAGAAGCCCTGGTCTAGTCCACTATTTCTCAAACTTGAGTCTTCCGGGTGTTTTGGACTTCAGCTCCTAGAATTCCTGGCTGTCGAGCAAGCCGTCTGGGGCTTCTGGGACCTGAAGTACAAAAAGCAGGAAGACAAAGTTTAGGAACCACTGGTCTAGTCTGAAGCAGCACTGCCTCCCAAATCGGAGGCAGAAATTTTTCCTTCTTGTCTGCTACATAAAACTGTAAACTGCAAATGCCAGGGAACAGGCATGTAGCCAGGGGGAGGGGGCTCCCCGAAATTCTCAGGGTGGTCCGCGAGAAGGCCTTACTGGTACATTATTTAAACTGTTATGTTTCTTCATATCATGATCTGATCACCATGCACAATATATCCCATATGCATGGGAGTATTGGGATAATGATACAATAAGTTTGCTAGGGTAGACCCTCTCTCACTCAGACTCAGCCCCCCCCCTCCCGAATCCTGGCTATGGGAATGAATCTTCTGTGAATTCCTTTTCCTTATTTTTCCTAGAGACATGTTTGAATATTCCGTACACATGCAAAATATATGTATTTTGTGTATTTAAAGCACTGAGTTGTCTCTAGTTAATTTACAACAAAATCTGGACTTTAAAACATCAAAAACTTTATTGGAAACAATGTTTTCTGTATCTATGTTCCATGCTTTACCTTTCCCCTACTAGAAAATCAGTCAAAGTTAAGTCTCCATGAAGTATTAGACATACCTACTGCATAAGCGTATCTTAACTATTTATTGTTTTTGAGAGTTCTTGCATTTGAGATGTATCTGATGAGATAAATTTAGTAGAACCAGCCCAGGGTTAAAATGGGAAGGTGAAATGCTTAATTAGCCTTTATTGTGCACAGTAGATAAATCTGGCACAAATACGTTCTTGAGTTATGTAAGTTATTGCTGCTCTGCTTGCGGAAAACATGAAGTATGCATAGACAAAGGAGAGACTTTGCCAGGAATAAATGACATATTGGATTCAGGAAATTCCTGTGTGTAAAATTAGGAGTATTTCCTGTTGTAATGAATCTGTTTTATAAAAAAATCTCCTTTTGATTATAGTTGTTATATTCAGCGCCATCCATCAGTTTACATATACCGGAACCTGCGTTTATAGAATATGATTAAGAAGTAAAGTATTTCAAACAAAACCATTATGTTTTGGGTCGATAGCAACTTTGTTTGATTGAACTGTAGGTCACAACAAAACACGTAATTTGCATGACATTCAGAAACCCATAATTTGCACTGCATTGCTTTCATGAGGGTTCTCTTTAAGCAGATAAAGAACATGGGCTTGTAATCTGCACTGTCCTTCAATGGTTGGAATTGCGTTTTCCTCTTAAACATGTTTTTATAAGTATTTTGAAGAGTCAGCTCTCATAAACTTTAAATACACAAAAACCTCCCTAGAATGCAGTAGTTGGAACTATGTTCCTGTTGCTAAGGAAGCTACCCAAAATTTTGCTGTATGTAGCTATTTCTAGTAGAATTGGCTATGTGCGATAGAAGCATTTCCAAGCTCACAAAGGCACTCAGTCCACAATTTCTTTTAGAAAAACAACAACACATCATTCTCTCCCCCCCTTTTTTCCTTTTTTTTTTGTCATTTTGTTAACTCCCAGGGTATTCATTTTGGAAAATCAGCTCCAGCTCCAAATCATGAATCAGCCATGAGATGTAATGTGGCAAATAGTGTTCCCTAAACTATGGAGAGGTATCATGGCATAGTGGTTGAGTCTTGGACTAGGACACTGGGGCCACTTCTACACTGCCATATCATCCCATTCAAAGCAGATAATCTGGATTTTATATGGCAGTGTAGGTGGGGCCGCAGTGGGTTTCCATGGCCCAGCAGGGATTTGGATCCTTGTCGCTCAGTCTGGGTTAGGTTAGGCGAGCTCTCATAGCCTGAGAATGATGATCCTCCAAATGTAGTATCTTGGTGATGGGTCCGTAAGTGGCTGTGAAGTCCTATTCTTGATCCACATGTTCTCCCACAGTGAGGACATTGGTTTCCAGGTGGAAGGCGGTCCCGTTCAGGGTTGGCTTGATGCGTCTTCCTCTTGGCACATTTCCCCCTTTCGCCCTCCATTCTCAGCCTGGGATACTATAGAGAAGCCCTACTCTCTCAGCTTCAGAAGAAGGCAAGGTCAAATCCTCTCTGACTAAATTATGCCAAGAAAACTCTATAGTATTTTAACCTTAGGGTTGCCATAAGTCAGAAATGACCTGAAAGCACTCAACAGCAATCAAAATATGGAAGTTGGCTGTAGTGAAACCATTCCAAGTAGTTTTTACATAAGTAAAAAGTTAGGAGTAATATTGATACATATCACTACTTACTTTGGGGGTACACTTTCAGAGTGTATCAAAGTTATATTTGAAAGTCGGTTAAATAATTAGGTGTCACATTTCCTTGTTAGTATAAAGAGGAACAGTTTCCAGTTTCCCAAAGCTCCCCCCCACCCAGTTGTTGACTGGATCTTATCCCTAGTAGCCTATTTGTAGTTAGAAAAGGCTTTTCTAAGTGATAGTTCACATCTTTGTTTAAAGGGGGAAAGTCTGGGAAATCATTCTTCTGCCAGAGTTGCTTCTTGATCAGACTATCTCGATCCATTTATAGCCACTCTGAGAACACCCTCAGATAAAGATCATGGTAAAGATGTCTAAAATAATCTGAAATATCACATACTTATCTGTGCTGGCACATTTCAGGATTGTTTTCTGACTTTTAGTGCTTGGCTAAGTGCACTTCTTGTTAGTATTTTGTATCTTCTGTTTGGAGAAATATATTTCTTGTGATGTAGCAAAGTTATTTTCCCCGACCCTTTAATTCTAACTAATGTCTTCATTTTGTGGCATTCTGGTTTTTTTGAAGTTAATTGTTACTTTGGTGGATTTTGTTATCCCTGCTTGTGCAGATGTTCAACTTTGAATTCCTTAGGGCTGCTGTTGGCTAAAGCTCATGTAAACTGATGTTGTCTGTCACAATTTCTTATCAGACCAAAGAAAGATTTCACTGTCAAGTTGGATCTCAAACCCTTTTGTGCATTTTGAAATCTCACAAGTCTTCTTTCATATAACAATAAAATTGTCTAGAGCAGAGGTACTGTATAAAATATGCAACCATCCAAATGTGTGGAAATATGTGGCCTCCCAGATATTGCTGAACTGCAGTCCTAGCATAGTCTAGTCCAGGCCTGGGCAAACTTTGGCCCTCCAGGTGTTTTGGACTCCAACTCCCACAATTCCTAACAGCCTACCGGCTGTTAGGAATTGTGGGAGTTGGAGTCCAAAACACCTGGAGGGCCAAAGTTTGCCCAGGCCTGGTCTAGTCTCTAGAGGAGCAGAAAACAAGGTTGCCCTCTCCTCAATGTGACATTTTTTCCGTATGAAAGGGCCCATGGAAAGCCAGATGTCCCCCACCTTTGTCCTAGAAGGTAGGAGTAGCATAGTTACTTCAGGCTTTGGTCCTGCCATACATTTAGTTGAGTCCGTCCAAATAGGGCTATAGCAGCACTTCTACTCGCGTATTATCTACCTAATTGTTCTAATGCAGTATGAAGAATATTCTACTGAGCCAGTGAAATGCCTGTTTATGGCAGTACTCTTTATTGAATGCAAAATATTCCAACTCAGCTATCTTTATTGGCCAAGAGTATGCAAAAGATTTATTGTTGAATTAACTTCTTATCCTCATGTGCCCCATTTAACTATATTAATCTAAGCCATTTAATCACTCTAATACTTACTGGCCCTACAAGGGTAACAAAAAATTCATGGGAAGCTTCCTTATATTAAATCAGAGATTAAGTCCGCCAAGTTCAGTATTGTCTTGACTTCACTCACTGGCAGTGGCTCTTTTAAGAGTCTTAGATAGGTATCTTTTCTGATCCAAGCAGGAAATGTCAGGTATTTGAATCTGGGACTTTCTGCATCCAGAACATGTGCTGCTCTACTGGGTTAGAGCCATAGACAGATACAATTATTTATATTTTATTTTACGTGTGACTCTTAGTCAGCACAAATTGAGAATTTGTGGGTGCTGCCACCATTATACTTGTGTGTGCAAGTATTTCTGCCTTCAAGTTTCCAAAACTTTGTGACAAGTCTATCATCTTTCCACTTAATGAATTTCTTCTAACCACTTTGGACTAAACAGATGTACTTCTGATCATTAAAACTATTCATGCCTTTAAGGAAGACACTAAATACACAGTAGGGCAAAGCATTAACTTGGTAGTAAGTCCCATATAAAGTCTGCACCCTCCCATTCCATTCTGTTTAGACACGCTATTCAAGCCCCAAGAGATGTGGGATCCATTTTTACTCTGGCCTCTATGTTCTTACTTGATCCTCTAAAGTTATCAGGGTGAGGTGGAACGGCAACACATTACCCCAATTTACAATCTGTGGAGCTGTTTAACAAAAGTGATTGGGTGAAAACATGATACCTGTACATTAAATGATTGATGGTTGTAGTTAAAGCAAATCAAGGAGAAGATTTTCATTCTCTGTCATGGTACTAGAACACGGAAAAGATCAGAAATCATAGCAATATTAAAACCAAATAAGGTTTTATAATCCCAATTCATACTGACCAATTACATTATGCAATGTAGATTACAATTTTTTTTACAAAAATACTAGCTAATAGACTGAAGACCAATATGGATTCATTTAAAAAGGATGCTGGCTGATCCAATTAGCAACATAATAATTGTAATCAAACAAACAACATTAAAGAAATAGAAATTATTGATATTAAAATTTGATGTCTATAAAGCCTTCGACTCTATAAATCATCAGTATTTATCCTAGGTCTATGAAAACTTTCATTTGGGAAAGAAATTTTGTGAGATAATGGAATTATATAAAAATAACCAGGCAGAAAAAATTGTTAATCAATCCAAATTAAAAAACTATCAAGATCAAAACAAAGAACAAAACAAGGTTGTCCTCTCTCCCCTAGTTTATTTGACATGGCAATACAAACTTTAGCTAATTTAATTAGAAAGGGAAAAAAATAAAAGGATTTAAATTAGACAGGGAAGTTAATTTATTTGCTGATGATGCCATGATAATATTAGTGACACCGGGGGAATCTGTAAGGAAAGTGGTAAAAATCTAAATAATATAATATAAATAAACTGTAATCAATTATGGAAACAAATTAGTAAGCAAATTCAAAATTGGAATAAATGGAACTGGGACCTAACAATAGGATCAAAATAGTTAAGGTGATGATTCTTCCAAAAAGATTATTCCTCTTCTAGGTGTTACCATTTAGTATACCAAATAAAATAATAAAAATGGAATACCTCAATAAAAAGCTGGGTGGTAGGAATAAATAAAAGCAGAATGTCCAATTTGTCATTTTACTCCCCACAAGAAAATGGAGTATGGGGAGCCCCCAACCTACAATGTTATTTTGAAGCATGCCAAATAGTGAAACTGTTAGAATTAGAGTTGACAATGCAAAAAGATAGGTAAGAATTGAGACGTCAATGAATGAGTGGAACCGCTGTTCGTGTCTAAAGGAAAGGATGAATAGTCAAGAAATAAAGAAAATAAAAGTAAGTCCACTATCTTCAACATTAGAATGCTGGAAAAAATGGCAAAACAAACACCTATTGAACACAATAGACATACTCGCAATAGGAAAATTAGATAATAAAAAAGATCAGCTATAGTGAAAAGTGATAGTTAATTGAAATAAAAATGGTACAACAAAGGTAGGGGATAATATACAGTCAGGTGGAACAATAAAAGACTGGGAGGAGTTAAGACACAAATGTGGATCAAGCAATTGGTTGTTATGGCACAGAATGTCGCAAAAGATCACAGAGTGGAAGAAGAAGGAAGGTCCCAAGACAGATTTAGATCAATTATCATAATGGAAAACGGAGAAAGGGAAAGGAATTACAGGATTCATATATAACAAATTAATAGATAACCAATATAATTTGAAACCCACCCTGTTAGAAGTTAGACACACATCCCAAGCAAATAGTCCATATTGCAAAAAGAATGTCTAAAAGTTACCTAAATAAAAAAAACTTAAAATAAAAATGATACTAGAACATGGGGCCACCCAGTGAAGTTAAATGGTGACGGATTTAGTACAGGGGTGCTCACACTTTTTCAGCATGCGAGCTACTCTTAAAGCAACCAAGTCCAAAAAATCTACCTGCCCCCACCGCCGTGCGCACCTGCGCACTCCCGCCGCCATGCGCTCTTGCCACTGCGCGTGCTCCTGCTGCTGTTTTCTGTCCAAGCAGCGCTTCTTCTGCCTGCGGGGCATTGCAGGAAGGAGAAAGCACGAGGCGGGGCATCCAGAGGGAGCGCTCCGCCCTGCCTGTCTCGCCGGCAACGGAGGCTGCACAGCTGCTTCTGGACGAGAGAGAGGCAGGGCGCTCCCTCCAGAGTCCCTGCCTCGTGCTTCCTTCTTCCTGCCATGCCCTGCAGACGAAAAAAGCACAGCGAGAGCGGAAGCCAGCAGCAGGAGCGCACATGCGCGCATGGCAGGAGCGCCCCATCCGGCTGGTGAGGCCCGAAGATCACCTGGAAGAGGGCCGAAGATCTACTAGTAGCTCTCGAGCTACCTGATGAGCACTCCTGATTTAGGAGAAATAAAATGAAGCACTTCTTATTCAATCCATAGGTAAGTTATGGCATTCACTGCCACAAGATATCATTCTGGTTGCTGAATTTGGCAACTCTAAAAGGTGTTTGGTTAAATTCATGGAGATCTCAGTGACTTGCTATTCAAGAAGGATGTGTGTGTCACTTGTACTATTGTGTATCAGTTGCTGGGAAAAGTGAGTTTGAAGATGGTCCTGCTGGTAGCCCACCCCCCCCCCCCATATTGACCACTGTATGAACAGGGCTTAGGACCAGATAGGCTTTTGGTCTCCTCCAACATGACTCTTCATACGTTTAACTGCTATACCAGGAATATGAATTATGTACAGTAGATCTCCAGATGTCGGACTGCCATTCCCAGCAATTCAAGCCAATATTGTCAAACAGGCTAGGCTGGAGGGCTTCAAGATTCCTACCTTGCACACTTTAACACACAAAGTGTGTTAAAATACAAAGATCTGATCACAAAAGAAAATAATGTATATAGGCTAAGAACCTAGAAGGAATTGGGGGAAGCTAGACCAGGATGGCTCCAATATAACCAAATAAGAGCAAGATTCCAAATAGATCGAGAGGTGGGCTGGGAAGAAAACCCCGCACCAGGAGGAAAAATTCTCTTCCACCAGCAGAGGAAGAGAGTCAGCAAACTCTACAAACTTATTTTAGGGAAGAAATATGAAAAAAAATCCAGATACGGAATACAGAAAAAAATGGAATAAAAACTTGGGATACAAACTTAGCCAAGCATCCTGGGAGAAAACGTGGGCTAATAACCTGAATTACACCTGCGCATACTCGTTAAGAGAAAATCTGTTTAAGGTAGCGCACAGATGGTACATGACACCTGCCCAGTTAGACAAGATTTATAAGACAGGCAATGATACATGCTGGAAGTGTCAGGCAACGAGGGGAACATTTTTCCACTTATTGTGGACCTGTGGGGAAGTGTCAAAATTCTGGAAAAAAATCATAGTCTAATGGAAGAAGTACTACAGATAAAAATAGATTATAAACCTGAATTATTTCTTTTGAATATTGTAGAACAGGAAAAGTTGGGGAAAGAAATAGAAAGGTTGCTATCTTTTATTGCGACAGCGACCAGAATTACCCTCGCCAGATACTGGAGAGAAAGGAAGATCCCGGAGACGGAAGAAGTCTTATATAAACTATTGGATATTGCAGAAATGGAAAAATTGACTCTGCTACTAAGAAAGGGTCCGGTCAAACTATTTGAAGAGACGTGGAGACCGTTACTTGATTTTGTTAAGAAAAAGGAAAGCGTGGTATTGAAAGGGTATTGGATTTAAAGCATAGGCACTAAAGGTTCTGACTATGTTAATTCTAATGCTGCCTGTGGGTGAAGTCAACCCTGTTTTTAGTTAGGTCTGTCTTTGCTGTCTTTGTAAACCCCCCACCCACCCACCTGTTTCGCTTATCCCATTGTTCTTCCCCCGTCTCCATCCTCCCCCACTTGTGATGTTATTACTGTATTGGTGTTTTTAAACAATTATTTTTTTATTTTTTTTTAAAGAAGATTCTTACCTTGCATAGCAGATCTGTCCCAACTGGTCTGGAATTATGTGTTCCAGAGATTAGACACTTATGAAGTCATCAACGCTTCTATTCAGTGACAAAGTTGTACTCAGGAGCAACGGATGTCTTTGGCATGAAACCAAGGCCGAAACCTCTTGCAATTGTAGTAGTCCTCTCCGTGCCACTTCAGCGAACTGGTAGTGGTATAGATGGCACAAAATAGCCAAGAACATTGGTTTTAACTCATGGTGTTGGGAGAGCACATCTGGCACCAAGGTGCTTCCCTTGCTCAGAACATGGTCTACCATTGTTATTCACAGGCCGGAGGGGGATTTTATTCTAAACTTCTCCATGATCTGCTGGTTTTCTACATATTGAAATATTTCTGTGTGGGAGAGCATTCCTCCATGGGAATTTCCACCTGCAGCTTGAAATGATAAAGTTCAGATATAATATGCTATTTGCTCTCCATGAGATCTAGACACATAATATCATTCTTAGCAATAGCTAGCATTGGGTGAATAATAAATAATACCTAGAAGTGACTGAAAATTGTACTTTTGTATAATTATAGCCATTTACTTCTAGATTTAGTCATACTTTGAGGTTGTGACTAACCTTAATTCTATGAGGTTCAAATGGGCCCCACTCAAGGTATGACAGCTACAAATACAAGTTATTTCAAAAAATGTGTACAATGAGGTTTTTTTATAGTAAATTTGGTCTGTAGGGTTATATACTTTTCAGAGTGTACTTGTTGTGTGCCTAATTTCCAACCTATGGTGATCCTACAGCAAATCTATCATTGGGTTTTCTTGGCAAGTTTTGTTCAAGAGGTAGAGGATTGCCTTTCCCTTCCTTTGAGGTTGAGAAAATATGACTTGCCCAAGGTCAACCAGCAGGTTTCCATGGGTGAGTGACTATTTGAACCCTGGTCTTCAGAGTTGTTGTCCATTCTCAACCTGTGGGTCCCCAGATGTTTTGACCTTCAACTCCCAGAAATCCTAACAGCTGGTAAACTGGCTGAGATTTCTGGGACTTGTAGGCCAAAATACCTGGGAACAGTTGAGAACCACTCTACTACATCATGCTGGTTCTCATAAAGGGCAGAGCTTTCTAAAATAGAACTTTGTTAAAATTGAATGAAACATAAGTACTCTTGATATCCTTTCGTCAGCAAAAGTTATATGTGATGTAGTTTATGCTTTGGGAAAGTAATGAACGAGTGGTTTTAAAATAGTGTAGATGTGAGCATAGGAAGGCCCAGGAATCATTTATAATTAGCATGTAGAGTCTTTCCTAATCCCAAAGAAAACATTCCTATGCCTATTCATTCACGTAAATATGTTCCTTATTATATTAGTAATAATGTTTCAATTAAGTGAGCATTGGCATTATTCTGAAAAGTGCTATACATTTAAGCTAAAAAGCCCTTGTCATTTGTAGAAACATGTTTTCTCAGTTTCCATGGAGAGGAGAGTAGTGTGGTTTTCAATTTTCCTATGAGAAAAACTGTTAGAGAAGCAGTCTTCATATGGTGAAAATGCAAATGCTTGTAAATTAACTGCTGCTGATATACGTATTAATGGAATTGAATAAAAGCCACATATCAGTATATCAGATTGAATCCTATTTTTGTCATGCTAAAGGTAGACCATTGAAATCAATTGGACTTATGTTAAGAACGACTTGCATGGCCTGTTGATTCCAGTTCATGATCCTAAACAGATAATATGTGAATAATTACATTTATCTCAACATACGTAATTCCAAGTAAATGATTATTCAACATTAAATGCATATGTGAGATGGTGTAATACTGTGTATGTCAATATATACATTCCAGATTATGCTCTCTCTGTATGTTTTGGCCGATATCCAAATAAGAGTCTCATTCAATTCATAGTTTTCTGTTCCCATCATGCTATTCAGATATTCTCAAATGGCATAGTGTAGGAAAGTTCCTTTTTTGGGACCACATAACATTTCCTCTCAACACCCCAAACAGTATGTTCAGTAGTCATTCTGTCTGATGGGTTCTCAGAGTTATAGCCCAAAAAATAATATTTCCAAGCCCTGCTTGAAGCATTTCCAGAAGCATGCTGGAAACTGAACCTTCTACTGGAGAGGTGAAGCACAGATTAACTTGCTATGGGTTGAGAACCAGTCTTTGCACTGATATTTGAGAAGGCAATAACTTAGTGGCATTAGTCCTTGTGGTGCAGGAATTCTTGGATTCAATCTGAAGTATCCTCAGTTAAACAACTCTGGTAGCAAGTGATGGAAAAGACCTCTCCCAGGGAGCCTGGTGAGCCATTGCCAGCCACACAACTGAGACTACTAGGCTATCTATCTATCTATCTATCATCTATCTATCTATCTACACACACACACACACACACACACACACATATATATATAATCTGTTATGCAGGATCATCCTACTTTGTAGCGGCCAAATTCATCTACAATGGTACCTACGTTGATTACATCCCATTTGGATTATTGTAATCTACTCTACCAGGAATAGGGGGTTAGTGGGAGCTGATTTTGGAAATTGTTCAAAAACTTCATTAGGTCCAAAATTAGGACTGATTGGAGCCAGTTACATGAAACATATCACTCTATTGTTGAAGCAGTTTTACTAGCTACCTATCCATTCTCGGGCACTATTCAAAGTACCGTTTATGAACTAGCTCCATACTATCTGAAAGATCATGCATCACTGTGTGAGTCTCTCAAGACTCTTAAGAGATCTTGGTCCCACCTAGTGAAGACACATAGAAGAGAGTCTTCTTGTTGGTTACGCCCAAGCTTTAGAAATAATAATAATAATAATAATAATAATAATAAAATGTATTTCTTACCCTCCTCTCAGCTAGAGGAGGTTACGGCATAGCTTAAAACACATAATCATTATAAACATTATATAAAATACCCATATTAAACATATTTCAACAAAAATACATATATTAAAATACACAAATTATTTTCGTGAGAAGCTGAAATCGACTCTTTTCCATTCTTTTTCCAGCAGGTAAAGTCCATTTAGCAACAAACGCTCTTCTTTTAGAGTTCAATGCAGTATACCAAAACTCATTTCTTTCTGATTGTGTTTTGCAACATGTAAACAGCTAAATTGGGGGAGGTGGGATAGATTGCTGGGTGTCAAGCATCATCATTTTTACATGCCCAGTGCTACTTGCTGGGGTGTATGCTTTGTAATATTAAAGAACCCTTAATTTTTGTGCTGGAAAATAGTGGGGGAGGCATCTGTATCTTTCTTTCTCCTTGGGGCCATCCCAGTTGCCTTCCCAACTTCTTATGAGTGTTTTGCCATTGCTTTCCTTTGTCCTTTACTTTTGAGGTGAAGGAGCAAAGAGGAAGGTCTCTGAATCTTTCCTTCTCCAAAGGCCACTGCCACATCTGCATTCTCAATTTCTTGGCAGAGCACCACTGGGGATGTCGTTTTTTCAGAACCAAGTGCCCATCCATGAGATCAACGATGAGGGGGTTGATTGGACTACCTTTTCAACACTGGTCGCATGACCATGCACCTCATTCTGATATCAGCACACATGACTCCCCCAACAAGCCACTGCAGGGAAACGGGGAAGGCAGCAGTGGCAGCAGACCAGAGTAGAAGGGAAGGCAATGGCAAATCATGTTGGTGGAGAGGGAGAAATATACTGTAAGTGTGGCTTCAAAGTTGGGGTGTGAACAGAAATACTATGTCAATGTGGCATATTAGAAGTAAGTAAGTGAATGAATAATTGAAATTATAACTGGATTATTTTGGCAGACAAGCCCTTGGAAACCATTACAATTGAGATAGTGCAACTGTCATGAAGATGTCAATTGAAAAGGCGTCTGTGTAGCTATTACTGCATTGTTTGTATAATGTCATATATCATGTCAAACAACAGCAAATCATATAGGTCTCGAAATTGTCAATGGCAAGTAAAAATGCTGCAATATGATTCATGATATTATAAAGTACGTAACTGTTCTAGGTAAGTTCCTGCAGTAGAAGGCATTGTTGCGTTTAGTGCCAGAAAGCAAACCGTCCCTCTATTTTACCAAATTTGAAGTCTACCTGCAGTGCCCTTGAAGATAAAATGACACTAGGGTCACAATAGGTTTGTGCAAAAAGAAAATTCCTCTACTCTTTACAGCAGAGTTAGTAGAGAAGAAAATAATCAGCTTTATCCAGATGTAGCAGAAAATATAGTCCTTCATCATTCAAAATAAAATACAAATTTATTCAGTTACTTACTTACAAAACAAATGGTTCCTTCCAAAGAGCATTGTATCAGTAATCTGTAGGAGAGAGAGAAAACCAGAGCTCAACACCCTTAACAGCAGTTTGTAAAAAGCTCGAAGGGGTCGGGAACCTTTTTGACTCAGAGAGCCATGAAAGCAAAATATTTGGAAATTTATTTCAGTGAGAGCCATATAATATACTGTATATAATATATTTTAAGACTGAATTCAACTAAATGTGAGTATATACGTACATACTATGAGAAAAGGATTCTCCCGGCAGAATGATGGGACACTTCAGACCTGGCTCTGCAAAAGGCATGCTCAGGACTCTGGGAAGGAAGAGAACACTGAAGGAAGGGGGAAAGAAAGAAAGACAGAGGAAATAAAGGAGGAAGGGGGAGTGGAAAAAAGAAAAGAAGAATGAATTATGGAAAAGGAAGAAAAGAAAAGCAGGAGAGAGATGAGGGGAAAAGAAAGAAGGAAATTGGAAGGGAGGAAAGGAAAGGGTGGGGAAAAGAAAGGAAAGGGAGTGAGGAAAAAGTAAAACAATGAAGGGAAAAGAAGAAAAGAAAGGAGAGAGAGGGAAGTGAAAAGAAAGGAAGGAGAAGGAAAGGAAGACTTAGGGGAAAAGAATAGAAGAGGAAGGAAGAGGGAGGGAGAATGGACGAAAGAAGGAAGGGGAGAGAGGGAGGGAAAAGGAAGGAGAGGAGGAGAAAGAAAGGGTGAAGAGGAGAAAGGAAGGAAGGAAGGAAGGAAGGAAGAGGGAGAATGGAGGAAAGAAGGAAGGGAAGAGAGGGAGGGAAAACGAGGACGAGACGCCGGCACCAGGCTCCGCCATCCCAAGTGAAGAGGGTGCAGGGCCCCAAGAGCAGCGGGGGATGAGGAAAAAGCGGCGATGGCGACGCGGAAGCAGCGGTGCATTTGCGTCACTCCTCCCCACTGCATGCTGGGAAACCGCAGCCCGGGCTGCTCTGGAGAGCCAGATGCAATCATGAAAAGAGCCACATCTGGCTCCCGAGCCGTAGGTTCCTTACCCCTGCTCTATAGTTATACCCTGGTCATTGCAGCAAGAAAAATCACGTGCATCTATTAACCCATGCAACACACCTACATGTGGACCTTTTCTTTCTTTACACATACATGTACCTTAACCTTGGTATTGATCCTTGCAAAAACTCATCCAGTCTTCTGTATACCATAACCGATATTTCTGCCATATGGTAAAGACTAATACATAGTTTGTGTATATATAAAAGGTATACCAAAAAACGTATGCACCTTTTAACGCCTAATAGTAGCTATAGTGATTATTTGAATGCTGTGTAAACACATTTATATGGAAGAATAAATTGTAATGATTTTGTGTGTGTGTGTATCAGTAGCATGTTAACAATGAAAGAATTAGGGACAGTGCTGGCTTTCCTATTTCTTGTGGTGCAGGAAACACACTGCGATCTACCATTATTTCCGCCTTCCCTGTTCCCATCCCACATTGTCCCAACACTCATCCATTATCCAAAGTAACGTGGTTGTGTCAAGGCAGAAGAGCCACAAATGGCACCACTCCTGTCCTTGAGAGGACACTTGCCACCAGCCTTGCCTTCTTTGTTCTCTTCTCTTTTACTTATCCACTACTTTTCTTTCATGTCAGGAGCGAATTGAAAAACTGCAAATCACTTCTGGTGTAAGAAAATTGGCCGTCTGCAAAGACATTACCCAGAGGACACCCAGATGTGTGATGTTTTACCATCCTTGTGGGAGGCTTCTCTCTTGTTCCTGTTTGAGGAGCTGGAGCTGACAGATGGAGCTTAATACGCTCTCCCTGGATTCGAACCTCTGACCTACCAGTCAGCAGTCTTGGTGGCACAAGGGTTTCTGTTAATAATAATAATAATAATGGTAATGATAATTAATGATAATGATTTAATTAGCATTTCAAATCACATCTTGAATTGCAATTTTATGTAAGTAGTTCAAATTGTTGTCACTGTGCAACAATGCACTGATTGTATTGTTTATGGAACTGAAAACCTAATTTGAGGTTCTTCTATTAATTATGTGATACTTCTTTACCATTGCAATCTTTAATCCTGGGGAGGAACGTGCAAAAAATCCAGAATTGCATGTTTTTAAGGTTGTATACATTTTGGGGACACTCTTAATATGTGTTCAAGTTGTCTGTCAATGTGTGACAAGCCCATGGATTTCACAAGGTTTTTCTAGACTAGGGATTTCAGGGTAAAGGCAATAGCAAACTATCTATGTTTGCTATTGCCTTTACCCTGAAATTTAGCCTCCAATACCTGTTATTCCTTGGCAATCTTCCATCCTACTATTAACTAGGGCTGACGTCCTTAGTTCCCAATATCAGAAAGGATCTGGTGTTAATATGTGTACATTGTGTGACACACACATCTCCGCTCCAAAAGTCACAAAACTTTAAAGACCTATTTCTGCCTTTAAAATGAAATTTGGCAAACCCTGGCAAGGTGTGGCTGCTGGAGTGAGAACAATGGGAAAAGAAAACAGATCTTCTGTGTGTGGCCATATTGTCAGAACTCCTTGTGTTTGTTAGGTTGTTATGTGTAAAATGAATCACCACTGTTTTCCTGGTTGCTGTTACAACAACCTAACTTCAGTTCTTCTCAGTGTGGCTTTTGGAAGAGAGAAGCAGGATATACAAAAATGAAAAGAACCCTTAAGGGGTTTTGTTTCTCATTTTCTCTTTAATCTTGCCACAAAGCATTGGGTAGTTTTGATATATGTAGATGAAACCTTGCAAATGACACTTGCTGGATGAATGACTCAGAGTGTCTGTCACTGTTTAGTGTTTCTGAGGAATTTCCCCTCACAATTATCAATTTATGTAGTGGCAGTTTAATGTTTCCCCAAATGAGCATGTTTCCCTTCAAGCCTTGTGTGGCTGCAGTTCTCGGCTCTGCTGATGGCTTTTGTTTCTCTCCATCTATCAAGGCAGACCTGTAGTATAAATAGGATTGTATGTCTGTGTGGTGTATGAGTGTGGAGTGAGGCATACTAAGGATCCTGCATCTTTTTTTTCCACATTTGATCTGGTAGTTTGCATACAGCTGCTAAGTAGACAGTTACTTTTGAAAGGAACATTTGGCTGGCTTAATTTGATTAGAGCAAGCCACCTCAATCATTTCTTAACTAAGGGTGCTTTCATTTTTGCTTGGCAATACGCGTTGGGAAAGTACTGACTGGTAATAAGTTATAGGAAGAAACAGCAGAAGAGGAAACAAATGTCCTTAATGAAATAATCTTAGTAGGACTTTTAAAAATAAGCATGCAATATATTCTACTTGGGTTTTATTATGGCAATTTTTAAAAATTTCAGTTCTTCAGTGCCAACACGTAGAATATTTATTATTACTTATTTATTTACCTTATTTATATCTTGCCTTTCTCTACCCCAAGGGAGCTCAAGGCAACTTACA
Organism: Anolis apletophallus; assembly: GCA_030556195.1. NCBI lineage: Eukaryota > Metazoa > Chordata > Lepidosauria > Squamata > Anolidae > Anolis > Anolis apletophallus. The sequence continues at coordinate 38,351,770 of JARBWK010000008.1, read as the reverse complement.
TATGGCACCTACACAGTGCCTAAAAAATAAGATGTTAACTTAAAAAAAATTGGATTAAAATTAATACATATTACACATAATTAAACTACTCTCTCTCTCTCTCTCTCTCTCTCTCTCTCTCTCTGGCATTACTTCGCGAATGAAGATACTTAGGAAGGACTCATCCCACGCTTTCTACAAGCGTGTTGATGATTTTTCGGAGGTTGGATGTGTCCTTCGAGCCTGTGAGATGGATTTTTCTGGTGGAGTGCAGCGTGCACAGAACTGGCCTCACCCTTTAAACCAAAGGTTTTTCTGCCAGGGCCTAACAAGCTTAGCACGGTGGCAGTGAGGTCCTCAGGTCGTAGGTTTGATTTGAGTTACCTTCTCTTAGTTGGTTGACCTTAGAGGGTTAGACGAGCACCATCTGCCCGGGTTTGAAATCAGAGCTTTCCTTCTCTTAGTTTGCACTTAGTTTAAACTACATTCCAATGTTAAAACACGCCATCCAGGGATCAGAGTCTAAGGCCATTCTGTAGTCAATTGCACATATTTATTTATTTTTTATTTATCAAATTTCTATACCGCCCCTCTCAGCCCAAAGGCGACTCGAGGCGGTTTACGCAAGGCAATCTCTGCCTTCCAATCAAAACACGACCAAAACAATCAAAACAATAACCATAGCAATTTAAACCATACAATTACAGTTCTCAGCGTCATGTTGAAATCACTTTCCTTCACATCGTCGTCCTTCCATAGATCTAATTAAACTGTTACATTTCATCAGCAAATGCTTGCTCAAACAGCCAGGTCTTGACTTTCTTATGAAATGTCAGGAGGGAGGGGGCTGATCTGATGTCACTAGGGAGGGCGTTCCAAAGCCAAGGGGCCACCACTGAAAAGGCCCTGGTCCCTGGCAATCGGCCTGCAAAGAAGGCAGGACCGAGAGCAGAGCCTCTCCGGATGATCTTAAACATCTCTATGGTTCATAGGGAGAGATGCATTCGGACAGGTACGTTGGACCAGAACCATTTAGGGCTTTAAAGGCTAAAACCAGCACTTTGAATTGTGCCCAGTAGCAAACTGGAAGCCAGTGGAGCTGGCACAACAGAGGAGTTGTACGCTCTCTGAATGCCGTTCCTGTTATCAACCTGGCTGCGGTCCATTGGACCAGTTGCAGCTTCCGAACAGTCTTCAAAGGCAACCCCACATAGAGAGTGTTGCAGTAATTTATACAGGATGTAATCAGAGCGTGGACCACCGTGGCCACCATATTCCACATTAAAATTACTGCACTGCACTATTTTTCAAAAGCCTGCTTCCAGAGCCAGGATTTTCCTCTCCTTCTGAATGCTAGGAGGGAGTGGACAGCTCTAACATCGCTAAGGAGGTAGTTCCACAACCGAGGGGCCACCACTAAGAAGGCCCTGCCTCTCGTCCGCCACCAGCCATGCTTGCGAAGAAGGTGGGATTGCGGGCAGGGCCTTCTCAGATGATCTTAATCTTTTTTTTAAAAAAAATCCCAGTTCAAGAAACTGAGATTAGTTATAAACTTTGAGCAAGAAACGATGGCCAAGAGAATTAATAATAACTTACAATAATAACTTTATTCTTATACCCTGCCATCATCTCCCCAAAGGGACTTGGGGCGGCTTACAGATGGCCCAAAGTGCCTAAAAACAAAACATAAGAGTGAGCACAATATAAAATACAATAAAATAAAACACATGCACATATAAAAACATCAGCTCAATCAAACTGCGGTCCTCTAACCATGGTGGTAAATTGCTGTAAACATTAGAAATAAAATAAATGTCAGCTGCATTGATGGAGAGAGGGCATGGGATAAAGTGCAGGATGTGCGACAACTACACAGGACAACTAGGGATTAAACATTTTCAAGTGTTTGATTGAAGAGCCACAACTTTGAGTGCCTACGAAACAAGGACAGTGTAGGGGACTGTTTAATCTCCCTGGGGAGGGAGTTCCAGAGCCATGAGACCACTACCGAGAAAGCCCTCTCTCATGTCCCCACTAACCGCGCTTGTGACAGTGGTGGGACCGAGAGGAGGGCCTCACCGGCAGATCTTAGAGCCCATGCCGATTCATAGGGATGGATACTGTTCATGCTTTTTAAGATACTTCACTCCAGACTTTGAAATAAAAGAAATGGAGAAAGATATAACTAACTACCACTTTGCATCTTCCCCATCTTCTTTTGTTAGTCCTATGGTGAAAGCACAGTGTCAGATGCTTCATTTAATATTTTCTTCTTCAAAGGAAAATTGTAATTCTGTCTACTGCCTTCTTTATGAATGATTGTTTGCCCTTTTTTAAAAAAAAACTAAGATGAGATAATAGGTTGTAATTTTTTTTTTAATGACTAAAAATCATACAAATTTGAAATTCAGACGGAAAGTTAAGAAGAGTTATACAAATAGCATTGCTGGGTATTGGTAGAATGCTATCAATATATGACTAGAATACTCATCACAAAATCAGTTTCCCAAAAGCAAGTAGCTTAAATGCAAGTAGCTTAAATGCAGATGAGAAACTCCCTCCTGGGCACACAGAAGACTGGATGACTTGGAAGGTGATGAACAGGCTGCCCTCTGGCACCACCAGATATAGAGCCAATTTTTAAGTAATGGGGCTACTAAGTGGAGTCCACGACATGCGAGTGTGGAAAAGAGCACATCACAGACCACTAAACTACAGTGCAGTCTGAACCACGCCACATTCACAATGTAGGACCTCTTTACAGCAACACCAGAGGCACTCGAAGTGGCCAGCTTCTGGTCAAAAGAAATGTAGTATAATGGCAAGTTTTTAACTTTGTTTGGGCTTTTTCTTTACATTATAACTGTATTCTCAATTTGCTTCTGACACAATAAATAAAATAATTGTCGTTCCAAGCTCCAACGTGCTTCAAGTAGTTGGTTGCCATTAATATTACAGGTTTAAAAGTAACCCTTTACTTCCCTGTTTCTCAAATGTAACCAGTTGTGATTTTTTTAAAAAGCTCTAAATGTGACAGGTCATAGACCTGTTGAACAAAACCAATTATTCTCCCATCTTCTCATTTATTGCCATAGGAGGAACAACAAAGCATGAGGCATAGCACTTGCCAGCTTGAAGGCTGTGAATGAGACCACATCCCCATAAGTATAAGTCATTAAAATGTCATGATTAAGTTTAACTAATGAAATACAGGTGTATCTTAATTCTCGGGGGAAAAGATTATTTGTAACCAGTTAGTTACAAGCAGTACCTAAAGATATGTAGACCCATTTATGTCATTTTTGTTCATTCCATCCCTCCACCTAGCTTGCTGCCCTTGTCTCATCCTCCTTTTTCTTTGCTTGGTTGTCTCAGTTTTTCTATGGGTTTAGTCCTGAGCTTCTCAGGCTGCTTGATTTGAGGGAAATTAATCTGTTCCAGCACCATATTCTTTCCCATTGGCTAAAATAGCATGGGGTGGGACCACCCCTTTGAGAAGCACTGAAATAGACTATTACCTACACTACAGTACATATTCTGTGCCATACGTGTTGGTGCCACTGTATAAATAAAACATTCTATGATATGTTCCTTCAGGTTTCATGTTGTTTCACTCAGTGTTTTATAGTATTATTGTTGCACTTCAAAATGTTGTATATTTTATATATTAAAAGTGATCAGAGAACTTCAGTTAGTGGGCATTTTAGGAAGGAAGGAAGGAAGGAGAGGGGGAAGGGGTGCAGGTGGTAATACAGGAGCCAAGGATGGATGCCTTCCTTCTCCAAAAATACTGCATACTTTTTGTTTGAAACTTTCCATGTTTTACACATTTCCATATGGGGTAGGTCAGGGCTGTCCAACTGGCAGCCCTGGGGCCGGATCCGGCCCCCCAGCCTGTTGGACACGGCCCCTGCTATGCCCCCAGCCGCCATTTCTATTTTTTTTAAAAAAAATTGGCGGCCGGGGGGGGTGGGGGAGGCGGGGCAGGGAGGAGGAAGAGAGCTAGCTCCTCCTCCCTGCACCGCCCCCGTCCTCTCTCCGCACCGAAAAAGGAGGAGTAGGCGGCGCCAAGGGCAGGCGTCACGCCAGGCCTGTGATGCGCTGCCCTTGGCGCCGCCTTCTGCTCTTTTTCGACGGCTCCCCCGCCCTAGGAAGGGTGGGGGAGCCACCGAAAAGGAGGAGTAGGCGACGCCAAGGGCAGCGCGTCACAGGCCTGGCGTGATGCGCTGCCCTTGCCGCCGCCTCTCCTTTTAACTCCCCCTCCCTAGGAAGGGCGGGGAGCCGCCAGAGGGAGTAGGCGGCGCCAAGGGCAGCGCGTCACAGGCCTGGCGCCCGGGAAAGAGGAGGAAGAGGGAGAGCAGAAGGCGGTGCCAAGGGCAGCGCGTCACAGGCCTGGCGTGACGCTGCCCTTGGCGCCGCCTACTCCTTTTTTCGGCGGCTCCCCCTCCCTAGGAAGGGCGCTCGGGACAGCCGCGGTGCCCGGGAAAGAGGAGGAGGAGGGAGAATGACAGCTTTAGGAGGGGGGCGGGGCCTGGGGGCGGGGCCTGGGGGGCAGGGCCGAGCAGCCCCTGAGGTCATCAGTGACCTCTATTCCGGCCCTGGGCCCGGTAGAAGTTGGACAGCCCTGGGGTAGGTGGTCTAATGGCAAGGAGATAGTGAAGCAATAAACAATACAATACAAAGCCTTTACTGGCATAACAACAACAAAATCACATCACATCACATCTAAAAAGGAAAACATTAATAAGAGTTACTGATCTCAATAATAAAATTTGCAACACTCTCTCAAAAGAATTTATCAGAGTTGTTCTATGAACCGGCACGGGCACTAAGATCTACTGGGGAGGCCCTTCTCTCAGTATCACCACCATCTCAAGCATGGTTGGTGGGGACGAGAGAGAGGGCCTTCTCAGTGGTGGCTTCCCAGCTCTGGAATACCCTCCCTAAGGAAATTAGATTAGTCCCCTCTCTTCAGGTCTTCCGGGTGAGTCTAAAAACATGGCACTTCAGATGGGTCTTTGATCCAGAGTAATCCATGGCCAATGTGATAAATCATAGATAGTACTGGCACACACTTTGATTGATTGTTATGGCATCTAGCCGGCTAGGAGGTTTCACTGCATTTTAGAGAATTTATAATTTTCACCTTTCTATAATTTTATTAATGAGATTTTTATGCACTGTTATACTTATGTCATTTATTGTTGTCTGCATGTGGCACTTGGAGTGCTTCTGTGAGCTGCCTCGTGTCCCTTTGGGGAGATGGTGGTGGGGTACAAATAAAGATGATGATGATGATGATTATTATTATTATATGGAATTTTATAACACCCTTGCCATTGAAAACACTGTGAAAAAATTTCCTGTATTTCATCCGTATATTACCATATTTAAGGCATACAAACAAAGAATGGTGGAGTGTTTCAACAGAACCCAAGTCACAAGAACAAACCCTTTCAAAACATTTCACATTTTTATATCTCCCATCCAAATTCCCTTCTATACTTCCAATCTGGATTTGTGTGAGGGCTGGTGCTGCCTTCCCACCACATTCTGATGAATCTGGGGCCAAAGCTAATTTTGCTCTCTGCATTCTGAAAATACATTCGAGGCATTTTGAGTGTATTGTTTCTCAAAAATTAATATTTAAATATTTTCTGTCTAAATATAAATATGTATTTTATCTCAAAATATGCTTTTAAATGTGCATTTTATTATTATTATTATTATTATTGGACTATGATACAGTATTTGGAGAAGTGCAAAGTCAGATGGAAAGCCTAAGGTTGGGCTGTCAAACATACAGTATATGCACTGAGGGCCACATCAACCTTATGATTGCCTTCAAAGGGCTGTTTTGGGTATAAAAATATAACTATGTTGCCAGGCCACAAAAAAATTGGCTCACAGGCCTTGCGTTTTACATCTGTGGTCAAAGGCATAATCCACATATAATTCGGAGATGTCAAGGTCACTTTTTTCAGAATCCCTCAACATTTTGAGATTTATAATTCATATGAAGACAATTGAAGAATATGGCTGAACAGAAGAGAAAATTACCTTGAGGAATGATTAGCATCTGTCATTATTATTTTCTTTGAATATGTCAGTTTACCTCTTTGGAAAAGTGTGGGCAATATGGATGTGTCATTGGGCACACTTAGACTGCTTAAAAATAAAATCAATACATTGCCAGACAGAAGTGATTAAGAAAGGCTGGCATGTCTGGAAACTAGGGTGATGTACTGAAAAAGCAAGAAGGGAGGATGGAAAGAACATCTTATCGGGCACTGTTTCCTTGAAGTAATATTCCTAACAATGAGACCTTTTACAGGACCAGTGACATGGCGAGTTAATGAAGCACTGGCCTGTATAACTCTTGGACACAAGCTGGGGATGTGAAAATTAGTTTGGTGGTTTCAGCCCAGTCCCTACCAGACATTTATCCACATCCCAAAACCGCAGAATAAATTTTGGCAAGCAGGACGATCACTGCTCCAAAGAGGTCTAGGGAAGGACGACTTGGTGTTGTGGGTCAGGGATGTTCTGAAAGCGTTGCCAGTCTGGCTTTGCTCCTGAACTCTTTGCTTCATTTTCAGACAAACGCTGTTTGTTTTGTACACTGCTGAAGGACTAAAGAAAGAGTATGATCTGTAAGATCAGATTTTATAAGCTCTCTACTGCCAATTTGCTGTTTAGGTTCAAATACAATTCCTACTCCACAGGTGCAGTGCGTTAGCTGACCCATAACCTTTGCGTTAGCTGACCCATAGAGTTGATTCATACCTTCAGTTACCCTTTTTATTTCCCACTAACGTACATACCTGGTGTTGCCCAGATGTCATTGGAACCATATCCTGCCTGCTTTCTCTCTTCTCCAGCTCTAAGAAGGACTACCTCACAATGTTTCCATGTCAACGGTGGGCAGACTCTTTTTGTGGCTCTTTCTTTCCTTCCTCTGTTTCCCTCATATACCTTCCACCCCTCTGCTTTCTTGCCTTCATTCCTTCCTTCCTCTTCCCTTCTTTTTCTGTCTTCCCTCTCTTCATACCTCCTTTCTTCCCTTCCCTTTTCTTCCTTTTCTTTCTTTCCTCTCCTCCCTGCACAGCTTTTCTTTCTTTTCTTCCTTTCCCTCCTTTTTCTTCCTTCTCCCTCCCCTTTCGTTTTCTCTTTCTGTCTTTCCCCCCTTCCTTTCTCCCTTCCCTCTAATATACATATTATCTTTCTTTCCCAGTGACATCACAGAGGGACACTTCACCTAGCAACAACCTTTGTGGTACAAACAGACAGACAAAAATCCGTATATGCATACTTTAAGTTTTATCTAAAGAGAGCATCTGATCAGTCAACTATAGGGGAAACTGGTAGGTAAATGTGGGAACCTGCCTCTGGGCACATCCAGACAGGTCCCAAAATGTGTGCGCTCCTGGATATTTGTGGGGGGTGTCCAGATGATGCCCCACGAAATCACAAATGTTTCGGCACAAAACAGAAAAACCCTGCTTTCAGCCAAGGTAATTTGATGGTGGGCTTGATCCATGCCTTCTTGAAAGGCGTGGGTCAAACCCACTATGGCCTCTACTGGATTGTCCCCTCAGAAGTCCTGGACTTTTGAGGGGGTTGTCCAGACAGCCCTATCATGTTTTTCTGGACTGAATCAGCACGGACTTTTCCGCTGTCTGGAACCGCCCTCCATATTTGTGAAGTGTTACAGTAGGCGATCTCAGTTTGTGCTGGCTTTTTCACGCATACATTTCCAGGATATGTGCTACCAAAGTGAGAAACCAGCATGCATGGTTAGAACATGTGGGATAGGAGAAGAGGAAGATCGAGGGGTGTATGCTTTTCCAAATGAAGTATTCCAGCATGAAACTCACAACTGCAATCTTTGCCAAGAAGTCTTATTTTCTTCATTGTAAATAATGGAAACTCACAGTGGGTTGTTTTAGCAGAACATTCAGTATGTGAATCTTTTGTATCTACAAAAGATACAACTTTTACATGTTCTAGCTTGTTACAAAGGCATAGTAAATATTAAAATATGATCAGAGCAAGAGGAGTAGAGAAGGAACCAGGCGTACTATTGAGTTAAACTTTATTTTTTAACATAGAAGGCAACTGTTACGGAAACACATCTGTATGATTTTCGCCATGAATAGAGAAAGGATACAGTTTGTAATGAAGAACTCTTATCCCAAGCAGGAGGGAGTTTCTCATGGTTTCTTGCCTGCCTTTTCCAGAAATACTTGGTGAAGACTTTGCTTGAGGCTTTTATGGCAGTATTGCAAGTCTAAGACAAAGACACAGACACACCACCCCAGTTAACAAACTTCAGAAAAAATAGCTTCTTTTTAGGAAGTTTTTTTAATGCCTCCCCCTTCCACACACACACACTGCCATTATCAATATTGGAAGGATGGTGAAGGAGGGCTGGAGATGTGTGAAATTTCAGAAAAAAACAGGAAATGCAGAATTCATAGAGATATCATACTCTATGCACCTTCCAGTCGAAATGGGTATTACACTGAATGCCTGCTTGGTAGATTGGGCCCTTGAGTTGTTAGATCGCCATGTCCACCAAACTCTGAAGCGAGCACTCAATACTATCCTCAATTCAAATGGGAGGAAGGCATCCCAACTCTCAAAAACTACCCATCCACAAATTAATTATTTTTGTATTCTCCAGAATAAGTTATCCATAATATAGCTAGGTAGGTACCCATGTAAATTAATACTATCAAATCAAACAGATATGGTTGACATTTATTTATTTCATGTCAAAAAAATTGCATAAATAAATAAGTTTAAAACTGATCAAATAAAAGGATCACATGCAGCAAAACAATTTTAGACCAAAAACAGGCAACAGCGACTGCATTGTCAGTAGCTTTAAACAGTTCTTTATCTGTGCATGAGGCAGGGCGTTGTGGGCAAGCATTCAGATGCTGAGTTGTTTGTTCTGCTCCACAGTCGCACAAAGAGGATTTTTCTAGGTAGTGCCATTTTACCAGGTTGACTTTTGATCTGCTAACTCCACTTCTGAGTATGTTTAGGGACTTCCAAGTTGCCCATTCTTGGTCTGCCCCTGGAAGAAGACCCTCGTAGGGGGCCATCCAGTTGGAATTTCCTGATTTTGATGCCCACTGGGATATTCTTTCTGTTGCTGGAGGAACATTTAGAGGAGGGATGGTTCTCATTAAGCTTTTCCTTGATTTAAGTCTGCTGGGAGGAAGCTGATAGCCATACAACGGGTGGCTTTCAGAGTGTTCAACCTTATTTCTCTCACAATTGGCAGCAACTTCCTGTCGCACATGGGGGGGGGGCAATGGCAGCTATCTTATAGGTGTCGGTTTAAGAAATCCTGTGATTATTCTACATGTCTCATTCAGTGCTATATTCACCTGCTTCGTGTGGGCAGATTTATGCCAGACGGGGCAGGCATACTCTGCAGTTGAGTAAGACAAGGTCAGGGTTGGTGTTCTTATTAATTTTGGGTCTGCACCCCATGTGCTATTAGTAAGTTTCCACAGGATGTTACTGCGTGCAACTACTTTGTGCTTGATGTTTGCACAGTGTGTCCTAAATTTTAGTGTTCAATCTAAGTTGAGGCTGAGATATTTAGGTTAGGAACAGTGTTCAAGCTCTTGACCTTCCCAGGTAACCTTCAGTTTCCTGTTGGCTTCACGATTACATAGATGGAAAGCACACACTTGTGTCTTGGCAGGGTTAAGCTTCAGGTGGTATCTTTGTAGTAGGCCTTTCAGGGCATTAGTAAGTTGGTTTTCAACTGTTTCAAAGTATTTTGTTTGTGTTGATAGGCCAATGGTTGATATAAAATATAATTATATTAGCTTAGGTACCCGGCAGTGCCTGGGTTATTTGAGAAAGGCATTGTGTGACAAGGTTGGTCTTTCTCAGTTATTTATGTGGTCTCAAGAAGTTAGTGAAGGTACTGTGAGTCCCATTGTCCATGGTCCATCCTCCTCCAAACAGCACCGCGATGTAGAGTGGGTCATGGAGGCTCTGTGTGCCAAGTTTGGCCTTGATCAGTCATTGGATGAGGGTCGCAGCAGTCTCAGGAAGTGAGTAGAGGTACTTCAAGTTCCATCATCTGTGGTCTGTCCTACTCCAAACAGCACCAGGATGTAGAGTGGGTCAAGGGGGCTCCGTGGGCCAAGTTTGGTCTTGATCAATCATTGGATTAGGGTTGCAGAGGTCTCGGGAAGTGAGTAGAAGTACTTCAAGTCCCATCATCCATGGTCCACCCTCCTCCAAACTGCAGTAGGATGTAGAGTGGGTCATGGGGGCACTGTGTGCCAAGTTTGGTCTTTATCGGTCTTTCTTTGGGGCCGCAGTGGTCTTTGGAAGCCAAAAGTTTGAAAGTACTACAAATCCCATCATCCATTGTCCGTCCTCCTCCAAAACTCACCAGGACATAAAGGGGGGACTGGGGGTTATGTGTGCCATTAACTTCACACACACACACACACACACACACACACACACACACACATATATATATATATATATATATATATATATATGCCAAGCTTTTTTATTTGAATCTACAACATATATTTGCATTTCATGTGTTCTAAATCATTGTACTATCTTCCCAGTTTTGTGCTGATTAAAGAAATTTACAGTATTATGTCGTTAAACAGAATATGTGATAAAAGAGCTAAAGGAAACAAGAATATCACCTCCACAAAATAATAGTAATTGTAATATCCAATAGTCCAGGGGTGCTCATTAGGTAGATTGTGATCTACTGGTAGATCGCGTAGGGCATCCTGGTAGATCTTAGGCAGGGCGGAAGGAAGGCTCAGTCCCGCCCCGCAGGCTCCCAGCGCTGCCCAAGTGCTGCCAGCCGTGGTTTATCTGAGGTCCTTTCCACACAGTTGAATAAAATCCCATGTTATCTGCTTTGAATCAGATTATATGGCAGTGTGGACTCAGAAAACCCAGTTCAAAGCAGATATTGTGTTATATGTTTCACATTTTTGTAGTGGGTAGGTAGATCATTTTGACTTGGTTGTTTTATAAGTAGCTCGCATGCTGAAAAAGTGTGAGCACCCCTGCAGTAGTCAGTGTAAAACTCTTCAGTTAAGAGAAACCTAACTGTATTAAGCATTTTATTGCACACTGAGAGAAGTGTGCAGAATACTGATGTTCACGTTTTGCACAGTGGAATCTTTTTTAAAGTATAGCATTAGTAATTGCCAATGTATTAAATAGTTGGCAAAAATGTTTAAAAATTAAATAAATGTTGTTCAACAGAAACATACAGTTGGAAATATTTTCCAGTGTTTATGTTCAGGTTTTGGACCTGCCTGCCTCCTCCATGTGAGCATTTATATAAAGGCATTTCATATTATTAAACCACTGTCAAATATCAGAGTATTTAATGGTAACCAATCACTGTAGCATAAAGTGGCCCTGGTAGCAATATAGCCATGTTTAAACGAGAGAAAATTAAGACTGTTGAATGCTAGAAGTTTCTGCTGTGAAAACACAAATCTTGAACCCAAAACAGGCTACCATTGCATGAAAAAGAGATGAAGTTTGGAAGATTGATAAAAAATAATATATTTCTAATTGGGGGTTTAAAAAAAATTCCTTGGAATTTGTGTCTTCCTGTATGTACAAATATAGATTGATGAGACGGAGGAGTCTAGTGGTGTATCTCTTGTGAATTAGATCTTTATATTGTAAGACCACAACTAACCAGTTTCTAAGTGATGCCCATGATACTGGGTAAATTTACAATGATGGGTATAAAGACAGCAAAAGTTGGAATCATGTAACCCATGGCCTCTAATGGGCTCTTTCAGGGATCTGAGTACAGCCTTTGAGAACTTGCCACTATGTACAAAATAATACTACATTTTAAAAAATGAAGTATTTTTATGTTTCCCAGGAGATTTCTCTATATAAAAAGCACTTTTTCTGAAGTTTTTCTTAACTGTTTTTTACCTTGAAAATTATTTTTCATGAAGTTTGTAAGGTCGAGTCCTATTCAGTTGAGGCCATGAAAATCTCTGAGATTGCAGATAAGTATCTTAAATGCAGGAACGCTTTCTTTCCTCTTACATGTAGGTTCAGTACTTTGTTCTTCACAGTATTAGTCCTTGCTCAAATTGTAAACTTCTTTGATATTTGAAGATGAAAAAGTTCTAGACAAAGGCATGTTTGGTAACTGTACTGTGACCTGTCTGGTATTAAATTATGTTCAGCTTACCTACTAGAGGTAGATGGTATCTCCAAGAGAGAGAGAGCTTATAGCTGATAATAGGTACTAGACAGTGGAGACTACAATTGTTATGTACCAATCATAGAATCCTTGACTTGGAAGAGACCTCGTGGGCCATCCAGTCCAACCCCCTGCCAAGAAGTAGGAAAATTGCATGCAAAGAACCTTTATGTTACCTGTTGACTTTTTATTTTATTTTTTTAAATTTTGGGATTTATTAATCGCCCATCCCAGATGGCTCTGGGTGATTTACAGTAAAAACACATAGCTACATACCTGAAACATTTAAAAACATCTAAACGTATCTAACATCTAAAAACATCTAAAAACAATTAGCATCTAAAAACATCTAAAAACAATTGACAATCTAACAGTTCTTAGCCAAACACCCTCTCAAACGGCCATGTTTTACAAGTCATGCGAAAGTTTTTTAGATCACGGGTGGCTCTGATGTAAGGAGGGAGGGCGTTACAGAGTGATGGGGTGATCACCGAAAAATATCTACGCCGGGTTGATGTCAAATGGTCATCCTTAGGGTCTGGGACCTGTAATAGATTCTGATGGTCTGATCGAGGCGATCTCAAGGGTCGACACGGAGAGAGGCATTCTCATAGATATGCCAGCCCTTGACCATGCAAGGCCTAAAAGGTTAGAACCAGCACCTTGTGAGTAATGTAGAACTCAACCGGAAGCCAGTGCAGTCAGTATAGAACAGGTGTTATATCGTTTCTCACAGTGGTTCTCGTGAGGAGTCTGGCCGCCGCATTCTGTACTAGTCAAAGTCTCCAGATCACCGACAAGGGAAGGTCAACATAAAGAGTATTACAATAGTCAAGTCTTTTGGTGATCCTATGAATTTCATAGAGTTTTCTTAAGCAAGGAATACTCAAGAGATGGTTTTGCCAGTAGCTTCCTCTGAAATATAGCCTATAACACATTGTATTTACCGTATTTTGTTTCCTCCCTACAGAATCAGACTAGAGAATTATAGCCATATATCAGGATCTCTGCTTTCAAGGTGGGGTGAGGGGTGGCTTTTGATAACTATCAGCCCAACAAAACAAACTGTTTTTCAATAGACAGGATTTCAGAAGAGCTACTCATTATAAACGTATCTTGTGGTGTGGATAATATTTGTAAATAAAATAAAATAAATATTCAATTCAAATGTGTTATTCATAAAGTAGGAGGAGACAACATGGACCACCTAGTCCAACCCCCCTGCCATGCAGGAAAAGCACATTCTCTGTGACGTACTGAAAGGTGTAAGTACAGGTGGTGAATTGGGCATTTCCTCAAATAAGAACTCTGCCCCCTCAAAGGGAAGTTTCACTGTGCCTTCAAATTTTCAGTAGTTTATAGAGTGATATACTAGAAATCATTTGTGCTTGGAATTCTTCTATTTGCTTTGTTCACATTCCCTTTGTAATTGTGTTCTTTTTTTTCCTTTTGGTTTCCTAAATTTCAGGTCTAAATGATCAACTGAAGTTTTAAGTGAAAGAAAAATTCATTTTGGGTGGACAATACCCTCATTTTTTCTATCCCTTAACCAGAAACCCTGTCCCAAAAATGCTGTTTGGAAAGCAAACTATAGATATAGAAATTTTAACCTCACTGATCACTTCTCACCTGATGAACAGTTTCATCTATACTTGAATTTAGCCTAATTGTACATTTCACATTCCACAATGAGCAATGATACACATTTAGTTGTGGCTTCAAATTACTTCTCTGGTGGTGTGTTCATCGATTTATTATTTAACGTTTCTTTTTTCCCCCTTTCTTAGGTTGTTTGATGTATGTACAGTGTCCCGAACAGAAAGAGAGACGAAGTTAACATTGGTGTTTGAACATGTTGATCAAGATTTGACCACTTACTTGAATAAAGTTCCAGAGCCTGGAGTTCCTAGCGAAACTATAAAGGTATCAGAGAAGGGTAGGGGAGGTTTGTACATAATTTTATGGAATAATATGCTGAAGATGGATATACTCTAGAAAACCATTTTATGAGAATTGCTGTCTGATTTGTAGAAGTCAGTTATTTCTGTCCTTAGTTATAGAATTGTAGGATCATTGGGTCAGAATGGGCTATTGAGTCCAACCCCCTGCTCAATGCAATACAGGATCTCCAGCTAAAGCATTCCCAGCAATAGCTCTGTGGCCTTAAAAAAAAGATGTTTAGAGAATGAGACCCCACCAAAGCTTTAGATAATTGGCTTTATTTCCAAACAGCTATTAGTATCAAAAAAGTTTCTTTTGTTATTCAGTTGAAATCTACCTTTCAAACCATTATACCTGATGCTATCCTCTGGGGCAGCAGAAAACAGTCCTGTCTTTTTCTTCTCTATGATGGAAAACACTTGGACATCCTGGGCCAGACAATAAACAAACTTATATTATGCTATGCTATTCTATATACAGTATTTACATATACACATACACATGTATATATAGTGCTTGAATATATGATGCATCTTATAATTGGTTTAAATGCTCTTCCAGAACATTTAACTTATCTGTTATCTGGGGTGGGGGGTTAAACTATTAAGATTCCCTGTGGGTTATTTGTTTGTATCTGTGGTTCCTAACATTTTTTGGCCAGGGACCACTTTGACCAGAGACTACTTTAAACAAGGACCACTCTCCAATGTTATTACCAAACGGTTACAAATCAGTTTTTGATCAACTTTAGATTCAGTTTGGTTATTTAGGGTGCTGATTCAGAAAATTGCATTGGATAGACCACATCAGCTCTAGTTTCTGATACAGAACATATGCCATCCAGTAGTCACCATCTGTTCACCCACAGAAAACCATATTTCTTCTTCGAGAGCTCTGTGAATGCACACTTATGAAGTTTGCGCGCCAGCGCGGGCTTCTAACGGAAACTTTTCCAGTTTGAAACTTTTTGGCGGTAGCTCCGCCCAGCCGGCCCGGAGGGCATAAAAGGCGCCTCCATGCGCGCCCATCCCATTCCTTTGTTTTCCGCCACTTGGGCAACATCGGAAATACGGCTGGTTGTGTGAGCATAGCATGTCCACAACCAGTTTCAAAAGGTGCATATCCTGCGGTAGCAAGATCCCGGATTGCGACGGTCACTCGAAGTGCCTTCGGTGTCTAGGGGAGGGACACGTCGTCTCGACCTGCCGACACTGCCAGGCCTTCTCATCGAGTACCAGGCGAGCGAGAGCCCGCAGGCTTCAGGCCTACCTGACGGAGCGTGCTCTCTGCCCTCCGGAGATGGCGACGGCTGTCCCATCTGCCTCCTTGGGGTCCGGGGCGGCTGCTCCGGCCCCATCCGTGTCGACCGCTCACCCGGCCGGGAAGAAGCGTCCACGGAAGGAGAAGAACGCCTCTGTCTCCTCGAAGACTTCGGCGTTGAAGAGGCCCTGCACCGTAACCACCGAAACGGTCCAGTTGCCTCCACCTCGAAGAGCTTCGACAAGCTCGATGGCGTCGGGCCTCCCCAGAGGTCGGCCATCTCGAGACTCCCTCCGATCGGGCTATGGAGATAGCTTTCCGGAGTCGAGTGAAGAAGCCCGTAGAGCCCAGACCAGAGGCCTGGTTCCTGTGACTCGGGCAAGTCTCTGGAGGCCGCAGCCTCGAGACCTCCATCACCAAAGAGGCGCAGGACTTTGACGTCATCGTCTTTCGGTCTCCTGCCCCGACTCGTCGCCTATCCCTGTTCTCGCTGTGGAGACAGGGGTAGAGCACCACGTGTCTCCGGAGGACTCCGTGCAGACCGTCGTCCGGATTCCACCCGGACAGGCCTCGGTCCGACAACTGTTTGTCACCTCGCCAGACAAGGGCAGACAAACCACGAGGCTCGCCCTGGCCCCGGCCGAGCGAAACCTCCTCCGGCAATGCCTGCGGCCCCCAACCTCGAGGTCGCCGCCGGTCACAGCCTCCGACGAACCAGGAGACGGTTCGACCCTGGTCAGGTGACGAGATGGAGGATGGCGAGGTCCCTCGATCGACAAGATCGGGCTCCATCCTGTCCTCAACTTGACAGATCCCCTTCTCTGGCAGGAGAAGTGGAACCTTCATCTTCACCGACCGACAACGCAAGAGCCTTCGGGGAACAGGTCGGCCGGATGGCAAGGTCTCTGGGGATGCAACCCTACGTTCCTGCAAGAGCCAGCGCCTGCCCCGTTACGCCTGGACGTATCGAGGCATGGTACAAGATAGATGAGAGGGAAAGGAGCTGGCTACACGATCACCCGACCCCAACTCGATGATCGTCACCTCCTCCCAGTCTTCGGGCCGAGAATCCGCGACCCCCTCAGACCAAGAGGGAAAGCGGTTCGACACAGTCGGGCCGAAAGATCTACAAGGCCGGACTCTTGCTGACCAAGATGGCCAATTCTGGGGCGTGCATGGGAGCTTATCACCAGATCCTGTGGGAGAGGGCTCAACCCTGTTCCAGGATCTCTCCCAGGAGCAACAGACTGCACTTCTCTCCATCTCCCAAGAGGCGCAGTCGTTGGCACACCACCAGATCCTGATGGCCCGCCATACGGGGGACACTTCAGGAAAGCTGCTGGCCCACGGTGTCTCCATTCGAAGGCACGTGTGGCTGAGGTCTTCGGGCGGCACGGACGAGAAACTAAAGGCCACCCACGACTTCCGAGTCCTGACGGCAAGCTGGACCGGCCCCAGCCTCAACCAAAAACCAAAGTATTACCAGCGGGCTAAGTTTCAGCCCAGGCAGCAGTACCGCCAGGCTCCACGGCCGTACTCAGCCTCAACAGCAGCAGCAGCAACAACAGCCAAGGCAGCAACAACAGGCCAACCGACCCCGCCAAGGGGTAAGTCGAGGCCCCGCCATAACAATGGCAATGGACAGTCTAACCGTCGCGTTTGACGGGCGCTGACGACACCGCCTCATCGCAAGGTACCGCTGCCACCACCATGCCTCCTCCCATCCTTCGACCTCCACCACCGCACCCACCATTCGGAGACCGCCTGGCCCGCTACATCGATGCCTGGCGACGCATCACCAGATGCATGGGTTCTCCGGATTGTCGAAGACGGCTATGCCTTGAGTTCGACGAGCTTCCGCCAACGGGGTTCATCGTCGAGACAGAGCCGTCCAGGGTGATCTTGAGGAGGTCGACGCGCTGCTTCAAAAAGGGAGCGATTTCACAGCTTCCCAGAGCAAGGAAAGAGGGGCATACTTCTCACGGTATTTCACCCTGCCGGCCAGACGGTTCCCTGCGACCCATCCTGACCTCAGAAACTTAAACGCGTACGTTTCGCCGAGGAAATTCAGGATGGTGTCGGTGTCGCCCATTCTCCCGCTGCTCCGGAAGGGGAGACCACTTTGCCTCAATAGACCTCCGGGATGCCTACTTCCACATCTCGATCAGGCCGGCCCATCGACGCTTCCTCAGCTTCAAGGTGGCAGGAAGGGCGTACCAGTTCAACGTCCTCCCTTCGGCCTCGGGACGGCTCCCGGACATTCTCCAAGTGCATGTCGGTCGTGGCTGCGCACTTGAGAAGGGAGAAAATCCGGATTTTCCCGTACCTGGACGACTGGCTGCTGGCGGCCCAGTCCCCAGGCCTGCTTCACCAACAAGTCTCCACGACGCTGCACTTACTCTCCTCGTTAGGCCTACGCCTCAACGAGGAAAAATCTCAGCTCACCCCGTCCCAATCCATAAAGTTCATCGGGACGATCTTCGACTCCGTCGATCAGCTCGCCTATCTGCCAGACGTCAGATTCCAGGCTCTTCGACGAGAGGTCAACGCCTGCACCAGGCCCTGCATCTCGGCAAAACAGATCCAGGTCACGCCGCCACTTGGCGTCCACAGTGTCAGTCACCCGCTAGCAAGGCTCCGATTCAGGCCGCTACAGCGTTGGTTTCTCGACCACTTCGATCCGGTCAGAGAACACCACTCGAAGACACTATCTCTCCCGAGCACAGTCAAATGGTGGACGTCCGAAGGCAACGTCTGCAAAGGGGTGCCGTTCCACGCGTTGACACCGGCCCATCACGCTGACGACCGACGCCGATGCTGGCTTGGGGAGGCCACATGAACGACTTGTCGATCAACGGCCAGTGGTCGGCGGTGGAGAAGCTCCACCACATCAACTACCTCGAGCTCCTGGCCATAGCCAAGACTCTTCGAGCCTTCGCCCCTAGTCAGGGGACACGTAGTACTGGTCAGGACAGACAATATAGTGGCCATGTACTACGTCAACAAACAGGGCGGAACGGGCTCGAGGAAACTCCTGGCCCTGGCCCAGAGCCTGTGGGGAGTGGTGCGTCCTTCACCAAGTGACCCCCAGGGCCATTCATCTCCCGGGAGTCGAGAACGTGAGGCGGACTCCTCAGCAGGACCAGCTGGTCGTCCCACGAATGGATGCTGCATCCGGCGAGCTCCACCGTGTCTTTCAACGGTGGGGATTCCCAGACGCAGATCTCTTCGCATCGCCGGAAAACAACCAACTGCCAGTTTTCGGTGCCAGGCTTGCCCTGATGCACGCCGGGTTGCCTCGGGACGCACTCCTGCTCGACTGGACGACGGGTTCTTCTACCTCTTCCCGCCGTTCCGCTTCTTCTCCGAATCATCGAGAAGATCCAGCTGGGACCGACAATCCTCATCGCCCCTACTGGCCAAGACAAGTTTGGTTCCCGACCCTGCTCCACTTAGCAGGCCAGAACCACATGCCACTCCCGCACCGGGCAGACCTGCTGACCCGGGAGAAGGGATGCTCCTCCACCGGACCTTCCATCCCTGCACTTGACCGCATGGAGGATCCACCGGTGCCAGACGTCTCTCCAGCAGTAGCAGCGATCCTGGCAGCAGCCCACAAGCCAGCCACGTCAAAGGCGTACTCGGCTTGCATCGCCCGCTACGCAAGGTTCCAGTCGTCTCGATCCGCCGCCCCGTCTTCCCGCTTTCAATTCCAGCAGTACTGGAATTCCTAGCGGAGTTGGTCGACAGAGGTCTCTCCATGTCCTCGGTGAAAACCCATCTGGCGGCGCTCACCTGGCAGAATCAGCAGAGGGATGGTCCCTCTCTATTCCAGTTCCCGATGGTCAAGAGATTCCTGAGGGGTGTCAACAACACCCGCCCCCCGGTGCATCCACCTACACCGGGTTGGAACCTCGACCTGGTGCTGTCCTGCCTCTCATCTCCACCGTTTGAGCAGTTGTCATCCATCGACCTGCGGCTCCCTCTCCTGGAAGGTGGCCTTCCTGGTCGCCATTGCTTCGGCGCGCAGGCCTTCCGAGCTGGCGGCGCTCCGGGTCGACGAGCCCTACTTGCTGTTTTTGGCAGATAGGGCCATCTTGCGGACGGACACCACTTTTGTTTGCCTAAGGTGGTGTCTCCTGTTCCACGTGAACACCGACATTGTGCTCCCGGACATGGGTTCCCAACCCGGGGACACGAACTCGACGCTCAGAGCTCTCGACGTCAGGAGAGCCCTCTGGTCTACAAGGACCGATCGGGCGGACTACCGTCGGTCGACTAGACTTTTGTTTCTACGCCACCGACAAGCTGGGCTTGCCGGTGTCCTCACAAAGACTCTCGAATGGGTGGCTTCCCTGGTTGAACTGTGCTATCAGATAGCACGTCAACCGTGTCCCCTAGAGTCAAGGGTCGCCGACTAGGCAGTTGCCACGTCGACCGCATTTCTCCAAGGGATTCCCTGGACCAAATTTGTAGGGCGGCCATCTGGGCCAACCCCTCCACCTTCACATCACATTACCGGGTAGACACCCTGTTTGGAAGGGAGGCGGCTTTTGGTAGGTCGATTCTAACCCCAAGGGCCTCGGGGTGGTGCCGAGTAGGCAACCCTGTCTCTCCCTCTATGCACAGTTCGGTCGACAGTTACGGTCGGTCGAACCTTTTCCCCTTCGGTTGCACTAGCTAACGTTTAAGTGTGCCGTGCCCGGGTAGGGGCACAGGTCTACCGATAAAGCGCCGCTTTACCCATTTGAGTTCAAGTTGCACCAGTTGTGCACTTACATTCTCAGTTGTGCCTATTGCACTCACTGTTATGAGGCCTGTGTGCCTGGCATGAATGGTGCTTGAGTCCGATGGCAGCTGGACCGGCCCCAGCCGCAGCAAAACCCAAGTATTACCAGCGGGCTAAGTTTTCAGCCCAGGCAACAGTACCGCCAGGCTCACGGCCGTGCTCAGCCCCTCAACAGCAGCAGCAGCAACAGCAGCCAAGGCAGCAACAACAGGCCAACCGACCCGCCAAGGGGTAAGTCGAGGCCCCGCCATAACAATGGCAATGGACAGTCTAACCGTCGAGTTTGACGGGCGCTGGGCGACACCGCCTCATCGCAAGGTACGCTGCCACCCACCATGCCTCCTCCCATCCTTCGATTTCCACCACCGCACCCACCATTCGAGACCGCCTGGCCCGCTACATCGATGCCTGGCGACGCATCACCTCAGATGCATGGGTTCTCGGATTGTCGGCTGACGGCTATGCCTTGAGTTCGACGAGCTTCCGCCAACGGGGTTCATCGTCGAGACAGAGCCGTCAGGGTGATCTTGGAGGAGGTCGACAGCGTTGCTTCAAAAGGGAGCGATTTCACAGCTTCCCAGAGCAAGGAAAGAGGGCATACTTCTCACGGTATTTCACCGTGCGAAGCCAGACGGTTCCCTGCGACCCATCCTGGACCTCAGAAACTTAAACGGCGTGCGTTTCGCCGAGGAAATTCAGGATGGTGTCGGTGTCGTCCATTCTCCCGCTGCTCGGAAGGGAGACCACTTTGCCTCAATAGACCTCCGGGATGCCTACTTCCACATCTCGATCAGGCCGGCCCATCGCGCTTCCTCAGCTTCAAGGTGGCAGGAAGGGCGTACCAGTTCAACGTCCTCCCCTTCGGCCTCGGACGGCTCCCCGGACATTCTCCAAGTGCATGTCGGTCGTGGCTGCGCACTTGAGAAGGGGAGAAAATCGGATTTTCCCGTACCTGGGCGACTGGCTGCTGGCGGCCCAGTCCCCAGGCCTGCTTCACCAACAAGTCTCCCCGACGCTGCACTTTACTCTCCTCGTTAGGCCTACGCCTCAACGAGGAAAAATCTCAGCTCACCCGTCCCAATCCATAAAGTTCATCGGGACGATCTTCGACTCCGTCGATCAGCTCGCCCTATCTGCCAGACGTCAGATTCCAGGCTCTTCGACGAGGGTCACGCCTGCACCGGGCCCTGCATCTCGGCAAAAAACAGATCAGGTCACGCTCGGCCACTTGGCGTCCACAGTGTCAGTCACTCCGCTAGCAAGGCTCGATTCAGGCCGCTACAGCGTTGGTTTCTCGACCACTTGATCCGGTCAGAGAACACCACTCGAAGACACTATCTCTCCCAGCACAGTCAAACTCCCCTCCGGTGGGCGTCCGAAGGCAACGTCTGCAAAGGGTGCCGTTCCACGCGTTGACACCGTCCATCACGCTGACGACCGACGCCTCGATGCTGGCTTGGGGAGGCCACATGAACGACTTGTCGATCAACGGCCAGTGGTCGGCGGTGGAGAAGCTCCACCACATCAACTACCTCGAGCTCCTGGCCATAGCCAAGACTCTTCGAGCCTTCGCCCCCCTACTGGTCAGGACAGACAATATAGTGGCCATGTACTACGTCAACAAACAGGGCGGAACGGGCTCGAGGAAACTCCTGGCCCTGGCCCAGAGCCTGTGGGAGTGGTCGTCCTTCACCAAGTGACCCCAGGGCCATTCATCTCCCGGGAGTCGAGAACGTGGAGGCGGACTCCCTCAGCAGGACCAGCTGGTCGTCCCACGAATGGATGCTGCATCCGGACGAGGCTCCACCGTGTCTTTCAACGGTGGGGATTCCCAGACGCAGATCTCTTCGCATCGCCGGAAAACAACCAACTGCCAGTTTTGGTGCCAGGCTTGCCCTGGATGCACGCCGGGGTTGCCTCGGGATGCACTCCTGCTCGACTGGACGACGGGGTTCTTCTACCTCTTCCCGCCGTTCCGCTTCTTCTCCGAATCATCGAGAAGATCAGCTTTCGAGGACCGATTGCATCCTCATCGCCCCCTACTGGCCAAGACAAGTTTGGTTCCCGACCCTGCTCCACTTAGCAGGCCAGAACCACATGCCACTCCCGCACCGGGCAGACCTGCTGACCCGGGAGAAGGGGATGCTCCTCCACCCGGACCTTCCATCCCTGCACTTGACCGCATGGAGGATCCACCGGTGCCAGACGTCTCTCAGCAGTAGCAGCGATCCTGGCAGCAGCCCACAAGCCAGCCACGTCAAAGGCGTACTCGGCTTGCATCGCCCGCTCAAGGTTCCAGTCGTCTCGATCCGCCGCCCGTCTTCCGCTTTCAATTCCAGCAGTACTGGAATTCCTAGCGAGTTGGTCGACAGAGGTCTCTCCATGTCCTCGGTGAAAACCCATCTGGCGGCGCTCACCTGGCAGAATCAGCAGAGGGATGGTCCCTCGCTATTCCAGTTCCGATGGTCAAGAGATTCCTGAGGGTGTCAACAACACCCGCCCCGGTGCATCCACCTACACCGGGTTGGAACCTCGACCTGGTGCTGTCCCTGCCTCTCATCTCCACCCCGTTTGAGCCGTTGTCGTCCATCGACCTGCGGCTCCTCTCCTGGAAGGTGGCCTTCCTGGTCGCCATTGCTTCGGCGCGCAGGCCTTCCGAGCTGGCGGCGCTCGGGTCGACGAGCCCTACTTGCTGTTTTTGGCAGATAGGGCCATCTTGCGGACGGACATCACTTTTTGCCTAAGGTGGTGTCTCCGTTCCACGTGAATACCGACATTGTGCTCCCGGACATGGGTTCCCCAACCCGGGGACACGAACTCGACGCTCAGAGCTCTCGCGTCAGGAGAGCCCTCTGGAATCTACAAGGACCGATCGGCGGACTACCGTCGGTCGACTAGACTTTGTTTCTTACGCCACCCGACAAGCTGGGCTTGCCGGTGTCCTCACAAAGACTCTCGGTGGGTGGCTTCCCTGGTTGAACTGTGCTATCAGATAGCACGTCAAACCGTGTCCCCTAGAGTCAAGGGTCGCTCGACTAGGCAGTTGCCACGTCGACCGCATTTCTCCAAGGGATTCCCTGGACCAAATTTGTAGGGCGGCCATCTGGGCCAACCCCTCCACCTTCACATCACATTACCGGGTAGACACCCTGTTTGGAAGGGAGGCGGCTTTTGGTAGTCGATTCTTAACCCCAAGGGCCCTCGGGTGGTGCCGAGTAGGCAGCCCTGTCTCTCCCCTCTATGCACAGTTCGGTCGACAGTTACGGTCGGTCGAACCTTTTTCCCTTCGGTTGCACTAGCTAACGTTTAAGTGTGTGCCGTGCCCCGGGTAGGGGCACAGTCTACCGGGTAAAGCGCTTTACCCATTTACGGAGTTCAAGTTGCACCAGTTGTGCACTTACATTCTCAGTTGTGCCTATTGCACTCACTGTTATGAGGCCTGTGTGCCTGGCATGAATGGTGCTTGTTGCACTTATGCTGTGAGGCCTGTGTGCCTGACATGAATGGTGCTTGTTGCACTGTGTTTACAAGTGGGAGCATGCCTTCCACTCATATTTATATGATTGATATGTTATTTATTCGTGTTGTGGTTGTAATAAACCTGTTCATTTGTTCATACTGGCTGGTTTGTCCCACCTCCTTTACCTTAGCTCGGTAAATCTTCATAAGTGTGCATTCACAGAGCTCTCGAAGAAGAATGGTAGGTTACATACCTGTGACCATCTTTCTTCGAGTGAAGCTCTGTGACTCCACACGAACCCGCCCCGTCCCCTCTATCTCAAACCATCCCCTCCTAGTTGCTTACGTGGCGTAGGAATGGGGTGGGGCGCATGGAGGCGCCTTTATGCCCTCCCGGGCCGGCTGGGCGGAGCTACCGCCAAAAAACTTTCAACCTGGAAAAGTTTCCGTGAGAAGCCCGTGCTTCCTCACTCGGGATTCACAGAGCTTCACTCGAAGAAAGATGGTCACAGGTATGTAACCTACCATTAATAAGCCTCAGTACTGTAAGGGGTTTTTGTGAGACCAGTCACTCTCATTGCAGCGGTGTAGTTATGGTGAGACTACAGACCATATTTTAGTTTTTGCGGACCACTAGTGGTTCACAGACCACAGGTTGGGAAGCACTGAATATGTTTTAGATGATTCTGTTGTGCAAGTACGTGAAGGGCAATAGGAGCTGAAATTTGAGAAAGCATGGTAGAAATTCATGAAGCACAAGCAAAGACCAAACTAATATATCAAGTATTTCTAATCCAATATAAGAGGTAGATGTCCTTTGAGGAGTAGACTTCTAGCTTATTGTCATTTGAGGACAGATAGCTTTTGGTTTTCGGAGTAGTCATAATTCAGTGCTCTGGTTAAATTCCACTTCAAAGATCAATAAAAGCCAGGACTCTGATTTTCACCAGGAAATCAACTATATGTGAATGTAGATCTATTTACATCAGCTATATATTTTCATTGTAGCAGGACATTGTTTTAATTGGAGTCCACTTGCAATGTCTGAGCAAAGGGACTAAATATTCTGCTTTCTTTTATTCACGTTGAGCACTGAATACCGTGCTTCACTGTAACTGCAACAGGGTGTGATATTGGGCTGCTAGCTTTTTTTTGCCAACTATGAAAAATGTGTGTCTTTATTTCACCTGATTTAGGCTTTGCTTACAAGCATCTTATATGTGGAGTGGACTAGTAGTAATGGTAAGAACATAAGAACATAAGAAGAGCCATGCTGAATCGGGCCTCAGCCCATCTAGTCCAGCATTCTGTGTCGCACAGTGGCCCACTAGTTGTACACAGGGATCTCTAGCAGAAAGGAGGGCAAAACCCTCACCTGCTCCCGACCCCCCACAACCAGTACCCGGGGAAATCCTGCCTGCCTCAACACAGAGGTGGCACTTGGATGTCCATTTCAGTACAGTAACTACTGATTCCCTTGGTACTAGTAGTGTTGCCTGTAATGAGGTATAATTAACTTATATTTCATAAGCAGTGGGCCAAATGATATAAATGTTAATTTGCTGGTATGACAAGTAAATGTTTATAATTATTTTAGAAAGTTTGTTTTAAAGGTTGTTTAAGAGAACATTTTAGCAGAGGTCTATTGATTCTAAGGTTTCCTCTTTTCCGCCAAAACAAATGAGTGCACACAAGTGGTTAAAAAGAATAGTGTTACCAAACAGCAAATTAAAAATGCACCTGAATGTTGTAATTATTCAACAAATTACATTTTTAGGACTCACTCACCAAGCTCTGGAATGGCCTGTACATCTGCTGTCCATTCTTTATGCTTTTCCATTTCTGTTCTTCTACAAAGCCAGCAAGCGCATGCCGTCATTGCATGACAAAGAATCAATTACTGGCTTCTCTAGCTTTTCTGAGAATGTCAGTTTCCAGAGTTGAAGAGAGAACAATTTGCCATCTGCCACTGATACACATAAGCACTGGATCATATTTGAGTATTTTCGCTTCACAATGCACAGAAAAACAAGATGAAAAAGTCCAGGAACAAAAGTATACAAAAACTGAAACAAATGAAAGGAACTGAAAAATCACAAACCATTCAAATGAGTATTACTTGAATATTGTAAGAATGACATCATTTTTAAACCAGTGATTGTTTTATACAATCCCCATGTTTTACCTTTGCCTGTTTAAACACAACACGTACAGAAGAAATGAGGTTCTTGTATGGCAGGGTTTAGCAAATCTCCGGCCTATTGAATTGACATAATTATTTTTACCAAAACCTTAAGATCTGGAAACTAGAGCCAAATACAAAAGAAATAAATTTAGAATTAAAGAGCATGATTTCTCTGTTCCTATTCTAAGCCAAGGGGACTTACTTTCAGTATGAACTCTGGCTTGAACTCAAACAACTTCATTCTTTGTTCTTCTAAGTCTGGTTTATTAAGGCAGAACTGGAAGTAGATCAACATAGATTTCTAATTCCCAATTGCTGTTTCCACAATTAAGAAATTTTTGAGTTAGAAACCCATGTTGATCTACTTCCAGCCATTTAGAGATCTACCTGTCAGGTTAGAAAGTATGAGGGTGGGTCAAAAAGTTTTGCCTCCTGTATCATAGAAATGTTACGAATGAAGCTATAACAGAAGTTGCTACAGATCATAGCCTGAACTATCATCTACACAAATCTACCATTCAACATATTAACCATCAATTTGTCCACATTTGTGCCATTGTTTAACCCAGGCATCAAAACCATTTTGGAAAATTCAAGATTTTGCTTTGTGACTTCATAATTTTAAAGCTGTTTTAATGTCATTGAAGTCATTGAATCTGAAACCACATATATTGTCTTTCATTGATCCAAAAAGACAACCTACGTGGTTTCAGATTCAATGACTTGAATGACGTTAAAAAAGCTTTAAAATCATGATTCATGAAGCAAAACCTGGATTTTTTCCAAAATGGTTTTGATGTCTAGGTTAAACAATGGCACAAATGTGTACAAATTGATCATGACTATGTTAGACGGTAGTTTTGAGTAGAGTATAGTTCAGTCTATGATCTGTAGCAATTTCTGCTGTTATATATTCAGTTGTAACATTTTTATTACACAAGAGGCAAAACCTTTTGACCCACCTTCATATTTGTTACCTTCATTCATTGAGTTTGAGGAGTCACCTGGTTACTCATTGGAATGGCACAATTTGTATTACCTATTTAACTTGTATTACCTATTAAACTTGCCATTGTGTTACATTTTTAATGTTAGATACAACAGTAAAAATGGCATATTTTAGTCAAAATACTTTTAGATGCCTCTTAAAAGAAGCTTTCAAAAATAACTAGGAACCAGTACTCATTGTAATATTGAAGGGAAAAGTTATACTTACTCATTACGTTGTTTTTCAGTGTGATATGGCTATACTCCTATTATCCGCAAAAGTAAATCGTAACAGGTAACTGATTTGCTTGCAATTCCACTTCTGTTTTACATATATGTAGTCAGATACTGCTCGTCTACCGTGTGAAACAAAGTGAGGACATTGGAACCCAGAAATCAGAGTTGGGGAACCAAAAGTCAACAGTTGCATAGGCATAACTGGAAGTGAATTTAACATAAATGAGTGATAGATAGGATTATAACATTCAGTTATCGTCAAATTCAGCCGTGTTCCTTAAGGTATGATTCTTCAGAAAATGGACATGTTGATTTGAAAACAACTTAACCTGCTTTCTGTGAAGAAACAAAGCCCATCATCTCCACTCTTTAGGTATATCTGAAATTTGAATTCAGAACCAAGCAAAGACTTAACTGAAGAGTATTAAAAAACCAAAATATTTATTTGTGGATTGTGAGGGAACTGCGACATTCTGAAGTCACAGACATTATTTTTGTGTTTTGTAGTGTACACTTATGATATTCTAGATTAGAAGAATGTGACAGAAGTCCCATGTTTCAGTTCCACTAAACACATCCAAGTGAAGATGTAGAGCTATTATTTATGTTTTATTTAACTCCCCTTCTAACTTCCCAGAAACCTTTAATGATTCCCAGGAAGCAGGCTGTACCCATATGTGAAAATGAGACATTTTACATGTTTAAAAATAGCACTATCCCAGTACAGATATTACTGCTATTCAAATCTAGACAAGCTGTTCCAGAGACCACTGGAAAGAGGCAAAACAAAAGCAAGCCAAGATGGACTTCACTCTTTCTGAGCATAAAAATATCTAAGAAAAGCCTTGTTCTGAAATTAAATGGATGTAATATTTTCTGATGTTGGTGTTCACTCTTTGAATATAGCTTAACAAGGAAAAACAACCCATATCTGACACTGATATCTTTCTTTCTTTCTTTCTTTCTTTCTTTCTTTCTACATTTGTACTCATTTTCACACGTTCTCTCTTTTTGTCACCATGCTGTACAGTCAACATGCTATTCCAGTTTCTGGTTCCTCGGATTTCTTTTGAGATTTTCTATATTTTTAAAAGGGAAGCTAAACAAAGACAGACATTATTGGGAAGTCAGAGGGTAGATGCCAGCAAACAGAAAATTATGCATGAAGACATAAGTGAAGTAACAGAGATGTACTGTTTGGGTGCTTAATCCTTTGGACATTTTGCTGATGAGATTATCTTCACTTCAGTAAAGTGCATCTGATACTATAGAATCTGATATTATCTACACATTACACAGCCTTCCTTGACCAAGATTTTTTCAAAATTTAGAAACAAGATTAGAAGTCAAGGGTTTGAGTTTTCCTCCAATACTTTTTTTAAAAATCCATATGGATAGAGAACAATCAAAAGAGTAGTAAATCTAGTCTTGAGTCTCTCCTTCTGTATTTGTTTTTCACTTCCAGGGAGGAGGTGGGTTGGATTTGGGCTGGATATAATCCCTGCAGACTAGTATCAGCTATTTTTAAAAATCATAGTCTGTTCTAAAGTAATTGGTAGCTTGTGGTCCAAATGGGATGGATTGTATCCTCTGGAAGCCCCATCCCACTTGAACCACTGGTCTCCTGATCTAAAAATATTTTGACATAGAATGGGATACAAAAAATGGCATTTTGACCGGACCTTAAACTGTGATTAATGTTATCTGAGATTTATTAAATGCTAACGTAATAAGCCATGGTGTTGCTTCATATAAACCATAGTTTAAAATAACTATAGTTTGTCATTATGACCCTAACAAACTGTGATTAAGTAAAATCAGAAACATTTTTTCCACATTTCATATGACCACATTAAAGAGTGGAGGGCTTTAAAAAGATACAAAAAGTTCAAATCTTGTCTAAGTAAATGAGGGGTGGGAAACTGCACAGGAACATCTCTTGAGGGACTTGAAGGGTCACAAGAAATGAAAATAGTACCACACTTCTCGCAATCCTGTATTAAGCTATCTTTATTTGTAGCATGTTCTCTGAAGGTTATGGATTCATTTTATTTTTATTGATTTTGTTCACTGCTGTGGCTACTATGACAGCAAAAAGGTCACCCATTTGAATTCATACAGGATTCTCTCAATGGGATATGCTGTTCCTGTATAATATAGAAAGAACTACACACATATGGGGAAAATCTGTGGTGATGATCCCCCTGTTTGGTCTGAGTCAGAAGAGTGGCATGTGATGCTCATTCCAGTTCCAGATGCTTGGAAAACAACAAAGTCAGAAAGTTCACAACCCAGCTATCATGAAGGAAAAGAGGGCTGTTCAGATTAAAATTATAAGGAGAGGATTAGTATGGTGAGGTCATCAAAATCGGCTATCACTTGTGGCCAAGTATGATTGCCTTCCAAGTGTAGAGTCTTGGTGGTGGATCCGTAGATGACTGCAGAGACCTATTATTGACCTGCATGTTCTTCAGACCACATTATCACCAGCATATTGCAGTTCTATCACAGATGCTGTGACCTTGGTTTTTGGCTTTCAGTCTGCTGAGTATTGTGCGGTAACCGGAGGTTGAAGGAAACTCGAAGATCAGGCAACAGAATATGAAAAGAGAACTGAAAGGAACGATGGATTTATAGTGTACCCAAAATTCATATTCCCATTCTACTTTGAGAGACTACTTCCAGAATGATATCATTGAAATGAGCCAAGGTTTTAATTCAGCTAGACATAATGTGCATCTGTATCCCCATGTCCCTGGTACAAATGCGCATAGGCATATAAACACTTATTATATTAGAAAATATGAAGCTGTATTGATTTAAATTATATTTATTTTGATGGCATACAGAAAGTTGCCTGGGGTCCTTATATTGGGAGAAAGGTGGGGAAAAAATAAAGTAAATAAATGAATAAAATCAATTATATGAGTTTGCATAGCTGCTTAGGATCAGTGTGTTATTAACATTTTAAGCATTTTGATTCATCTACAGATTATTTTTGATTTTCACAAGTGTTTGTGAATGATTTTTTTTCTTCGTGGACTCTGTGAATGACACTCCACATGTGTGAATTCACAGAATTCCACTCGAAGAAGCATGGTCATAGGTATGTAACCCACCAATATTTTGATCACTACTGATTTGGTGACATTTTGGCAACATAGCAATATCTATCAGAGCTTGGGAACAATACTTTTTATTTTTTTAGAGAACAAGTTCCCGAAATCCTATCAGTCAGCATGACTATTGTCTGTATGTGCTGGGTGTAATAAATGCAGCAACACAATTTGTTTTGCAATAAGGCAATCCTATTGTGCAGCTGCCATTTAGAAATCTCAAAAGGCTTCAAAACATACTTTGGAGGAGATTCCAGTGAGTTTTCCACTCATTTTTTATTGCAGAAGGAAAGTGGGCAATGATAGGTGCGAATAATGTTATTTCATTTGAAATTAACCTCAAGATATTCCTGTTTGGAAAAGCAAAGTATTGTTCCTGTGCATGCGTGTATAAGGGGAGGTGGGTGGGATCATTTATTTACTGCACTCTTCTGCTGCCTCTGCTTACACTCTGATGCTTAACATGAAGAGTTTGAAAAGAATGCATAGGATATTATAAATATAAAAAGAGTTTAATGAAAGACTATACAGATGTCTTTCATGTACTTTAAATTGGAAAGACCAATTTTGAAACTAAAAGAAAAACGACACTGAGCTATGAACCATATGCTTCAAATTACTGAAGTATGTCTTGCACAGGCCTGTCATTCAGTGAGAAACAACACAGACCAAAACAGAGGAGATATTGAAAAGGCTAGGGAAAGGGGGAACTTGTGGAAAGTCAAACCAAACCATCTCTAAATATGTGTTTTATTATCTTCGGGTGTTCTTTGCTTAGTTGCCACCACGATTGAACCAGTGCCCCAGCAGCAAAAGAAAGGACTCTCCTTAAAGTTCCTCATCCTCCCTTCATTCCACATATTTAAAACATGCAGCTGTTTGGCTACATAATGGCATAATGCAAGAGGAAGAGGAGCCGACGCTACAAGTACAGTTCTGCAGCAAGTAATGCTCTATCTTACAGAGTTAGCCTGCATCTAGTGTTAAGCGTGCACTGCAACAGTGTTATGATGTATTACATATCCCAAATGTAAACGGGTTTATTTATTTATTTACAACATTTAGAACCCGCCTTTCTCCAATCCATCGGGGACTCAAGGTGGCTTACTCTTAGGCAACTATTCAATGCCTTCAAAAGCAATGTACAGTTAAAATAAAAAAATTAAATAGAATTATAAAATACATTTAAACATATAAAACAATGCCTTCAATGTTAACCACATTATCTAAGGTCATAGTCTGGGCCATTCCAATAGTCATTGTACATAATTCCATATTTATGTATTGCACAAGATCTCCAAAGGCTTGATCAAAAAGCCACATTTTTACTTTCTTACGGAAGGTCAGGAGGGAGGAGGCTGATCTAATATCCCCAGGGAGGGAATTTCACAGCTGAGGGGGCACCACTGAGAAGGCGCTGTCTCTCGTCCCTATCAGTCGCACCTGCGAAGGAGGCGAGATTGAGAGCAGGGCCACCCCAGACGATCTTAAGCTCCGAGATTATTCATAGGGAGAGATACGTTCAGACAGGTAAGCTGGGCCTGACAGGTAAGCTGCGTTGTGTGATAAACGGAAATTCCATGACTGTCACCCAGTGGGCTTTAAGTCAGTAGAAAAAAAGAGATCAGAATTCAACAAGAATATAAGACGAGGGTATCAAAAGCAATGCAACAACATGTGGAGTTCTATGTCTGTTCAGATGTTACCAGGTGAGGTGTGTCTGACTTTCCAGTGATCCAGAAATGCTGGATCTCATAAAAGGGTGTGTGTGTGTGTGTGTGTGTGTGTGTCTCCTGTAAGACTAAAACATGCTGAATATAAGAAGACCCATAATGGATCAGGCTGTCTATAGCACTACTTTTTAAACAGTGGATCCCAACCTTATATGGGGTCCCCTTTGCTTAATGTTGGGTCACAAAAAACGGTGACAGTAAAAGGTTTTTATAGCCTTGTGGCTAATGTAGACATTTACACAGATCTGTTAGCAACAATGTGCAGTATTTATAGTGGACTCTGCTTAAAATGCTTCAGCTGTACTCCATAAAAAGGAAAATCAGCCTGCAAAAGCTGATTTATGTCAGTAAATGTTTGATTTTTATACCTATTTTATACATCTCTGTACTTGGCACAGTACACAGATGTATAAAATAGGTGTGAAAATCAAATATTTCTTGGGCGGAAGAGTTGTAAGTGGGAAACGTTTAAGAAGCCTTATTCTATAGTACTATCTTTGATATGCCCAAACAGTTGCCTGTGGGAAACCTACAAGCCACACAAAAGTGCAGTTGTGCACTGCCACTGAGTTGTTGTTTATTTGTTCAGTCATATTCTTCCGCAGCTGAAATACAGAAGCATAATGCCTCTCATATTGGAAATGGGACATCTTAACTAGTCTCATTTATGCCTCCTGATACGTATCCTGACATTATGCCACAGGCTACCCATGGCTTCTGCAGCATAATGCAGCAATAGAAAGTAAATCTGGACTGGGTTATATCAAACCAAAATTTAAAGGGAAACAAAGAAAGACAAAAATGCATATGTTAATTAGAGCAAAAATAACCAGACTATGAGAAAGAAAGGACAAGTGCAGGTGGAAGTATTCAAGCATCTCTGCATGTTTCATATCGCGTGAGATTAAATTTCATCTGGCCTGGGTGTTTATTTCATGGCATTATTATAAAGCTATATTATATAGCCCTCTTCGAGGCAGCCACAGCACCAAAAGACCAGGAGGGCCTCACCATCGCCCTCCTTGAGGGAGCCGTGGTACCAATGGGCCAAAGAGGGCCTCACCATCGCCCTCTACCAGACTGCCGTGGCTCCAGTTGATTTATTGTTGTTGTTTGTTCATTTTGGCAATGAATGTTTGCCACATTATTATTATCATTATTATTATCATTATTATAGTTTAGCTTGTCCCGTCTGACTAGAGTTAAAGATATGTTATTCAGTAGGACCTCTGTAGCTGCTGGGGTTGGTTTCCAGGACTCCCTATGGATACCAAAATCCATGGATACTCAAGTTCCATGATATACAATAGCATAGTAAATGGCATAGTAAAATAGCATCCCATATGTAAAATGACAAGCAAACAAGTGCCAGAGAGAGGGTGAATATCTGTACAATGGTGAGAGGCTACAACAGAGTGTGTCTACACATCAGCAATAGTGCTCACTGTGTAGTAAAAATCAAGATATGCTTTTTAAATTTTCTTTCTTGAATATTTTTGAACCATGGTTGATTGAATCCATGGATGCAAAATGCATAGCTATGAGGGGCTGATCCATAGACAATCAACCATGGCAGGGCTGTGGGCAACCACTGGCATATGGCCCAATGATGGGCATACTACGCATATGCAGAACGAGTACAGCAAAAATCCACAAAACAGCAAGTCCACGAAAAGCGAACCGTGAAGTAGCGAGGGAACACTGTACTGTATATTAGCAAAACTGAAAATTGTGGCATACTGTTCCACGAAACTTTCGACAGTTCTTACTATGATTATTTGGAACCTCTACTCAAACAGTCCTTGTCTCATTCTCTTATATCATTTTCATTTTTTCTCAAGTCAGAAGCGACTTGAGAAGGAATTGGTTGCAAGGAAATTGCCCAGGGGACGTCCAGATGTATGATGTTTTACCGTCCTTGTGGACAGCTTCTCTCATGTCTTTGTATGGGGAAGTGGAACTGACAGAGGTAGCTCATCCAGCTCTCCCTGAATTTGAACTGCTGACCAGTGGGTTTTTAGGACATAGCTTACACTTGACAGTTTACATAGCTACCGAGTATATGGATGACTTTTCCCCTTTTAAACTTCCTTTTGAAAAAGAACCCATTTTTCAAAGTACTAAATGTTTATGCCTCAACTATTGTATGGCCAGAGCTGCAGCTTGAGAAAAACGTGAAGTCCCAAGTCTGTTCAAGATGAAGAATGGAGACCCCCATGAAACCTTGGGGAAGAATCCTTAGGCCTTCATGTTTTATGAAGTGGAGAGGGGGGTTCTTTGATGGGGTAGTTAGTGAAATCATGCTGCATTGTGAACAGCAAACCAAGAACAGTCCTCTAGGAATGGTAACAAAGACCCATCCCATTGGGATTGATGAGAATGTTATAAAAGTGCAATGAGCTAGAAAGTCATCATCTAGCCTTTTCCTTTGCCACAGGAAAGGCATACCAGAGAGATCCTTTTTTTCTGGTCCTGCAGAAGGGGAGGCTCTATGGTTTGGAAATGTATTACACCCTGCTGCTCACCACTTTTCAGGGCACACAGTAAATGGTACTACTTGGTATCTAAGACACAAAAGAGAGCAGCACTCTTTTGACAGTGAATTCTAGGCTCTTTCATTTGCTTTCCTAAATATACAGTTGGCTTCCAATTCACTGAGTGGCATTTTGCAACAGTGCATACTTTCCTGTGGTGGGCTTTCTGATTGGTGGGTTGTTTTTTCTTTTCTTAATTAGCATGAGTAAATGAAAGGTTACTCAGGCTCTGATGCAGTAAAACTTGCAGAATGGAGTAGTATCCAATTTAACCCCCTGACTTTGTTCTGTATAGATTGATTTGAAGTGGAAGAAGGACCTACCGTAATTCTTCACCAGTTGCAACTATTTGTTGTCACATTAGTTTTTTTATTTGGAAAATACTCAATAGTTGGAGGAGAAAGTATTCGCTCATTTTATCTTTTTATTCAGTTCCTTTGGCCAGAGCAAGTCTTTCTGACTTTCTTCTTCTCCTGTATGTATTTTGAATGCTTTGTTAGCATAATATATTACATTTGACACTTATATTTTGCACAATTTCCTCTTCACTCTGAAAGAAAGAGAAATTAATTAACTGATTGCTGATTAAGATCTATCTTACCATTAAGTTAATGCCATGTTTTCTTCAGATTTGAAAATGTTACTTTATTACAAGGGATCCTGAGAATGTCTTCTAACCTCCACTGGGAGAATCCTTGCAAACCAACTTCTACCTCTCTCAGAAGACATCCTCCCAGAACAGCTTCCAACCTTCCAGAGGAACAGTGGGTATGATATTCACTGTACAAAAGCTCCAAGAAAAATGCAGAGAATAAATCCAACCTCTGTACATGGCGGTCATTGAACTCATATTCGACACAGTGAATCGCAGTGCTCTCTGGACCATCCTCAAAAAAATCTGATGCCATGACAAATTTATGAAAATCCTTGCAGCTCCTCTACAATGTCATGATGGCAACAGTCTTGGACAGCAATGGCTCCCAAAATGACCAATTTAAGGTGAAATCAGGTGTCAAACAGATATGTGTTATTGCCCGAACCTTATTCTCCATCTTCATCACTATGATACTGCACCTTGTTGATGGTGGAAATCATCACTGGTGGAAATCATCACTGGCTTGGAAATCATCTGTCAGAGAGATAGCAAGCTATTTAACCTCAGAAGACTGAAAGCCAAAACCAAGAACATAACATTTGTTATAGGACTCCAATATGCTATAACAAATGTTCTGTTATGAAGAAAACTTTCAAGCCACTCTAAACGCCTTTGGGAAGCATATGAAAAGCTTGGCCTCTCACTGAACATCGAGAAAACCAGTGCTCTTCCAGCAGGCACCAACCAATCCATCTGAAATGTCAGAAATACAGCTTAATGGTATCAAATTAGAAAATGTTGACCATTTCCATTACCTTGGCAACCACCTCTCCACAAAAATCAACATTGACACTGAAATTTGTCTGGATGGCCTTTGGGGTCCCCTTCCAACCCTAATGTATACTGTCCCGTTTGGCCGTATTCCTAAAAGGGAGCGGACAGTCTGGATGGTCCCCTTCCAACAATACCGTCTGAACTCTGCGAGTACAGTGTTTTTCTGAATGAGGATCAGGACATTTGTAGACAGACCAAGATGCTTGTTTGTCTGTCTATATATGTTGTATGTCTAAATGGCATTGAATATTTGCCATGTATATGTGCATTGTCATCTGCCCTGAGTCACCTGTGGGGTGAGAAGGGTGGAATAGAAATACTGTAAATAAATAAATGTATAAAGCCATTGTCCTCCCAACCCTGTTATACGCCTGCAAAACGTGGACCATCTAGAGCAGGGGTGCTCATTAGGTAGCTCGGGAGCTAGTAGTAGGTCTTCGGCCCTCTTCCAGGTGATCTTTGGGCCTCACCAGCCGGATGGGGCACTCCTGCCATGCGCGCGCACACCCTGCGCGCACGCGCGCTCCTGCTGCTGGCTTCCGCTTTCGCTGTGCTTCTTTTGCCTGCGGGGCATTGCAGGAAGAAGGAAGTCTTCACAGTCATCTATGGATCCATCCTTAAGACCCTATGCTTAGAAGGCCATCCTACTCGGAGACAAGTGATCTTCGATGATGATGAAGGAATTGTGGGAGTTATAATCCAAAAACAGTGTTTTCAAAGCAATTGTGTTCCTTAGTGAGAGCGCATCGTTCATTGGTTAAGAATGAAAAAGTTTGAGGTCCATTAGCTATGTCCTCACTGAAGGAAAACTAGGAAAAAACTTTGAAAGTTCTGATGGGGCAGTGGAGTAAAAATAAGAGGGTCATATTCCCAACTGTCATGAAACTGACATACAGTATTAGCACTTGAATAAATATGATTTGAGACATTTGATTGCATGTGGATCCCATTATTTAGTGTAATGGTGATCAATTATTGAAATTACTAGCCGGTGCGGGGAAGACACAAGAGATGCTACTTCAGTACTATGTTCAGATTCGGATATATGATATGACCTCTATATCCACAGAGGATACATTCACAAACTTCACATGGATACGTAAAACTCTGGATAATAGTCAAGCCTATTCAAATGAGGGATCCCTCACCTTTTTGTGTCTTCTCAGATTTGGGAGAGCAAAGGTAGGGAAGGAGAAGCTTCCCCTGACCTGCTGATTACATCTATAGGTGGAATGAAGTTAGGGAGGAGTTTTCTATAACATGTTTAAATGTTTGTAGACAAACGTTAGCCTCCTTTTATAGCTTGATTTCGTTTAGCCAAAACCTGAGCCAAGGGGGAAGGATGTGGCTATGCTTCCCCTTCCTTTTCTTTAAGAATGTGTACTTCCTTATCGTTGCATGCCTGGCTAGTGACTTATTAGCAGTTGGGGAAACTTAATGAGATTCTGCTTTTGGCTTTAGGCAGCTTTCTAGTATGGATTTTGAGACCCTCTTACACAGCCCACCATATATATATATATATATCTTGGTGTCTTGGTTTTTAGACCTATTCTTGTGGTTATTTGAGGCAATGATTCAGAAAATTACATTGGATAGGCTGCATCAGCTCTAATTTCTTAGATATGGTCATCATGATTTTCTATGGGTGAGATGGCAACTGGTAGATGGCATATCTTCTGTATCTCAAAAACTAGAACTTATACGGGAATATTGGTGCCATTTCTTTTTACTCAACAGGTCAAATATACCCAGAAACAGGGCTAATATTTGATAAAACAAAATGTGTGTTGGCCAGTCTATCAAAATTATGTTCATGGGGAGAAAGCCCATTTAAGAAGCACACAAGGTTTTTGTGCAGTTGTATAATTCAGATATTTCACTCAATATCTTCCTGGGTTGTCTTAAGACAGTGGTCGTGCTGTTTTTCCTTGGGGTGTAATGCTCTTCATTAGTCAGGTGCAAGTTCATCAGCGATGCCTTGTTTGCTAAGAGCTTGTTCCATTCTAGTCGATTTTAATCTGTGAGGTAGAGACTAAAAAAAATAGGAGGAGGGGGGCAAGATTCTCTTATTGGAGAAAACTTGATCTTCTGAATCTGAAGCTGCTTGCAAAAGCTTTCCCCCACCTCCTTGGGGCATTGTTTCAGCTTCCTAATCACTGACCAGCTGTCTTGTTAGTGAATAGAGCTGTGGGCCCCTTGCCATGTTTCATGTGAGGTCTTGGCTGGGTGGCTAAGCAGGCAGCCTGCAGTCCCTGTCAAAGCAATTCAAGAGGTATTGGCACAGCAGTGCCCCCATTAATTTCTGCTTGTCACATGCTGTCATGCAAGTTACACCAGAAAGGAAATGACCGTTGAAAAAAAGTGTACTTGTGGCACTTGGTCCCTCCGAACATTATCCCTGAGGTTAAACAAGTGGATACAATTAGCTGCTGTCCACAAACAGCTGTTGGGAAGGAGGAACCTACATCGGGGCTCCCAGAGCCATGTGTCTTTCCTGTTAAGAAAAGCTCGCTCGCAACATCTGCCACATTTTAACCCTTAATGAAGGTGCTAAGTATTGCTCTACAGAGCTAAATCAAGAACTCCAGCAGGAATCCTTGGTCTTGGAAAAGTTGCGTTTTTGGAATATCTCCCAAAGGTGTATATCATCTTATTATGCTTATATCTATCTTTACATCCTACATTCCTCTCCGAAGAAAAACTAGGACTCAGAAGCTTGTCACACGGAGATTATTGAGAATTAATTACTTCGTGGGTCATACAAAATCATTGGATTTGTTGAGGGACGATATAAACTACCATGTGGTGTGTCTCATGCCTATAAAACACAGCTCTGCATTTATTTCTCTAGAATTTTATATTTTCTTCAGCAACCC
Source organism: Anolis apletophallus (assembly GCA_030556195.1). NCBI lineage: Eukaryota > Metazoa > Chordata > Lepidosauria > Squamata > Anolidae > Anolis > Anolis apletophallus. Next base: position 38,312,992 of record JARBWK010000008.1, on the reverse strand, counting down.
TCACTTCAGGCATTCCTGGACCTCAATAAAGCACACATTGTCATTATTGCGTTCCCTGGTTTAAAATTAAGATTAAAATATTTGCAAGCATGTCTTTGGAGAATACATATTTCCCTTCAGGAAGTTAAGAAGGGTTCAGTGTACTGTTCCACTAAATAGTTCTGCGGGCACCCACTTGCAACATTCAGTTTATCCACATTCACTTCTGCCATGATAAAATAATCACAACTTATTTATTACTATAGGAATCCGCTTCAAATGTTGCTTCATAGATACATTATTTATTATTTAAAACTTTTGTACCCCGACCTTCTCACCTCTATCGAGGGACTCAGACTGGCATATATTTATTTATTTATTTGTTCGGTCTTATATTTTGCCCTTCCCGGCCGGCTCGGGGCGGTTCACATACATATTAAAAACACCATAAAACAATAATACATCATAAAACAGCAAGATAAAAGTTGCAAAATAGTGCAACGACAGTGGTAGCAGACAGTTTCGGTGTCCAGGGGCTTCAGTCAAAACCGAGCCTGAACAAAACAGTTTTACAAGCCCTCCGGAATGGGATGAGCTCCGCCATGGCTCGGACATGGTCTGGCAATGCATTCCATATATACATTTTGGTCTTTGAAATATGACATGCTGACTACCATAAATATTGTGTTATGAATTTTTCACCAAGTGCAGCAGATGATAATGTGATTTTCAAATCATAACAACAATAGGGAAATTGAAGTCATGCATTAGGCAGTGGTATGTTTATAATACGAGTATACCATTTGAGAAGTTGTCTCCTTCCATATGAGGCTGCTAATGACTTATGCTCATCTATGTCACCGTGTCATGGTAGATAAGGTGATGTCGAACTACATTAATTTTACAGTGTAAATACACCATATGTTATCATGGCAGCATAGAGTAAAGCTGTGAGAGGGTGGGTACGGATGTGGGTATGGCATAATATTTTGAAGTAAGTGAGGATCTAAATTCTATGGAACCTAGATCCTCACACATATTGATTAGGGCTCTTCCACACAGCCCTATATCCCCGAATATCAAGACAGAAAATCCCATATTATCTGAATGTGGACTCAGATAACCCAGTTCAAAGCAGATATTGTGGGATTCTCTGCCTTGATATTCTGGGATATAGGGCTGTGTGCAAGGACCCTTAGATATAGATATGGATATAGAAATAGATGGTATGCAGAAATTGGATACGATTGTTTCTCGCCTTCTTATCAAGACTCTTGATTACTTACCTCTAGGACATGATGTTTCAGCTGCTGCGAGGGCTTGATTTTCTGCATTCCCATAGAGTCGTCCACCGTGATCTGAAGCCACAAAACATTTTAGTAACCAGCAATGGGCAGATAAAATTAGCTGACTTTGGCCTTGCACGGATCTACAGTTTTCAGATGGCCCTTACCTCAGTGGTAAGTTTGCGTTTTAGTTCATTTTTAGTCTAATTCAAATAGTTGGCTTTGCATAAATGTTGGTTTGTCATTCCCTTTGAACTTCTAAATAAAGAAAAGCACCCGTTCTAAGTCAAGAAATATTACTATTGGGTTTCATCAAAAGCAGTTCCATTTATTAACCTTTAATAAGATATTTGGGCAACAGGTGCATAGGGTTTTTTGTTATAAGATTTAGTGGAGGTAAGGGAGAAAGAGCTAGAAATGAATGACCAAAATAATAATCCAGGCTAGGGTAAACAGTGACGCCCTCCAGGTCATTCTACGTGGGACTGCCTTTGAAGATTGTCCGGAAACTCCAAGTAGTCCAGCAGCAGCCAGATTCCCAAGTAGAGTGGCATACAGGAAGCACACAATCCCCCTGTTATGCCAGTTCCACAAGCTGCCAGCTTGCTACCGGGCCCGAGTCAAAGTGGTTCCAGTCCAACTTACCTGTCTGAAAATATTTCCATTTATGAGCCAATTAGAGCTTTAAGATATGCTGGGGAGCCCCTGCTCTCAGTCGCAAGACTGACTGGTGGGGCGAGAGACAGGGCCTTCTCCGTGGTGGCCCCATCCCTCCTGGTCTCCAGGAAAAAGCTAAAGACCTGGCATTCAGGGAGTAAGGTCATACAGAACTCAACCTCAATCTGAATAATGACTATGGAAAAACCAAGTATGGAAATAATGACTCGGCACTTTGTGTGTGTTTAATCTGTTTTATTGTATTCCTATGTTTTAACTGTGTATAAGTTTTAACTGTTTTATAATCTAAGATGGTATGTTTACTGTTATGTGCACACTGCGGCATTGAATTTTTTGCCATAGTCTAATTCTCCTTCAGGGTGAGAAGTGTGAGGTATATATATAGTAAATAAATAAATAAATAAATCTCTGGTTGTTCGCTTTGGAATTGATATTTTAAATAACAAGTTCATTAACAATCACTTAATTACATAATGTCAATTATTAGTGTAAATGATCATGAATTATTTTACAGTTTGTAATATTTACCAAGTGAATTGTCATGTTTTTGTTTATCATGCAAGAGGTAAAAAGTATGCACATAGAGGAAAAAGAGAAAATGCAGCACCACAGTTTTGTCTGACGCAAAAAATGTTTGTTGTGCTTTATTTCGTTTCCACTTGTGTATCTAATCAAGGAGTATATATCCTTGAAGTAGAAGAAAGTGAAATAGTGCGGGGGGAATGGAGAATATTCTTTGTTTCCCCCTTTGGCCTTGTGAGAGACTTTAGACTGCTATATTAGCTAAGCACCTGTTCAAAAATGTGAATGTGCTCTATTATAAGTCCCATTGAATTTCCTAGTTTTGGTTTGCATCTTGTTCTGATCACAAGTCAGAAAATCACTTGCCCACTGGTAGTGGGGGATAATGGAGCTTTCCTAGCTTTTTTCGGGGTAGTCCTATTTAAAATGTAATGCTGTAATAAAGACTGGGCATTGTACACGAGATTGGCATGTTCTTCTAATTGAAGAAAGAGTCATATATGACACTCAATTGGTACGAAGTATTCCTAGTTGCAGCCACACTCTCCTCAAAAAGCAAATTCAGGTCCATAAGTAAACGCACATGTGAAATAATTGTATAATATATCCATATGTTAACACAGTAATTCAAATTTTTGGGAGACCGCAATCTGTCATGGGAATCCAATGGTTTGTTCTAATAGAATGTGTTGATCTGGTGATCTGATAATAACTCAATTGTGTAACACAATGAGTCATTCAACAAATCATAATTGCAGGACTGGAAGGGATCTAATAAGTCGTTCGTTTGGAGTCCACAAGACATAGATCCTTCTCAATCGCAGCCCCAATCTTGTGAAACTCCCTACCGCCAAACCAAAGAGTCACCCTCTATCTACATACATTTTAGGGGCACTCAAGACATGGCTCTTCAGAAGAGCCTATGATTGTTAAGTAACAAGCTGTGACTATGTAACCTGCTTATTTTAACTGTGTAAGTCGCCTAGAGCACCTTGGTGGAGGGCGACTCATAAGAAATTAAGTTGAGTTGAGTTGAAGTCAACTTGTCTGACCTCATCTCCTAAATCGGAACATTGTATAGCTAAGAGCCCTCTGCTAGATAGTTATCCAAACTTTTTCTTGAAAACTTCCCTAAAGTAGATTTTAGAGTTTCTCTAAATAGCGTATTTCCATGTTGAAATTCTCTTAAAGATTAGGACATTCTCCTTTATACTTAACTTAAATCTCATTTCCCTGAAGATTAAAGCCATTGCATTTTGTATTTGCCTTGCAAGAAACTCCTGAGGTGGGTACCTCATGTACTAGTGTGCTCACAAAAGTAAGCTAAAAGTCCCTCATCACAGCTATCAGTAGGATCAGTTGACATATGAACTGTGTGTCACTTCTTACAGCAAGCTAATAGCTTACAGCCAGATAAACTCAAAGAACTATTTCTTGTAGTATCAGTTCATTCCCAAGATACATCCTCATTCTCTCAGAACAAAGGAGCTCTTCTGATGGAACGTAAGGAGCCTTGTCAGTAAGGAGACATAGAGAGCTGGGCTACCCCACTCCACCGGAGACTTCAAAGCATTCTATCTCTGATACTTACCTCTCAAATAGTAAGGAATTCTTTTGGCAGGTGAACCTTCTGGGCATATTGTTGTCACTGGAATCTCTTGATGCTTTCTCTGATAAATGAATGAAAGCCTCAGAATAAACAGACACATGTTATTGAAGAGAATGCCTGTCCTGAAGCTGAGGAAATCTGAGAATTATATGCACACAGAGCTCGTGGGCTGCAAAGCCAACAAAAGAACTATACCCACGGAGGGTTCAAAGTAATAAATCACAATTTCAATGGTTGATTTAAATGATATTGTATTAATTTCTCATATCAAAGTCACAGAAAGACTTGTCTATTAAGGAAGGGTAAGGACCTAAATGAAATCCCACGCAGGGGTTAATGCAATAATTCACTCAGTATCCCTCGCAGGGGTTAATTCAATATGGATATAACAGCTTGATCGCATATCATGAAATTATACAATATAAACAGTCCCTGTGTAGGGGAAATTATAAATGTCGGACGCTGAGGACTAATTACTCCCTCTAGACAGATGGTTCAGGCCGACGGAGTCGCCATGCGTTATTGAAAGGCCCAGAAGTCCGTTTCACCGGTAATCCAGTTTTGTCAAGGCAAATCAATATGCGTCCATAATCTGTGAAACATAATTAAATAAGCCATAGGTACAATCGCCCACAATATAACAATATTCATACAGGCAGGGTAAAAGGAATACATACCAAAAGCAGTATCAATGATGTATAACCCAGGCGTAATAGCCGATCATGGGTGACCCAAAGGTAAACAGTAAAGCACAGGATGGGATATAAATGGAAGAGAAGGGTTATGCAAATGAGCTGAGGGGATTACGTCATTCAACCCGTTTGGCCATTCAGTGTCAAGGAGGAGTGTCCATTTAATTTCAGCTGCTCTCAGTAAATCATTACTAGATTGATGAAAATTGGGTCGAATTTGTTGCAGGATCATCAGTTTTAAAGAGGACACGTCATGTTTTTCTCTTTGCAATGTTTATAAAACATAGAATCCTCAGAAGCTCTATGGATTTTACTTCTGTGTTCAATAAAACGGGTCCGTACCTCCCTCGAAGTCATCCCCACGTAAATCAATGAGCACCCACATGAGATCCCATAAATCACAGATTTCGAAGCGCAGGTCCCATAATCCCTGATCTTAAAAGTTCGGTTCTTAAATAGTGAAACAATACTGGCCACTTTTGAAGGACATCCCGGCTTATCCGCATTTCCTCTAATAGCGCATAAACGCACCCGCAACATCAAGGACATATTGGTACACTCTCATGGACACAGACCACCTATTAGGAGCATAATGAGTCCTGGAATGAAACCTTGCTCCCACTGCTCTGTATGTGCTAATGTCTCCCAAGATAGAGAAATCTATAGTATTTCCAAGAACCGAACTTTTAAGATCAGGGATTATGGGACCTGCGCTCAAATCTGTGATTTATGGGATCTCATGTGGTGCTCATTGATTTACGTGGGGATGACTTCGAGGGAGGTACGGACCCGTTTTATTGAACACAGAAGTAAAATCCATAGAGCTTGAGGATTCTATGTTTTATAAACATTGCAAAGAGAAAAAACATGACGTGTCCTCTTTAAAACTGATGATCCTGCAACAAATTCGACCCAATTTTCATCAATCTAGTAATGATTTACTGAGAGCAGCTGAAATTAAATGGACACTCCTCCTTGACACTGAATGGCCAAACGGGTTGAATGACGTAATCCCCTCAGCTCATTTGCATAACCCTTCTCTTCCATTTATATCCCATCCTGTGCTTTACTGTTTACCTTTGGGTCACCCATGATCGGCTATTACGCCTGGGTTATACATCATTGATACTGCTTTTGGTATGTATTCCTTTACCCTGCCTGTATGAATATTGTTATATTGTGGGCGATTGTACCTATGGCTTATTTAATTATGTTTCACAGATTATGGACGATATTGATTTGCCTTGACAAAACTGGATTACCGTGAAACGGACTTCTGGGCCTTTCAATAACGCATGGCGACTCCGCCGGCCTGAACCATCTGTCTAGAGGGACTAATTACTCCTCAGCGTCCGACATTTATAATTTCCCCTACACAGGGACTGTTTATATTGTATAATTTCATGATATGCGATCAAGCTGTTATATCCATATTGAATTAACCCCTGCGAGGGATACTGAGTGAATTATTGCATTAACCCCCTGCGGGATTTCATTTAGGGTCCTTACCCTTCCTTAATAGACAAGTCTTTCTGTGACTTTGATATGAGAAATTAATACAATATCATTTAAATCAACCATTGAAATTGTGATTTATTACTTTGAACCCTCCGTGGGTATAGAAATCTGAGAATTGACAGCCCAGCATTGAACCTTTGGTATCCTTCTCAATCACTGAAGGAATGGAGCACGTTTTGAGCATGGTGCCCTGGTCGGCAATCTCTTTGCTGAATAAATTGCTTATACAGGCAGTCGTCAAGTTATGAATAAGGTTTATTCTTAAGTTTAATTTACAGTATATGTAAGTCAGAACAGGCACATTTTCAAGTGTAATTCCCAACAAATAGATAGAGGACCCTTCCACACAGCCATATATCCCAGAATATCAAGGCAGAAAATCCCACAATATCTACTCTGAACTGGATTATCTGAGTCCACACTCAGATAATGTGGGATATTCTGCCTTGATATTCTGGGATGCAGGGGCCCATAGATATAGCTTTGGATAGCATAGGGAAGGGTTAACACCTCTGTGGTGTTTGTTTTGTTGTCTGTGTCTCTGTTCAGAAGATTTAACCTCACTTTCTGTCCCTGGATTTGGAAAAATTTGGCTTGTTTTGGAAACAAGGATTGGTGATAAAACTTCAGTTGAGACACTTTTCTTCCTGATAATTCTTCCAGGAATGAATTTCCCTTCCGAGGAGTAGATTTATCCCATTTCCTGTTGTTTCACCCCCATTCTTAACTATGAGTCATTTGTAAGTCAAATGTTTGTAACTTAGGGACTGCCTGTATACTACTACATTGTGTAGAAACTGATGCAATTTTTGGCACAAAATAATAACCACAATTAAATTTATCTAGTTCAGTGGTTCCCAACCTTCCTAATGCTGTGATCCCTTAATACAGTTCCTCATGTTGTGATGACCCCCCCCCCCAACCATAACATTATTTTCATTGCTACTTCATAACAGTAATTTTGCTACTGTTATGAATCGTAATGTAAATATCCGATATACAGGATGTATTTTCATTCACTGGACCAAATTTGACACAAATTCCTGATACGCCCAAATTTGAATACTGGTGGGTTTGGGGGGGGTGATTTTGTCATTTGGGAGTTGTAGTTGCTGGGATTTATAGTCAACCTACAATCAAAGAGCATTCTGAACTCCACCAACGATGGAATTGAACCAAACTTGGCACACAGAACTCCCATGACCAACACAAAATACTGGAAGGATTTGGTGGGCACTGACCTTGAGTTTTGGAGTTGTAGTTCACCTACATCAAGAGAGCAGTGTGGGCTCAAACAATGATGGATCTGGACCAAACTTGGCATGAATACTCAATATGCCCAAATAAGAACACTGATGGATTTTGGGGAAATAGACTTGACATTTGGGTGGGGGGTGTAATTGCTGAGATTTATAGTTGACCTACAATCAAAGAGTCCGTTGAACCCCACCAACAACAGAACTGTGACAAACTTCCCACACAGAACCCCCATGACCGACAGAAAATACTGTGTTTTCTGAAGGACTTTGGTGACCACTCTGACACCCCCGGTGACCCCCCAAGGGGTCCTGACCCCCAGGTTGAGAAACACTGATACAGTTTGTCACGATGCAAGGACCCCCGGGGACGGTAATCAGCTAACTATTTATTGAATAATAAAGAACAGTTGAAAAAGTAATTGTCCACAATCCACAAGGAAAGAGTCCCCAGGTTGAGAAACACTGATACAGTTTGTGTTGTATGTGTTTGTATGTTTATCTACCATCCAGGCTCCGTGGTCCTTTGCTTGAGGTTCCAGTGACTGTGCTACGACTGGAACCTCAAGGGTCCTTGCCTCCCAGCACCTGGTTCACTATTTTCATGAGAGACAAACTGTTTCAGCTTCCATCCACCTCAGTGTGTGATCCCTCACAACCCTCAGCAGCTCGCTGCCCCTGAAGCATTTGCTCAGTTCTAGAGTTCGGTTCCAGGACAAAGTGTGTGATCGACTCTGATCTGCTCCGATTTCGATACCACTTCAACAGCAGACTCTGAGGATGTAACACGAGCACCTGTCTGTCCGATTTTGATGGATTCATTTCAGACGTCCTCCTGGTCAGTTGAAAGGCCAAACAGGGTATAGGGTTACAGCCTGTGTTGGATGGGGTCACACTTCCCCTGAAGATGCAGGTTTGCAGTCTGGGAGTGATCCTGGACTCATTGCTGAGCCTGGAACCCTAGGTCTCCGAGGTGGCCAGGAGAGCTTTTGCACAGTTAAAACTTGTGCGCCAGCTGCGCCCGTACCTTGGGAAGTCTGATCTGGCCACGGTGGTCCACACTCTTGTTACATCTTGAATAGATTACTTCAACGCACTCTACGTGGGGCTGCCTTTGAAGACTGTTCGGAAACTTCAACTAGTCCAGCGGTCGGCAGCCAGGTTACTAACTAGAGCGACATACAGGAAGCATACCACTCCTCTGTTGTGCCAGCTCCACTGGCTGCCTGTCCAATTCCAAGCACAATTCAAAGTGTTGGTTTTGACCTTTAAAGCCCTAAATGGATCTGGCCCAGCTTACTTGTCTGAACATATCTCCCCTTATGTCCCTCCTCGAAATTTGTGATCTTCTGGGGAGGCCCTGCTCCCACCTTTGTCGCAAATACTTTTGGTGGGGATGAGAGACACGGCCTTCTCGGTAGTGGCCCCTTGCCTGTGGAACTCGCTCCCCAGCGAAATAAGATCAACTTCTTCCCTCCTTTCCTTTAGAAAAAAGCTAAAGACGTGGCTGTGGGACCGGGCGTTTGGTTGATAGGGAGCAGTGGATGGACAATCTGAGTAGAATAGGGTTGTGTTGGCAGACAGTGGATTGGCTGACAGCCTATGAATATGGAACGGGGATTATGGGGGATTTTAATCTGTAACTGTTTTTAATCTGCTTGTTGTAATTTTTTTTGATATGTTGTTATTTTGTTCTTGTATGCGGCATTGAATTATTGTCTTTTGTAAGCCGCCCTGAGTCCCCCTTCGGGGGTAGAGAAGGGCGGGTTAGAAATGAAATAAATAAATAAATAGACATTTAGCCACTTTGATTTGTCTGTGTTTAGAACTGAGGTACCATATCTTTTGAATATGTTGAATGTAAGGGAGAATTTTGCAATCAACAGCGCCAATACAGCAAAATTCCAACTTAAAGGATAACGCATAACATCATTGTTCACTCAAGGAGGTTAGCACTTTGAATACAGCACACTTTTATTTTGAGCACATGAAGAAGTCAGAAGCTGGCATGTTTTGCTACGTTATTGCTTTCTGTCCCTTGTTCCAATAAGTAATCAAAACACACAAATACTCAATATGCTAATAGTTGGGGGGTTTGTGCCTTTTTCTTTGTGCCAAAACTTAACCTCTTTTTTCTTTGCATATGTCTATCCCTATTGAGTGATCAACTGTGTGTGTGTCCCTTTCGGTTGATTTAGGTACATGTGTGTGCCTAAGAAACACTAAAATATGCTTGTTTCTTCCTTTCTTTAAAGTTTGATTGTTTATTGCATTTAAATAGTATTGCATTAAAATAGTATTGTTAACAAATGCGCATTTTTGAAACTTAGAGCAACAAAGACACATTGCTTTAAACCATTTGTTAGCACACGGGCTATCTTTATGTCACTTAAATGGCAGAAATCTGAAAATAAGTAGAAGCTCATCCATCGTATCAGTTCTTGTGGGAAAATATGCTTCAGTGACTTACTGGCACTGGTTGTGGAATGTGGCATTTAAAAGTACCTTTTTACAGTGGGAAAGAATTTGGTCGAGAATAAACAGTCTGACCTTGTTAAATGGACCAAAGTCTGTAGAGATCCCAGTTCCAGAAAGCTAGTTTCTACTAGACTGTGAAAGAAAGCTCAGTTTGCCATTAATGCCTTTCAAACTAGGGGGGTACTATGCAGTTTTTTGTATGCGGTATAGCGCGAAATATTCCTCTGTTATCGTTGTAGACTATGTCTTGTACAGTTGCCATGAGGTAATCAAGTCACATTTGAAATAAAATCGCTTAATGCCAAAAAAAATTAAAACACATTCATAAGGCTGACTGGTTATTGGGAATGTTAAGCAAAAATGAATTCATCGTGTGGGCTTTGTTGATTTATTCTTTATGCTAACAGCAGCCTCAGTTCTCCAGCTGCCAGTCCTTAAATAGCCAAAACGGCACCATTTACACAGAGGAGAAGTATCAACAGACTTGGGGGGAATCCCAAGGTCTGCAAAACCAGAAAAGATTTTCTCTTTTTTAAAAATCCCTTAAAAGAGGACTGTATGAGTGTATTCAATAGACACAGAATAGTGATCAGCTTTAGATGGGGGAAATGAGAAATAAAACTGGAAGGAAGAATAGAATGAAGTGTGATGGGGTCACCTTTATGTTGCCATAAGTCAGAAACAGCTTGAAGACACACAACAACAACAACAACAACAACAACAACAACAACAACAACAACAACAGCCATAGGAAGCCAACAGAGTATAGTAGTTTGGATACTGGAGTAGAATACCTGGAAACTGAAATTCACACTGGGAATGTGGCGCAGCTGGCTAAGTGTCAGCTGCATGAGATCTCTCTGACCAGTAGGTCATGAGTTCGAGGCCTGCCCGGGTCGAGGTGGGTGCTCAACCTTTAAGTGTAGCCTGCTGTCAACCTTTGCAGCCCCAAAAGACAGTTGCATCTGTCAAGTAGGAGATAAAGGTACCACATTAAGTGGGGAGGCAAATTTTGACTGAATTATGAGGCAATTAAAGAACTCCAGGAACGATGAGGAATGCAAAAGGAACAACAAGGGACGCTGAGAGATGAGGAGTGTGTCAGCTCCCCCTGGTAGCCAGAGTTTGCCTCTGTTCGTCTATATGTGTGTATGTGGAAAACGGCAGGGATTGTCTGCTAAGTATGTGTACCTGTAATCCGCTCTGAGTCCCCTTCGGGGTGAGAAGAGCGGAATATAAATAAAGTAAATAAATAAATAAATCTCTTCTCAACCATGGAAACCCACTGGATGACTTTGTTCAGGTCACCTTCTCTCAACCTTTCAATAAGGCAGTAGCAAATCTCAGCTGGCATATTTTTTATTTCATATCAAAGCATTGCATACATAATGATAAAACTGATAAAAATAGGAGCATAAGCAGCGAAATCATTTTGTACCAAAACCGGGCAACAGCAATCGCATTGTCCGTAGCTTTAAACAACTTTTCTTCTGTACATGAGGCAGGGCATTGTGGACAAGCATACAGGAATGGAGTTGTTTGTTCTGCTCCACAGTTGCACAAGGTGGAGGATTCTTTTAGGTAGTGCCATTTTGCCAGGTTGCCTTTTGATCTGCCTACTCCACTTCTGAGTCTGTTCAGGGACTTTCAAGTTACCCATTCTTGGTTTGGCCCTGGAGGCAGACCCTCATCCAGTTGGGGTTTTCTGGTTTAGCTGCCCAGAGGGGTGCTGTTGCTGTAGCTGGGGGAACTTTAAGAGGAGTGGTGGTTCTCCTGAAGCTTTTCCTTGATTTGAGTCTACTGGGAGGAGGCTGATAGTCATGCAGTGGATGGCTTTCACAATGTTCAACCTTCTTTCTCTCACAGTTGGCTCATAGAGAAGCTTTCTTCACTATGAATCTCCAAATTTGGAAACTTCAACTCAGGGTTTATAATAAAACCCAGGATTGTCCGGTTAGTTCCAAAACTGTGGCAATGTTTTACAGTCATTCTATGTAGCATTCCACTGCATTTTGCTACACTATCACAACTATGTAATGACTCCCTTAAATCAAGATTTATTAGGAACTGAGCTTTGACACATTTGTTGCTTACTTTTGGAACCCAAATGTCAGGGTTCATATTAAGAAAGCTTCTTGGTCCAATATTTGTGTGCTGCCTTTAGTTTCAGCAGTACTTTTTTTTCTTCAAAGAATGTAGCCATGCTAAGGTTGTCTGCTTTCTTTTTAGAGAGAATACTTTAGAAAGGACATAACCATGTCTTGCCATAAAATACCCACATGCATCTGAAAAAATATAAATCCAATATCAACGTAATTCAGAGATATCCCAAGGTTCTTCAGTAAAGCATATATTGTGAGAGATAAAATGCTTTCTGGTGGAAGTATCCTGAAGGCTCTCCCTTAGGAAATAATCTGAATGTTTGAACAGTTTAAAAAGAAAATAATTGGTTTCTATTTTTTCATATAGAAAAAAGTAATTCATAGTAATCTGGAAAACATACTATGTCACATTGACGTGTCACTGTTAGATGCAAATGAACAGTTAACACAGAGTTTATTTTGTTCTCAGCCAAGTTTAATAAGTCTTTTTTTAAAAATTCAGAAGCAGAAGCAAATAATACTTCTGTTGAATCTATAGGTTGTTTCTAGATTTTTATAAGCAGTATAAACATTGCATGAACTTTCCTTGTGCTTCCTGAATCGCCCTCTTCTTTTGAAATAACACCAGCAATACATTCATCGTGCAAAGGTTGACTAGGTTGCCAAAAGCAAAACAGCCTTGTACTGAATGTCTTGCATATTTACATCCCATTTTCAGTTAGTAATTTTGATCTGAAACCTGTAAACATGGCACATAAAATTTCACCTCATTGCCTTCCCAAATGTGATGGGCAACCAGAACCACTCCTTTTGAAGGTTAGAACTGGGTTGGTTTGGACTGATACTTTGCACCTCCCCTTTCTATCCTACTTACCAGTGTTTCTAATACTAAAATCCCAGCTACAAAATGCTAGAACCTCTTCTTTCAGCAACAGTAATACTTTATACTCTTGGCTGAAATAATCTGAGTCCTCTCTCTATTTAAGAATACCCATGAATGGACTAAAGTAATTTCTGTTGACATAAGTAGGATTTATATTTACAATGGACTACTTGATGTAGTGATTTAAATGGTAAATCCAGACTTGGAAGATCCAGATCAGACTTCAGACTGGATCCCATTGTGGGGGACCTTATGACCACTCATTCTCTTAACTTGGCCTACCTCACATTTTTGTTGTGCACGTAATGTGAGGCAGAGGATGAGAGCAGTGAGTGCTGTCCTATTCTTATGGAAGTGAGGGAATGGTGGAAGTTCATATTATATACATCATTTATGTATATATGCCCATAAGGATGATAATCAAGTTCATCTGGAAAGTTGCTGTAGATACCCCAATGCCTGTGCATGGTTTGTGATTCCAAATTATATAGTAACCGCTCTACACATTCACTGGGTTTGCAGGGACAGGACCCCCTACAAAAGTGGAAAAACTCCTTTTAAAATCCCTTTTTTACTTGAGAACAAGCCACAAGAGTAAAGACAAAGATCCACCCAGAGAAAAAGTGTTCTTGACATACATCAAGGGAATCACTGACTGCGTAGAGATGCTGATGAGGAAACACAACATACAAACCATCTACAGACCCACTAAGAAAATCCAACAAATGCTACATTCAGCAAAGGACAAGAAGTATTCTCTCACTTCTGCAGGAGTCTACTGCATGCCATGCAGCTGTGGACAAGTCTACATAGGGACCACCAAACGCAGTACCCACACACAAATCAAGGAACATGAAAGGCACTGCAGACTACTTCAACCAGAGAAGACAGCTATAGCAGAGCACCTGATGAACCAACCTGGATACAGCATATTATTTGAGAACACAGAAATGCTGGACCACTCTAACAACCACCATGTCAGACTACACAGAGAAGCCATTGAAATCCATAAGCTTGTGGACAATTTCAACAGAAAGGAGGAAACCATTAAAATGAACAAGATCTGGCTACCAGTACTTAAAAAAACTCTAAAATCATAACAGTAAACAACACTCAAACACAGGGAAACTCCAGAGAGGAAACAAATAGAGACAGCTAATCACCTCTCACAAAAGATTCCCCCAGGCACTAACACGCCACACCAAAGAAACTGCCAGGCCATCAAATGCTAATCAGGGTGGCCAACTGAAACATTCTCACCTAGCTCCAACAGACAAGAGTTCTTTCTCCCACCCTGGACATTCCACAGATATATAAACCCAATTTTCCTAATTCCAACAGACCTCACACCCTCTGAGGATGCTTGCCATAGATACAGGTGAAACGTCAGGAGAGAATGCTTCTAGAACATGGCCATATAGGCCCGAAAAACCTACAACAAACCAGTGATTCCACCCATGAAAGCCTTAGACAATACATTGACCTAGAGATTTCTACAGTGAACATATTCATCAAATCTGTGAAAAATGCAATCCACAAAAGTGAAACCTGTAAGGGCTGACTGTGGACAGGGAAGCCACCAGCCTCTCAGAAGAGAGAAGGAAGCGCCTTAATAATCCCCAAAAGGAAGGCATTAATAATCACTGGCATTAGAGGAGAAGGAATTAAGTATTTTTTGTTGTTGCAATGGTCCTAAGTATCAATATTCAGGCTCCTTAGATGTTTCTTATCAATTTTTCCATTAACTTCAGTGGAGGCGAGATTTGTTGCTTGTTGTTTATTTAATTATCCCTCACTTAATTGGTCATAAAGTACTCGATTTGCTTTTTATATCCCTGATAGTTGGTTTACTTGCATAGCTGAAATTCTTTCCCAGTGAATACGTGAAATATTATAGCCTGGATTAGCAATTAATGTCACAAATGACATACCTTTGTTCTAAGCTTTGCTTAAGGTGGGTGTCCAACAAAGAACCTTTCGATTTCAATGAAACATGTTTTCAAGGCATTTGAAAGACATTCCTAAAAGTTAAAGGACAAGTGGGAACTTGTGGGGGGCAGGAGGAGCTGGTTTATGTTTGTGTGTTCTCTATTTATCTTTTTTCAAGAGTGCATTGTGTTTCCCACCCACTTCAATAGTATGTGTAAGAGAGAGAAAAGAGGAGATGTGGGAATTCTGAAGTTTTCTTTCAGGTTTAAAAATATTTTTAACCTGTGGATAGTGAATATATGGATACAGAGGATACCTTTTTGGACCATGCTAGGTGAAGGTTTACACCCAAACATTGAAAGTGTAAGATCTTTCTCTCCTTGATCTAACATGTGTGAACTACACAGGTTGCAACCTTCTATCTTGGGTCCAAAGCCCCACTCAGCCATCGAAATCCATTGGAGGACCTTAGCCAAAAGAAGGCAACGGCAAATCCCTTTCGAACAAACCTTGACAAAGTTTGCTATGGGATCGTCATAGTCAGAAACAGCTTGAAGGGACATAATGACCATTAGAGTTAGATCTACGGAAGTTTAGAGATGATCCATGTGACTTGCTAGTTGCAACTACAACTTGAATTCTATTAATTTCAACATTGATTTTATACGGATAAATTATAGAGTCTGAGCAGGCATTCTGCAACCCAAGAACTGTGTGCGTCCCTTGGCCTGTTTTAATATGGTTTTGGACCTGTTTTAGAAAAAGAGTAAAAGCAATAATTTTAAGCTGGAGAAGAACCAGGTGCCAAAGGGAGGATAGAATAGTGAGGGGGGGAGTAAATTGACGGAAACAAATAATTGATTTTGGGCTTCATTGATTTTTGGTTCTGGCCTCTATCCGCCAATAGCTTTGGCCCCACTTACTGTAAGCAAAAGCTCCCCAGCTGAATATTCCTGAAGTAATGTATCTCTTTGACACTAAAAAGTTTGTCCACATCTAGTTGATTATTATGTCCAGAAGGGTTTGATGAGTTCGATCGTTGGCTCACCAACTTCAGTATGGTCTACTTCAACTGGCAGAAGCTCTCCAGAGTTTCTGGTAGAAGTATCACTCACCGCCAGATTTTGTCTCTTCTTTGGGGAATTGTGTTCTTCAGCTTGAGAAACTGGGCAATGTATATGATACTCCCCTTTCCTTTACAAGGCCAGAGACTTACATAAAGCCCAATTTTGTACTTGTATATTTAAAAGTTGGTTCCACTATGTTCAGTGGAGTCTTACTCCCTGGTAAATGAGCATAGGACTACAAGTTTAGTCATTCTGTTTTTTATTTTGTCACTTCAACTATGAAGTTGGTTTACCTGCCCTTCTCTTATATTATTGATGTTAATAATATAATTACCATTGTTCCCTGCCCAGAGATATAGTGCTCCATCTCATATTGCCTTTATCCCTGAGTTTTGTCATCCGGCACTTGCACTTTATCTATCAGCCCTGTCCTCTCAATTGATTGTATTGGCCCGCCCACCCAAACCCAGAATTGTTTTGCTATTTCAAGTTACTGGTTGTTGCTCCATGGTTGTTTTTATATTGTGTTATGCTATTGTTTATTTGTTTTATGTTGTTGTTTTATGAATATTAAGGTTTCATATTTTAACTATGTTGATCGGGCTTGTCCCCATGTAAGCCCCATGTAAGTCCCTCCAGGGAGATGGAAGCGGGGTACAAAAATAAAATTATTAGTAGTATATTATTAATAATCAAAATGTTCACTTCACTACCATTCTTCATCCTCTTTGCAGGTAGATTATTTCCCCCATAAATTTGCTTTTTAACAAAAAAAATGTTTAGAATATTCCCTCAAAAGCCACAGTTCTGCTCATTACATAGAACTCTTGAAAAAGAATATAAACTCATTGACGTTACTTATTAATAGATTATTACCACTACTTTTCTAATTAATAACATATTGCTTTTCCTTATGGTTCTATGTTAATAAAAGCTAGCAGTTACATTATTTTTCTAAAATAACAATATTGGTGACATTTGCTAGCCATATAGTCATATATCACAGATAACATCAGTACTTCCAAACTCTGATTTGGCAGCATAACTATAAGGTTCTCCAGCTATACATGCCTGACACCACATATGAATGTTTTGGTCCATTTTGGCAGCCGATCCAACTCAATTCAGGGAGTAATATGCTTCTGCTTAGCTAACCCTCTCCCTCTCCCCCTTAGCTGTCTCACCTTTGGTGGGAGATTAATGGGGAGACAAGTAATCCTGCTAATTCTCCTGGATCCTGCTGCAGTTTTCAGTACCAGTGACCGTGGTATCCTTCTGGACCATCTGACTAAATTAGGGGCTGAAGGCACTACTTTACAGTGCTTCCATTCTTTTAATGAAGGTGATGACTGGGAGCAAGCCTGGATTAAGTTGTTTAGGGCCCTGGAAGAGATCCAGAAACAGGGCCCCTTTTGAGCATGCGCATGAACTATCTCTAGTACTGGTCTCACATGGAAATAAATAAGAAAAAATAAAGTATAAAGCACAATAGAGAGCAGCACCCAAAACTTCATATAGGAACCCATTTTCAGCATTACCACCTTCATGAGACTAGTGAGATTTACATTTTCACTTAATTTAGTCAACTAGCACACACAGCCAACAATCCGTTGTAGTCCATTGAAAAAAATTGATAGAGCAAGGATACCTGCAAAGCTGAGTTTGTGGGGATCATACAATGATGTGGATGATGGTGAGAATGATGAGCATGATGAAGACGATGATGGTGATTTTGAAGCCCTAGAGAACAGTCGTCTTTGAAAAACAGCAACAAGTTCTGATATCATCTAAAACCCATTTTATTGCATTTTAATTACAAAGTATCCCCAAATCATCTATTTGCATGTAAAAATGGAGAACAAACCTATACAAAAATCCTGCTCATTCAGAAAGACTCTAGTCAAAGATCATTCAAGAAAAAGCAAATGTAGCACAGTACATTTAGAGAATACTGTATCAACAAGTCATTCATTTCCATATAATAATCATGATGCAGTATTTCTCCCCATATCCATGGGGGGAAACATATGCTTCCATGAAAGGACAGATACGACTGAACACCATTATTACCATACTTTGATTCCAGCATACCACAGAATTGTAATGGAGGACTTAAGAGCTTCCAAGACAGGTATCTTCTCTAGGAGTTTACTACGGTAGGTCCACTAAAGTAACTCTCGGGAAAGCATATTGCAGAGTAATCTGGAGGACCTAACACATTCCTACAGAGAACATTTTCCCTGTACATAGACAATGGATTCCGTGGTTATAGGGATGTTACTCTACAAAGCTCCACTATATATATGAGGCCATATATTTCTCTTCAGCAATCGTTCTGCATTGTACAGTGTAGGAAACTGACTGTACTAGCCTTAACCACATTGGTGTAAAATGCCAGCTGATTGGGCTCACTCATTCCAAAGGAAGATCTGCTCATGCACCCATATTCACCATGTTTTCTAAGACACTCAGCCACCCTATTCCTTCAGATATGCTATGCATACATATTTCCGCTGAAGGCATGCACAAAATTCATTGAAACCCACCCATTCCCTATAGAAAACACACACAAACTGTTGCCATCCACTCCAGTTTCCTATCTTAGGCTCTCTCAATCTACTGGAGATGTGGCCGGCTGGATTCTCATTTCATACGAGAAAATTCTGTGTGCTTCACAGCTTCATGACAGTACACTGTACCCAGGCATGTAGCCGGGGGGGGGGGGGGCCTTGGGGGGCTTCAACCCCCCCCCCCTCCCCGAAATTCTCAGGGTGGTCCTTGAGAAGGCCTTACTGGTGCATTATTTAAACTGTTATGTTTATTCATATCATGATCTGATCACCATGCTCAATATATCCCATATTCATGGGGGTATTAAGATAACAATACAAAAGGTTTGGTAGGGTAGACCCCCTCCCACTCAGGCTCAGCCCTCCCAAATCAAACTCAGCCCCTCCCGAATCAAAATCCTGGCTACGGCCCTGAGTGTACCATATAATGGAAGATAAGGAGAGCAGTCCTTTCCAATGTCTTGCTTTTCAGTCTTTCTCCAACCTTTGGCTGCTTGACTTAGTAGTCACTAAATCAGGAACAGAAGAACGTTTTGAGCTGAGCCATTCAGGAAGACATGGAGGACTCAGGAGATTTGTGAAATGAAAAGAAGAGAAGTCAAAGTGCACTTGTTTTTTCCATCAGCTCTGTGTTCCTAGCAAGGCAGTGGTACAGGACCTCATCACATTAACCTATATTCTGTTTCTGGGCTTGTTTGCATGTGCTTCTCAATGACATTTGTCTCCTTTGGCCAACAACGCATTGAAAACAATCTGCAAAAGGTCTCAGAAATGGAGTAAATGAACACTAATTTGAAATATTTTTTTTACCTTAAATCAATTCTGAAATGCATTTCGTTGGTTGTGATGTGATTTGTCCTTGGAGATGTGTTTGGGAGTGGATTCTGCTTACTCCAGGAGTCTTTGTGAGGGAAGATGCCGCCATTAAAATTTCCTTAAAAATTGAGTACTGAATCTGCACAATTTTCTTCATTTGCCAGTTCAAAAGGTAGCAAGCAGGGATCTCTAGTACTGCACAGATGCGACATCTTCCCATCTCTCATGATATCGGGACTTTGAGACTTCCAGGATGTGTAACTGTGCAATATTTACCAAAAGTAATGAAAGAAAAAGATCAGTATGGTGGGTGCCATTGGGGGGCATCGAACAGATTGGAAGGAGGATGCCTTCTGTGGTGTGATGAGTCAAAATGGATCAATTTCAAAAGTGTGTGATTAGGTTTCTATGCATCCCATGCATATATAGAGAGTATGAACCCAGCCCTTATAAGCAACAGGATGAATACAGATTTACCGTTTTTCAATGTTAATGTGATGAAGTCCCTAGAGTGGTTAAATCAATTGAATTACTGATAATCTGGACCTTATGTGATACTGCTGTAGAGTCTCCATGGATTTGTCATGAACCATAAATGGTCAGTTTTGTATACTTGTGTAATATCTACCTCAGGATGGAAATCATGCGGCCCTTCAAATGTTATTAGACTTGCAACATTTTCTTATCATTGCCCATTCTAGCCAGAGATGCCTCCTGATCTAAATGAACATCATATGGAATCATATTCAAAAGTTCACAAAAAAGGATGCAAAAATGCTGAATTTGTATATTATTCCCAGTTCTTTCCTTTTCATCACTGCTGCAGAATTCCTGACCACTGCCTGATATCAGTAGGGAATTGAACAACTGAAATGTGGGACAGATGAGGTAATAGAAAGGAGTTCTGAGTGACTGCAGTTCACCTGCTTTGAGACTGCTCTGGACTCTGTTGCACAACTTAGGGTGTCTCGGTAACAGGTTTTTCTCTTGGAGACTGAAGCCCTATCTTCATTGCCATTATAATGCAGATTAAACTGCATTATATGGTCAGTGCAAACTCATATAATCCATTTCAATGCAATTAAACTGCATTATATTACATTAATACGCTTTGAGTCCCCCCCCAGGGGTGAGAAAGGCGGTATATAAATACTGTAAATAAATAAATTAATTAACCATTTAATCCACATTATGATGGCAGTGTAGATGGAGCCTGAATTGGCAGTGCATGCCATATACGTCAAGTACAACAACTTCTGGAGTGACTTGATCACTCTTAGGCATAGTTTTTAACATCTTCTAGCCAGGCAGACATTTCTGTTAATATGAAACTTTGAATAGAAGTTGTTTGTATAGTTAGAGTTGAGGGAGGACTTTTGGTCCTCCATGTTTTGAATGACAACTCCAATAATCTCTTCTCCATGATTTGTACTGGATGGGCCACATTCCCATCCAATGAAACCCTAACATTATTGACTTTCCAGAAACTGCATTGACTTCATAATGTCATAAAAGCGTTGGCTTCAGGATACCTCAGGAAATGTCTCATTCCATGTGCGCTGTCCTGTGCACTGGGTGTGGCCTTGCAATAAATACTGACACATAGCTTGAAAAAAGGTTACTTTTCTGGACTGTGGCTCCCAAAATTCTTCCAGATTCTGAGCATTGTGATTAAAAATATAATTATTTCAAGGTCCATATATCTTGATCTGACTTTATTTAGCATATGTGGGATGGTGATGGTCGTTCAAGAAGTTCTTATCCAAAAAGTAACTTTTCCAAAATCTGCAAACCTTTTCAGCAAAGGTATCCATTCATGTTATGGTATTTCTTTCCTGTTGAAATTTGTCAGACCTGTTTGATGACAGTGGTGCGAATATTTGTGAAGATATATTTTAATTTATTGAGCACAGAAAAATTTAGAAAGAAAAAAGGAAAATCCAGATTTTGTTCCAATTTAAGCACAAGGTTTTATATCTTTTGCGGCTTTTATTAGAACATCACATCATTTATCCACATAAATTTTGAGAATGTATCCCTCATGAATATGGAGGTTGTACTGTATTGCAAAAATAGAATGATGAAATGTTAAAATAACAATGCTCATGCTCATCTTTTCAATCATTAGCTGTGTAGAATTTTAGATGTTTCCGTTACAGTGGGAAAGTGAGCTGTGGTCTTTCATAAAGTTGGAAAAACATAAGATGAACAAGAGCCAGTGTAGTAAAGTGTTGGCCTGAAACTTGGAAGATTGAGGTTCTAATCCTCTCTCAATCTTGGAACTCATGAGTAACATTGTGTCACTTACTCTCTCTCTCTCTCAGCTTGACCAAGGGCCTGTCCAGACAGTATTTTTATCCCAGGAGCTCCCGCATCAAAATGGAGGGTAGCTAAACGCTGTGCCCTGAAAACGCAGGAGAAATCGCTACAAAGCCCAAAAAACCCCATGAGATTTTCAGTTGTGTTAATATCCCAGTTCTATCTGGAAAATATAGCTATTCAAATCTCTGTATATCCCTACACTCGGAAAACACAGGATTTTTTATGTTGTTTTGTTCCCGGGTTATACATGTTGGTTCCTGATTGGTTGTATCCTAAAAACATGGCAACAGTTGACTAGAGGGTGAAAGCTTTATTCTGGCAACTACTAACTAACTAACTTTATTTCTTATGAGTCGCCCTCCACGAAAAGTGCTCTGGGCGACTTACACAATTAAAATAAACAGGTTACATAGTCACTGCTTGTTACTCAATCAGAGGCTCTTCTGAAGAGCCATGTCTTAAGTGCCCCTAAAAATGTATGGCAAGAAAAACTTTGTCCTCCACATGTTTAATGAAGTTTGTGACACACAAACAAAAGTTTTGACATGTAATCAACTTTCCCATGTTTTACGATAAAAAGCAATGAGAAACATGTACAACCCAGGAACATCACCCCGTAGTTTCCCAGGCACAAGTATATGGCCAAACTTGTCTGCACAGATGGCCAGGCAGCCTCTATAACCCAGGAACTGAACTTATACAATAATATGCATATTCACGTCTTAAGTTTCTTTTTAAAAACTGCTAAAATTTCCAGTGGACATCCCATGGCAACTGTCTTGGTGGCTGCAAAATCCCAGGACAAAGCAGCAAGTGTGGACGACAGAGGCAGAAATCCTGGGACCAGCAGGTCTGTATGTGGACCACTTCTCAGGTCCCGGGATTTTTTACCCCTGACTAAAACTCGCCATTTGGTGCTATCTGGATTCACCCCTACATCTACCCCCAGATGAGAAGAAAAGGATCTGGAATCTCCAGATTTTCACTTAGAGAGCTTCACTAAGTCTTCATCCAGAAGTATTTTCCTGGTATTACCGAATACTTCTTATTTTAATTCCCCGGGTCATTGAAAAGAACCTAAAATGTCCAAAATGAACTGTATCTGTACTTGCTTTGTGTGTTTCTACATTCTTGGAACTGGCTAAGGTAAATGCAGCCAGTAAACACATCTATTGTTTCCAGGACACAGATTAAACAGAGATTAGGGGCAGGAAAGAGAAAAGTTTTGATCTGATGTAACTAGTGTAAACTAGTGTAATATTTCCAAAGCACTTTAGTACTTGGATTATAATGCTTGAGGAATAATAATAGTAATAGCTTAATTCAAATTAGTGGAAATCAGTTTAGGAACTGTTGCATGATACTTGATCTGACACATGTACACTGTGAATGGGAGAGGCAAGGACGCAATAGAGCAGTGGTTCCCAACCTGTTGTCCATGGACCAGCAGTGGTCTGCAAAGACAAAAATATGGTCCTGGCCTCACCATTACTACTTTGGCATTCTCTGTCATTACTTCTCGAATGAAGATCCTTAGGAAGGACTCATCCCACGCTTTCTACAAGCGCATTGATGACTAAGGAGGTTGGATATGTTCTTCGAGCCTGTGCAATGGATTTTTCTGGTGGAGCACAGCGTGCAAATCACTAGCCTCACCCTTTAAATCAAAGGTTCGCCTGCCAGGGCCTAGCAAGCTTGGACAGTGGCAGCGAGGTCCTCAGGTCGTAGGTTTGATTTAAGTTTCCTTCTCTAGATGGTTGACCTTACAGGGTTAGACGAGCACCATCTGCCCAGGTTTGAAATTAGAGTTTTCCTTCTCTTAGGATGGTTGCCAAAAGGCTAGAAAGCCCATCCTGCCCATTGACGCTCTTTGTCAGACCCTTCGGTTGTGACCTGCCTGGCATGGGAGGCCCTACTTGTGGCTATTATGCCACCGCCATCATAGCTCACAACATTAGGGTACGCAGGCCTCTCCCCTACAACAAGAGGGCACCAATGGAGAGGTCGTTAGGGTACGCAGGCCTCTTGGGACTACACTGTTTTCTCAAAACCACATGGCAACTGGTCTCACGAAACTCTCTTAGAGTGCCAAGGCAATGGGGATGTTGTGAGGGGAGAGGCTGACAACTCACAAAATATTACTACTACCACATCAGTTCTAGATTATTAAATACGGGTTTCTGTGGGAAAACAAATGGCAACTACTGGATGGTATATGTTCTGTGTCATAAACTAGAGCTGATATGGTCTAGCCAATGCAATTTTCTGAATCAGCACCTTAAACAGAGTCATAATGAAGATAAAGTCAAGAGAAGTGCCATATATACCAAACTGAGTGCATTGCATGAGAAGCAAAATATTAATATAGCTAATAAATTCACAAAACAATGTGAACCCTTTAAAAACATCATTTTAGTCAAGCAGTATCCACCTGAACTTTGCCCCTGTTCTCCATGGCATTATCAGTGAATAATTTGGAAATCAAGCCTATTGCTCAAGCTGCCAGATGAGCTGCAGGATTGTTATGCTAACCAATCTACGCATAAACTATTCCCTGTTTCCAACTGAAGTGAATCAAGAGCAAGTCTGTTTTGTTTTCAGATTCTAAAAGAAAGGCTGTCTGCGTCAGTGGATTAGCCAGTTGATTAAGATGAGGAAGTATATGTTGTAATTGCATGTTGATGAAAAGATTTTTAATCTCCCATTGCTATTATATTTGGAACATGGGGCCGGGGGGGGGGGGTGCACAGGGACCATCTATTTAAAATACCAGACTAATTAATACATTGAATGCCATAGACATAGTTATAAGCCCTGGAATTTCCCCTCCTGTTCAAATTCTGCTTGCAGCCATGCATAATGGTAATGTTGGTACTTCCATATCCCAAAGAGCAAGCAGATGGGAGTAGGGTTAGAGAAGCGGGGAACTCATTTGCTCTCTTTGGTCCTTTGCTCCTGGTGGTTCCCCCCTCTCCTTGCAAGGACATTCATAATTAAAGGGGGGAAAGTAAATTAATTACATGAATATTAAAAGGTTACTCATCCGTTTTAACATTTGGTCACTAGTTGGCTAATGAAAAGGAACTGGGAGGGGGGTTCGGGGAGGGGGCTGGAGGCCTGCCATGCTGATTCTCCTTGTTTCTTTAGGGAGCCACATGCTGAAGCAATGATTGTGCGTGACAGATCCTGGAAACAATGAGTCTGCGCACAGCTCATCCAGGCCGAGAGCTCGCTTTGCTAAATTACACCAATAGCAGGGTGGCCCACAAGCAAACAAAATAGTTAAACAATACATAATAAAAGATTTTATTTGGTATTTCCTGCAAGGCTGTGCCAGTTGCCAGGGAGTGTTCTCTATCTCCCTGCCCCCCCCACAAACATCACCGGTTTGGTTGCATTAATTGTTGACCACAGCTGGCAAAGAACCAAACTAGCAAGGACAGATAAGGAAAGGGGGAGAGAAGGGGAATGGCATCTGGACACTGAAGGGAGAGAGAAATGGGGATATGGGGGGAGTGCACAAAAATTACAGCATATATCTGGAATTTTCCAGCTAACGATGTGCGGATGTGGTAGTGCTAGAGAAAAAGAGCCAAACTGAGCCTGCTTTGTTCGGTGAGAGAGAGGCCCCCTGTAACATTCCTTTTAGCTGTGTATATTTTGGCTTCGGTTGTGCCGTGTTAACTATATGCTGTGTATGGAGCAAATCAGTTGTTAGCTGCATGTATATATTGATTTTTGTTGCCTCTTCGGGACACTCAAATGTCTGCAAAGCAATGCTGGGAGCTGTTTTTTGCCATTTTCCTAGCTGCATAATATTAAGGAGGAGGGGAAAAATGCAAAAAATGCAAGACTTCACAACAGCTGCCTTTAGGGGACATACGGATGCAATGAATGCTGCCTTTCTCAAACTTATCAATGAGGCAAAAGAATTTAGAGCAAGCTGATGTAATGAAAGGGCCTGTGACTTAACATGATGGCTTGGGGTAAAAATAGGAAGTGCCATAACTGAGCAGCTTTGATATAACCTTTCTGAACTGTCCATCATTCTTGACAATCAAGCAATTGAGCAATTGTTAAATGGAGGTTTTACAGTGTGCTGTGTGATTATTCTACCACTCTCACACACATACATCTGCAGGAAAAATAGAAAATCAGGGACTAAATTATTTGCTAAATTTAAAGGGAAGATTTTCAAAAGAACACAAAACATAATTGATGGGTGTTGAACCCCATATGCAAATAAAGCAGAAATGGAAATGAAAAGTTAATTAGGATTGGAACACTGCATAAAACGTGCCTATGAAAAGATTTCGCCGGCCCATGCTTTGGATTACTTATATAAATTGTCAATTTCTGGTATTCCACAAGAACACAATCTTCAAGTGATTGGACAACCCAATTGGATTTTCTAACTCCTCACTTTAAGACACCTTTGACATGGTGCACACTCCTCTTGGGAAGTACCACAGTTGGTTCATTTTGTGGCATTTGTTGTGGTTGTTTGGAGGGGAAAGTCCTTGAGTGTATGCAACTTGACAAACAGTTCTTTCAAGCACTCCATAATGTTTTCAGGACTCTATTATCAAACAAACAGTGAGGTCTTGTGCCCATTTTCCTGGATGTCAGCACCATTGGTGGAGCCCCCGGTGGTGCAATGGGTTAAACCCTTGTGCTATCAGGACTGAAGACCAACAGGTCGGAAGTTCAAATCGGGGAGAGTGTGCATGAGCTCCTTCTGTCAGCTCCACTTCCCCATGCGGGGATATGAGAGAAGCCTCCCACAAGGATGGTAAAACATCAAAACATCCGTCCTTGCAGATGGCCACATCTTACACCAGAAGCGACTTGCAGTTTCTCAAGTCTCTCCTGACACGGAGGGGGGGGGGGAAGCACCATGGGCAAGTATCTAAGTTGCACTTGCAGAAGCAATTTCTGAAAACTTGAGTGGAAGGAGAGCAACCCGCTCCCCTCTCGTGCACCCGCCCCCTCTTAAAACCTCCAAAAACATCTGGCATGCTGAGGAACTGTCTGGAGTAGGTTTCTAGTGCCAGGGAGATCTGCAGCAAAGAAGGACTGAAATCCCAAGTCATTATGTTCAGTAAAAGTTTTCCCCAGGTGAATGGCCATGTGACTTTGGTCTAATTGTTCTCCAAACAATGTTATGTGGCAGGAAATTAAGACATCTTGAATTGGGTTAGTTGATCATTTTTCAGAGCAATGTCACTGAGATTTCAATTATGAATTTTTAAACTATTATTGAAAATCGTAACAAATTTAGAATGACTAAATACGGTAATTTGAAAAATGATCCTTTCCACCCACATCGCTTATGTCGGTGACATCCTTAAGTGAAAAAATACTAGGGTGGCCAAGAAAAATTGTGCATTTGTTTGAAAAAGAAAGAAAGAGAGGGAGCACAATCACAGGGAATATATATTGTGTTAATCAGGGAAGGTACCGGAAATGGGCAAGAGTTCCTGTTGCCACTTTTTTTTGTCTCTTATCTTTTTTTTATTAGAAAAGAAACTTGGAGCACTGCTTTTAAAATTGTGAATCCTGGTCTCAAATGGGGTCCCCTTGGCTCTATGTTGGGATTGTGAAACATTTGGTATAACAATTTTGAATGCCACCTAGTGGCTGTTTTTGTCATTACACAAATCTGTCAGCGAGACACATGGTTTACCTTGGACTCAGCAGAAAATGCTTTAGCTGTACTTCATAAAAAGCAAAAATCATCCTGTTTAGCAAGCCTTGCAAATGCTGATTTATTATCATTAAATATTTGACTATATAACTATTTTATATACCTATGTCCCTGGGATCATGTAAAAAATGTTCGGGCAGAAAGGGGTTGCAAGTGGGAAAAAATTATGAAGTTTATGACTTCAGAGAATTTTTACTCATTATCATATATTTCATTTTAATAACGATTGTTTATCTCTTTGTCACCTTATACTACTTTCTATCACAATTTTAGCAAAAAGAAATTAAAGAATTTCTTAATAGTTTACACCATTTTTGAACTGATAAAAGTTGCTTCAAAGTCTAAAATGAAAACAGAAAAGAAATTTAGTTGAGCAAAGAAGCGTATTAAATAATGAAAAAAGGAGAAAAATAAACAAAAATATAAGAAATGGAAAGCTATGGGGAGAAAAATGTAAACCTTGTGCTATTATATTTCAGCCACTAAAATTATATAGATGAAAGTGGCATAATATATTGGACTATGACTTGGAGACCAGGCTCCAATTCTCTGCTTGTCAATAGGAAGCCACTGGGTAACTTTGGGTGAGTCACTCATTTTCAGTTCTAGAAAACCCCATGTTAGCATGGCCTTAAATAGGAATGGGCATGAAAAGTACACAGGAATGACAAAATTGTATCTTTGACCTTTTCATTCCAATTCCAGCTATCTCCCAATATCCTTTAGAGCAGTTGTCAAGTAGACATTCAACCAGTGGGCTAGATTCCGACTTAGGCAGGTCTTTATTAGGGACCAGTATTTATTTATCATTTCAGGAGCAAACCAAACAGTTGTATTGTATTTAAAACACACACACACATGAAATTTCCAAACTTTGCATTCTATTAAATGTCCTTTGACCAGTATCTGGCCACTTGGGGTGCCTCTGGTGTTGCTATAAGAAGGTCCTCCATTGTGCATGTGGCAGGGCTCAGGTTGCATTGTAGTACGTGGTCTGTGGTTTGCTCTTCTCCACACTTGCATGTTGTGGTTTCCAGCCCCATTTCTGAAGGTTGGCTCTGCATCTCGTGGTGCCAGAGCGCAGTCTGTTCAGCGCCTTCCAAGTCGCCCAGTAAAAAAGGGAGTTTTGATATCAGAAGATTGAGAGGGAGGCTGTTGTAAAGGGATGCAGAATTTAGACAGCAGAAGGAACAAGGCTTGTAGGGCAGGTAACAAGTTTCATACAAGCATTTGGATTAAGGCTAGAAGTAGATGCCAAAGCTGAATTTGCAATAGAGGATTACTGTGTTTACTCTACTATGCTTTATTCAGAAGATAAACTGAAATCTTTTGAAGCCCACCTAAGTTTTCTGCAGAGTGAATGCTCCCTTTTAGCGCTGGCCTGTCTTTAATTTCAAGCCTAGTGAGAATTTGCCAGGAGGAGGAATCACCACGACCAGTTCCAGCCACGCTCATTGGCCAGGCAGGAAGAAAGCATTTCTTCCTAAATTGGATGCTTCCTTCTCTCTCGCAGACTCGCTATGCTGTTTCACAACCTTGTAATCTGTAGTCCATTGTTTGCAGCTGGAACCTTGGCACATTGAGGAACAGAGAGAGAAAAGAGCGAGAGAAAGAGAGCGTGTCTGCATCTCGTGACCCTTTGGGCAGACAGAAGGGGTCTCTTTCCTGTGACCCCGGTAGTGGGCCGGGAGCACACTGTTGTCCCAGTATTCTGTGTCACTGCCACAATCTTGACAGGTTTGCGCCTGGGGTGGGATGTAGGGGGAAGCATGCTTTGTAAGGAAAGGTATTTCCTTCCTAAAATGCTGTGCCCAAAGTCTCCAAGGGGTTAACACGGGAGCTGCTTTGAAACAGAGGCAGAAGGTCATGGCGGCAACAGCAAAGGCTTGTGGAGCCTGCCATTAAGAGCTGTTCACTCTGCATTTCCCACCCAGGGACTGTAAACATTGGCTGGCAGCCACACTGTTTTACAGAACCTCTCTGTCCTGGCAGCGTACATGGATGCAGGTTTTAGTGGAAACTGCAAGACACTGTATCTTACACACACACAGGCCCTCACGCACATACACACACACATTCCTATTCTAAAAGATGGGGAAACAAGGGGGTACATCCGTAGTGCGGAATTAATGCAGTTAGACATCATTTTGACTTCCATGGCACCGAGAGCCCCCAGTGGCACAATGGGTTAAACCCTTGTGCCAGCCAGATTACTGACCTACACGTCAGCAGTTTGAATCCAGGAAGAGCAGGTTGAGCTCCCGCTGTAAGCTCCAGCTCCCCATGTGGGAACATGAGAGAAGTCTCCCACAAGCATGGTAAAACATCAAACACCCAGGCATCACCTGGGCAACGTCCTTGCAGATGACCAATTCTCTCACACTAGAAGCAACTTGCAGTTTCTC
The DNA here is from genome assembly GCA_030556195.1 of Anolis apletophallus. Lineage (NCBI taxonomy): Eukaryota > Metazoa > Chordata > Lepidosauria > Squamata > Anolidae > Anolis > Anolis apletophallus. The sequence goes on along the minus strand of JARBWK010000008.1, from coordinate 38,283,173 downwards.
AAGTTGCTCCTGACATGAGAAAAAAAACCTGCCACGGTTCAATGCTGTGGAATCCTGGGAACTGTACTCTGGTATGGTGCCAGCACTCATTGGCAGAGAAGGCTAAAAAGCTTGTGAAAAAAATATCTCTTGTGCACAGATATCTATAATACAATGTAATGAAAATGGTTTCTAAAGAAAAGGACAATTCAAGAACAATTTTAAGATTTGCTTTACAGTCCCAACTGGGTTCTACTGATTACTATATTGTAACTCCTAAATGTAGTCAACATAAATCTCAAAAGGAGAATAGTGCAAAAGTCAAATTCATATACATAACACAACTGTCAGGATAATATACATAAGTCTACATAAATGATAACACAATAAGTAATCCCGGGTACAATATTCTTGTTTCGGGGATCCTTCTTTTCATAACCTCAAGAAGGATCCCCGAAACAAGAATATTGTTGCCGGGATTACTTGTTGTTGTGTTATCATTTATGTAGACTTATGTAGACTATGTTCAGGAGTCACAGTATAGTTACAGTTAGCACCCAGTTGGGACTGTACAGCAGGACTTAATAGTTGTATTATCCTGACAGTTGTGTTATGTATATGAATTTGACTTTTGCACTATTCTCCTTTTGAGATTTATGTTAACTACGTTTAGGAGTTACAATATAGTAATCGGTAGAAACCAGTTGGGACTGTAAAGCAAGACTAAAACTTGTTCTTGAATTGTCAGTTTCTTTTGAAACCATTTTCATTACATAAGGAGCTTGTGAAACCATACTTTCGTGGTTGCATAGCATTGAGTCACGGCAGAGAAAGTGGTGTCAAACTGCATTGATTCTACAATGTAGATGCACCCCAGGAGGTGGGCCAAACTGCTGCAATGATGGTGTATGGAAACACAGAGATACCCTTGTTTTTGTGGTGGTTCATATCTAGCATAGCTGCCGTTCTCAGGCAAAACTTTCTTGACTTCAAGGAATGTGTAGAATGCTGTGGCTTTAATCAGCAGCCATAAGAGCCCATTTTATCTGGTGTTTGTTAGTAACTAGCAATATCATTCTTATCTTGCTGTCCTTTCACTTGATGTAGTGCCTTCAGACATGAGAACTAGAAACACTAGTTACCTTGAACTTTCTTTGGCATTTTGTATGAACGAGCATGTGACGCTTCAAGTTGTGAAAAGAAAGTGCTTTTGAGAACGAGATTGTAGGCAAACCTAACTATAACACAACAATCTGCTACACAATCTTGAATTTTCAGATACAAAGGTTGAACCCTTTATACTGTGGGGTCCCGCAGGGTTCAGTACTGTCCTCTATGTTGTTCAAAATATACATTAAGTCATTGGGGGAGATCATCCAGAGTTTCGGGTTACGGTGTCATCTGTACGCAGATGATGTCCAACTCTGTCACTCCTTCCCACCTGCTACTAAGGAGGCTGTTCAAGTCCTGAACAGGTGCCTGGCCGCTGTAACAGACTGGATGAGGGCTAACAGATTGAAACTAAATCCATACAAGACAGAGGTACTCCTGGTCAGTCGTAAGGCCGAACAGGGTATAGGATTACAGCCTGTGCTTGACGAGGTTACACTCCCCCTGAAGGTGCAGGTTCGCAGTCTGGTAGTGATCCTGGACTCATCGCTGAGCCTGGAACCCCAGGTCTCAGCGGTAGCCTGGGGAGCTTTTGCACAGCTCAGGCTTGTGCACCAGCTGCGCCCATATCTTGGGAAGTCAGACTTGGCCACGGTGGTCCATGCTCTGGTTACATCCCGAATAGACTACTGCAATGCTCTCTACATGGGGTTGCCTATGAAGACTGCCCGGAAGCTGCAATTAGTCCAGCGCGCAGCAGCCAGACTACTAACGGGAGCGGGGTACAGGGAGCGCACAACTCCCCTGTTGCGCCAGCTCCACTGGCTGCCAATTAGCTTCCGAGCACAATTCAAAGTGCTGGTGTTGACCTACAAAACCCTATATGGTTCCGGCCCAGTTTACCTGTCCAAACACATTCTCCCCTGTGAACCTTCAAGAGTGCTAAGATTGTCTGGAGAGGCCCTGCTCTTGGTCCCACCACCTTCGCAGGCGCGTCTGGTGGGTACGAGGGACAGGGCCTTTTCTGTGGTGGCCCCCCGGCTGTGGAATTCCCTCCCAAAAAAATTAGATCCGCCCCCTCCCTCCTGACTTTTAGGAAGCGGGTGAAAATGTGGCTGTGCAATGAGGCCTTCGCAGAATGAAGGAGGAGATCGCGAATATATGGATTAAGTTGGACTTGATTTTACTTTGGCGAAAGGCTTTTTAAATGTATTTATTGTGTTGTATTTTATTGTAAATTTCATTGTAAATTTATGATGTTTTTAGATTTTAAATGTTAGCATTGAATACTTGCTGTTTGCCGGTCTGAGTCCCTCTTCAGAGGTGAGAAGGCCGGGGTATAAACGTTTTAAATAAATAAATAAATAAACCCTGCTTTCTAGATATGGCAGAACAGAGAACCGTATATATAGCATCTGTGATAGCACCATAGCCAGAAAGTTAGGTTACCTATTGAAAAAAAATAGAAATCTACTTCTATTCTTGATATAACAGTGCTTGGTTAAGAACAAGATCCTGTCTGGTAATGCATGAGGCTTATTTTAAAAACCACTATACAGAGCTGTTTGTATACATACATTTTGTGCATGTATTGAAAGAACGGATATACCTAGAAATAGTCTTTAACTGCATCAATGTTCTAGGAATGTGGTTCTTCCTAGAAGCACGAGATTCTGAGTAGTCTTGTGTTTAAACTGTTAAAGAAAATTAACAACTCTCTTCTTTGAGTGTTGTTTTGTGGGTTTCCTTTTTCTTTTCATATAAACACATAAACATCTTAATGTAGGGCATATAATTTATATGTGTTGAAATGGTAGGGGCTGTTCTTTGACAAGGTTTTGAGCCTTCTCTGCCGAAGAATGCCGGTGCCTCACATCCCAGGGTGGCATAGCATTGAGCCCTGGCCATTTAATTAGAGATGACGTCCCCCAAAGAGGTGCTCCAGGTGCAGCTCCTGAAGGAGCTTCTTTTTGCTTTGGTTCAGCACTAAGATTACTGTATGACGCTAATCTAATGTGCACCCCAATTTCAAGTAACTATGGGTATTAAGGTTGGGTTTGCATACCATTCTTCCAAGCTGTACACTGAAATACCAGTCTGACCAGACTGATCTTCCCATGCTTGTCATCATACATGAGTAGAAACACTTCCATTGGGAAAGTATTGTATATACTCGAGTATATATCCATGCTCTGGTTACATCCTGAATAGATTACTGCAACACACTCTACGTGGGGTTGCCTCTGAAGACTGCTCAGAAGCTTCTGCTAGTCCAACGCTTGGCAGCTAGGTTGTTCACAGGAGCAGGGTACAAGGAGTGCATAACTCCCCTGTTACACCAGCTCCACTGGCTGCCTATTAGCTTCCGGGCACAATTCAAAGTGCTTGTCTTAACCTATAAAGCCCTATATGGTTCCGGCCCAGTTTACCTGTCCAAACGTATCTCCCTCTACAAACCACCAAGGACCTTAATATCATCAGGTGAGTCCCTGCTCTCGGTCCCTCCACCATCGCAGTCACGTTTGGTAGGAACAAGAAACAGCACCTTCTCTGTAGTGGCTCCTCGGCTGTGGATCTCCCTCCCTTATGAGGTTAGAACTGCCCCATCCTCCTGACCTTCCAGAAGAAACTCAAATCCTGGCTGTGGGATCAAGCGTTTGCAGAATAGAAAGATTTACTGGTGAAGATAACGTTTTAGTTGACCACAATGGACTGATTTGGATGACCATTTCAACCGGCAAACTGTTTTAATGTATATTTATAACTGCTTTTAATGTATGCTAATTGTTTTTATATTATGTTATTATATTGTGTCAGCATTGAATAGTTGCCTGTTGGAAGCCGTCCTGAGTCCCTCTTTGGAGGCTGAGAAGGATGGGGTATAAATGTTCTAAATAAGTAAATAAATAAGTCGACCCAAATATAAGCTGACGCACCTAATTTTTCCACAAAAAAACTAGGAAAACCCATTGGCTTGAGTATAAGTCAAGGATGGGAAATGCAGCAGCTACTGGTAAATTTCAAAATAAAAATAAAAACCAATAAAATTACATTAATTGAATCATCAGCAGGTTCAGTAATTAAACAATTATTCTAACCTTCTTCAATGTAAATGTGCTTACGTATCCTTCCAATAATCACCATAGTTTATTTTAATTATGCATTTTGGGGGAAATGCTGTGCGTATGTGAATAAGGGAAAGTGGGGAAGATTGGTGTGGAGAGAGGAGGAGAGGAAGGCGCATGCTGAACCGAGAGAGGAGGAGAGGAAGGTGTGCGCTGCACGAGAGAGGAGGAGAAGAAGGAGAGCTGGGTCGCTGTGCCCTTCTTTCAGCCCCATGCCTTCCTGCCAGGACCCTCACTCGAGTATAAGCCCAGGGGGACTTTTTCAGCCTTATTTATTTATTTATTATTTGGACTTGTATGCCGCCACTCCCCGAGGGTACTGAGCGGCTCACAACCATATAAAACATAAGCAAAGAACAATGAGCATCAGATAAAAATTAACAGGTAAAAGTTATCCATACTCAGCAATTAAAGGCTAACCGGAAAAGGTGGGTCTTGCAGGCCTTACGAAAAGAAGGTAAATCTTGTGAGGCCCGCACTTCATTTGGAAGAGTATTCCAAATCAAAGGCGCTACAACAGAGAAGGCTCTGCACTGGGTGGATGTTAAGCGGATAGATTTGAAGCTAGGCACTTCAAGGAGGTTCAGTTGTTCAGAGCGAAGTGACCTCTGGGGTTGATAGGGGATGAGACAGTCCCTCAGATACAATGGCCCCAGACCATACCAACCGGACGCCCCAGCCAAGTATCTCCGTCTTTGCTGGATTCACCCTCAATCTACTGGCATGAAGCCATCCAGTGACGGCTTCAAGGCACTGATGGAAACAAGAGGGTACAGAGTCCGGTCGGCCTTCCATCTTCAGAACAAGCTGGGTGTCGTCAGCGTACTGATAACAGTCCAGCCCAAAGCTTTGAACCAGACTAGCAAGTGGCCGCATATAGATATTAAATAACAGAGGGGAGAGCATAGCCCCTTGAGGGACCCCACAAATTAGTGGGGCCCTATCAGAGACTATTCCTCCTCTTTCCACTCGGTGTCTCCGCTTGTGCAGAAAGGACAACGGCCACTTTAAGGCGGTGGGCCAAAAGATTGTAATCGACCGTATCAAAAGCTGCTGTGAGGTCCAATAACACAAGCAGCACTGAACCGTCCTTGTCCAATTGGCAACAAAGCTAATCTGAAATGGCGACCAACCGGTCTCCCTCCCATGCCCCGAGCGGAAGCCGGACTGGAAGGAATCTAATCCGGCTGTGTCATTGAGGAACTGCTGCAGCTGCCCCGCTACCGCCATCTCAATCACCTTGCCCAGGAACGAAAGGTTCAAAACTGGGCGGTAATTGGAGGGAACCGATCGATCTAAATTCGGTTTCTTCAGTAGCTGGGAGACCACTGCCTCTTTTAAACCCTCTGGAAAGACTCCTTGCTCAAGGGAGCAGTTTATTATATTCAACAGAGGGTCACGTAGTCCCTCCAAACAGGATTTCACCAGCCAGGAGGGACACGAATCGAGGGAGCACGTGGTCGGTCTCGCTGCAGCTAACAGTTCATTGACAGCCCCTGCATCCAGTGGGACGAGCCGATCAAGGGTGGGCCCAGCAGAGTCTCAAGTTCGCCTTAAAAGAGGGCTGAAAAACTAGGCTTATACTCGAGTATATACAGTAATCAAAATGTCAGATCATGATCTTAATTAATTAATTCTACTTGTCTCCTAATAGGAGGCCCAAGGCAACCTACAATGTAGGTGAAAACAAAATACAACTAAAACATCATGTAGAACAAAAGCTTTAGAGTCTACAAAAGCTTTAGAGTCTAATAAACAATCCTATTAAAATCAACTTAAATGGTTAAAATATAGAGATAATAATCCACCACACCCCAATGAAAACCCATCTTCCACGACAAATTAGAAGTCTAGATGTGGTCTAAATAAAATGAAAGCAGAAGGGAGCTCCCACGGAAGGGAATTCCCAAATTTGGGAGAAGCCACCAAGGCAGTTCTCTCTCATTTCCTCCTCAGATGTACCTGCGATGGGACTGGAACCAAGAAAAAACCTTTCCTTGAAAATCTTAAAATTCACACAGGCTCATAAAGGGAGATACTGTCTTTTAGAAAATCACGACCTAGGTTGTATGGGCATTCATAGTCATAAGTAGTACTTTGAATTCTGTCCAGAAGTGAACCATAACCCGTGGAGCTATTTCAACAAGGGAGTTGTGTATGGGAATAAAAAACAGATGATCCAGCTAATTCAATATGTTAAATATATTGCAAGTATAGCCCTGAAATAAGGAATGCAGCTTCTATACAAGAAGCTCTTTATGAAGGAATCTTTCTTCAGAAAGCCTCAAACTATTAATTACTTCAATATACCTTCCTCTCTAAAGGTCAAATCAAATTGACAACACACAGGATGTTCTTTTTCTGAGTGCACAAAGTCTTACAGTTTTGGCTCACATGACTACAGGTACAGCATTAACAAACAGTACTAGTGAAGCCAGAAGTGTTGACAACATTAACAAAGCTCATTCCTCTATTCTTTGTATAGCTCTTTTTTTTTGTCCTTCCAACACCAGCCCAAGAAGATTTTGATATAGTGATTCATTATAACATTATAATAGTTGACCATCTGTGATTTTGGAATAACTGAAATAATCCATATGACCAATCCTTTAGATTTCGCATTTAAAAATAATAATCCTGTGGACGTCTAATTTTATTAGTTATTTGAAGTAGTTTTATGCTTGATAGTCAGACGTAAAAACAGATATCTCGTGTTCAAGTAGCCACTCTTATATTAATAGTCAGCAGCATATTAATGCATGCATTTCTTAAATATTCCTTAAAATCCTAAATATTGGATATCACTTTCATAGAAGCATACTTATATCAAGTCAGTTTTTCTTCTTTATAATCTCACTAGGAAATTAAATGAAATCATGAGATGAATAATACGTTTAAGTGATATTTTAGTATTTTTCTCGGTATAGCTAAATGCTGGGTTTAATGTTACAGTACCATCTTTGAAATACAAGTGTGATGGATTGAAGAATGATTAACCCCTGCAGATAGGATTTTTCTTGTGTGTGTCAGGAACGACTTGAGAAACTGCAAGTTGCTTCTGGTGTGAGAGAGTTGACCGTCTGCAAGAACATTGCCCAGGCCATGCCCAGATGTTTTAATGTTTTACCATCCTTGTGGAAAGCTCTCTCATGTCCCTGCATGGGGAGCTGGAGCTGATAGAGGGAGCTCATCCACGTTCCCTCCTGATTCAAACCTCCAACCTGTCAGTCTACAGTCCTGCCGGCACAAGGGTTAGGGCCACTGGGGGCTCCTTGCAGATATGATTTAAACTAGGACTTCTTAAACTTTTCCCACCTGCAACCCTTTTCTGCCCCATAAGTTCTTTGCAACCCCAGATATATAGCTATATAATATAGATATAAAAATTTGACATTTACTGATGATAAATCAGCATTTGCAAGGCTTACTGAACAGGCTAAATTTCCTTTTTATGAAGTACAACTGAAGCATTTTCTGCAGAGTCCACTGCATTTTCTTGCTAAGAGATTCATGTAAATGTGTAGATGCCATTCAGAAACCTTAAGGGAGCCATTTGGAGCCGGGACCTACAGTTTAAGAAACAGTCATATTGATTCAGATACCAGTGTGATGGCTATATCACAGATACAACAGAGCAAAAGATTCTGAGCACTCTTACAACAGAGTAAGCTCCATGGACTTGTGGTGATCCTATCATGGAGAGTTCTTGACAAGATTTAATAAGTGAAAGTTTGCCATTGTTTACTTAGGCCGAGAAAGTGTTTCCATGGCTGAGCAGAAATCCAAACCTTGGTCTCCCAAACCATGACACCATACCAGCTTTCTGAGCTGAGCAAATATACATAAAACTAAAATGCTAATCCGGGGTGAGCAAAGCACAGTTCTCAGTACAACTCCTCACTACAGATTGAGTATCCTTTATCCAAAATGTTCAGAACCAGAAGTGTTTTGGATTTTGGGTTCTTTCAGATTTTGAAAAACCTGTGCATGTACACAATGAGATATCTTGGAGATGGGTCAAAGTCTAAACACAAAATTCATGAACGTTTCATATACACCTTATCTCTCATCATTACTTCGCGAACGAAGATTCTTAGGAAGGACTCATCCCACGCTTTTTACAAGCGCGTTGATGACTAAAAAGGCCAATCTGAGAAAGGCAAGTTCAGTTGCAGAAAGCACAGCAGAAAGTCTCCTTGGGTAATGTTGTTTCCAAGTTGTGGTTCTTTCTGCGTTGTCGTTTCTCTTCGAGACCCATTCGGCGTGTCTTCTCGAAAGAGGCCACAGCATTGTGGATAGTGCATCTCCATGCCTCCCGATGTGAGGCCAGGGTGGACCATTGTTGGTGATCAATCTGGCCGAGCCTGAGATGTTATTTCAGGGAGTCCTTATATCTCTTTTTGGGGCGCCTCTCTTGCGCTGACCCGTGGCAAGTTCACCATAGAGTAGTATCTTTGGGAGGCGGTGGTTCTCCATCCTACAGACCTGCCCTGCCCAGCGCAGCTGTGTTCTCAATGCTGGTGATCCCTGCTTGCTCAAGGACAGCAGCATTCGTCACATAGTCAGCCCAGTGTATATTTAGGATTGTGCGAAGACAGCGCTGATGAAAGCGTTCAAGGAGTCATAGGTGTTGGCGATAGGTGACCCATCTTTCAGACCCATATACACCTTAAACACATAGGCTAAATAAAGGTAATGTTACAAGCAATATTTTTCAGATCCTGTGCATGAAATATAGTTTGTGTACATTGAACCATCAGAAAGCAATCACTTTTTCAGTCACAGACGTGGACAATTTTGGATTCTGGAGTATTTTGAATTTCAAAGTTCTAAATAAAGGGTGCTTGACCTGTATTTCTTATACAGTGTTGCCTCACTTATCGCAGGGGTTACATTCCAGGACCTCCCGCAATAAGCGAAAATCTGTAAAGTAGGGACACTCTATTGATTTCGATATTTATACATTCTTTTATGTATATACTATTTTAAGTCTTTAAACACTTAAAATAAAGTGAAGGAAAGAAAGTAAAGGCCCTTCAAGGCTGGAGAAAGGGAGGAAGGACTAAGGAGGGAAAGTGCCTCGGAGAACGACAGCAGCAAAAACCCACAAAACAGTGGAAAAAATATATTTATTTTAAATTAATATTTTTTAAAATCCGCAAAACAGCGAGGGAACACTGTATAACAGTCCAAGAACATTGTAGTTTGCCCACCTTCTTATTAATTTCTTTTGGCTTTTTCTTGTCTGTAAAGTTGAGTTCTGTTGACATTAAAATGAAGGCTTATCTTTTGGGGGCATACTCCCACTAATCCTGGCACTCTGGGACACATTCACATGGCTCATCTAACTTTCATACACCACACTTTTAACTTTGTTCTAACTGTTGTAAGATGCCTTGAGCCTCAAACTGGGGGAGAAGATAGGATAGAAATATCATCATCATAAAAGTATTTATGAAAACACTGACCGCATAGGGAATCTGAAGAAGAAACACAACCTACAAACTAGCTACAGACCTACTAAGAAAATCCAAGAAATGCCATGTTCAGCAAAGGACAAAAGGGATCCTCTCACCTCTGCAGGAGTCCACCGTATACCATTCAGCTGTGGACAAGTCTACATAGGGACTATCAAATGTAGCAGCAACACGAATCAAGGAACATGAAAGGCACTGCAGACTACTTCAACCAGAGAAGTCAGCCATAGCAGAGCACTTGATGAACCAACCTGGGCACAGCATATTATTTTGGAACACAGAAATCCTGGACCACTCTAACTACCATGTCAGGCTACACAAAGAAGCCATTGAAACCCACAAGCATGTGGACAATTTCAACAGAAGGGGGGAAACTATGAAAATAAACAAAATCTGGTTTCCAGTATTTTAAAAAATCTAAAATCATAACATTAAATAAAGAACAGCACCCAAGAAACAGGTAGATTCCAGACATGAAACAATTAAAGCCAGCTAATCACCTCCAAACAAAGGATTCCCCCAGACAGTAAGAAGCCAGGCCTTGAAACTTCTAGACCATTAAATGCTAATCAAGGTGGGCAATTGAAACATTCGCACCTACCTCCAATTCTTTCTTTCTCCCACCCTGGACCTTCCACAGATACATAAACCTAATTTTTCTAGTTTCCAACAGACCTCACAACCTCTGAGGATGCCTGCCATAGATGCAGGAGAGAATGCTTTTGGAACATGGCCAAACAGCTGGAAAACTCACAACAACCCAACAATTATAATGTTTTCTTTTGTGGATGAAATCGCCTAATTGACTAACCTTAAATAAACACTTCCATTTAAGTAAAAAATAGAAATCAAAACAATGAGGAGGAAGTTTTGTCATAGGTATTGGGTTCACCATATCCTATCTTCAGAATAGTTTTCAGTTCTTCTTATCTATAACAATGAGTGCAATACCAGGAAATATTTCTTTGATTTTTTTTTTGGTGAAAAGTAAAGTGCAATAGAGGAAAATGTTCTCCAATCATGGCACAGATTCACTGTTATCATTATAAGACTATTGTGGGGGGGGGGGGGGGTTCAGAGAAGATTCTTAGCAACAAGGAAAGTTATCTGTGGTTATTCCTTTCATTCAAGTTCCTTGAATGCAAGCAGACAGCTGGCAGATAACACACCCTGTGGTAATTGCTTCCTTCCAAAATATCATACTGAAACATTGCAGATCTGCCCGATCCAACCAAACAATTCTAATATTTCTCGGCAGATAGAAATCTTACATTTTTTAAAACAGCCCCCCAAGTTATTAATGTCTCCCTGCTTCCCTAACCCAGTATTTTCATGTGAATTCTTTTGGGGGGGGAGACTTCCAACTACTATGTCAATTACAGCATGGCTGAATGGGATAGGCTTATGCAAATATCGTAAGTAGATATTGGCTAGTGCTGGTGACATCACTAGTGACAGATTGCACAGTTTCCACACCTTTTTGTGAATATTTGAATAGTCTCTACCCTCTCCGCATAATTTTGTAGAGCAGGAGTGGTCAACTGTGGACTTCCATATGTTTTGAAGGGCCATCATCAACCATTCCTGCTTTAGATGCCAAGTATTCAAACACAGTTAACAACAAAACCAATTAACATTAGTATGCTATTCATTGCTCCTCATAAAAAGAATTGTAATATTACACAGGTGGGATTTGACTTTAGTTAGCACAAATACAAGTGAAAACAATTTTTAACATGTTGGAAAGGCCTCATCTGCACCTTTTCTAGTTTTAGGAAAGAGTGTGCATTTCTTCATTTCTACTATTGTTATCCACACAAGAAGGAAGTAATCATATTCTATCTTTTCATTTTTCAAATCTTCTGGATGAAATAGGCATACAGCTCAGTTAGAGGTTTCTGGCTAGTCAAGCAAACTAAATATTGGTTTAAGTTTGTATGTTATCAATCTGCAGTGGTTGAAGCAAAGGGCATTCTTTTCCCACACAGTTCTATACAGTTAGAACTTTTAAAGGTTCTGGGCTTGTTGTTTTCTATAGTATTTTCATTTTTTCCTGAAAGTTTGTTCCATGTTTTGCCTTTAATGTAAGTATTTGTTTACATTTTTGTAACCACAAATTTCTGTACACAATTTTGCACTTGTTTCTTTCTGCTGTATTCATTGGAGAGAGCAGTACACCCTATATTCCTCTTTTTGTGTGTTATTTTTGTGTGATTTTCTTGTATGCAATTTCTTATAGTATATATCTACACAATGAAATTGACAGAAATGCAAAAGCCTCATGTTAATTGTATTCCAATTTGCATATTGGTTTGGGAAAGTAATTTAAGGTTGAGTCATCTTAAAATGCTCACCAAACAAATTCAATTTGCCCCATGTTTTTTTCAAAAGTAATTTGAATCATATTTTAGATTATACTTATCAGCCATAGAAAATAAATAGGATTACATTTACATAATTCTTCTCCTGTAACACTATTTTACCTCTTTTTTATACATCAGAAGTACAGCAGTCTCAGCTTTTCTTTGCTCTTAATTTATTGAATTGTTTCTGAAACAGATGTTATAGGACCAATGTGCTAAAAGAGATTTTAACTAACCTGACCAGTTGTATAAATATCCTTGAACTTCCATCATTTGTCTCTTTGGCATGACCATATTATCTGTTTAGTATATGAATATGTTCTCATTTCCAGTGTTTTCGAATGAGAATAATAGAATCATCGAGTTGGAAGAGACCTCGTGGCCCATCCAGTCTAACCTCCTGCCAAGAAGCAGGAAAATCCCATTCAAAGCACCCTCGACAGATGGCCATCCAGCCTCTGTTTAAAAGCCTTCAAAGAAGGAGCCTCCACCTCACTTAACAAATTAAGTTGAGCTTTTTAGAATAAGGCAGGGTCATTTTATTGAAAGTGAAACTATAATAATTTTAAGTTACATTGTTAAAATTATTATAGTTTTCTCCAAAGCCGAGTCATACTTTTAATATATATTTTCAGTGTTAAATATTTATGACTATCAAAACACATTTATAACTTGGTTATTGATGTCATTTTCATAGTCATAAACAGCCTCCTAAATGGTCTTATTGCCGTGCAAAGGCATTTTTCACACTCTAAAGGGTTTTCCTTTATGGGTTGTGGTGGATTTTTTTTTTGTTTATTTGTTTTTGCTGAGAAACCATTTTTCCATAGTGTGTGCTTGGACCTTTGGAAGAGTGGATGAACAGTTTCTGGTCCAAATCTAGAACTAAGTACTTTAAAAAAGAATGATGAGACTATAATTTGGCAGTTTGCAATTTAAAAGAACAAAACACATGTGAGGAAAGAGCAAGAGATTGCTTTCTTCGAGATGATATGTATTTCTAGAATTTTTTCTTTTGCTAATGTTTCCTTCCATTTTGTTTTGCAGGTTGTCACTCTATGGTACAGAGCTCCAGAGGTTTTGCTTCAGTCTAGCTATGCCACGCCAGTAGATCTTTGGAGTGTTGGGTGTATATTTGCAGAAATGTTCCGTAGAAGGTAAGAAACGCAATTGAGCCTCAATTTTGTATGCTTGACTTTCACAGGTTTGATTATTTATGAGTTTGTAATCCATAATTAAATGGAATTTTTGCAAATCACAATAGATAGATAGATAGATAGATAGATGATAGTGAATGCAATGTTTTTAAATGTTTTCATGTGTATTAATTTTAATTTTAATGTTTACTTTAATTGTATGTTGTTTTAAAGGCATGGAATAGTTGCTTATGTGTAAAGCCGCCTTGAGTCCCCTTCAGGGTTGAGAAGGACAGGGTACAAATATGTTAGATAGATAGATAGATAGATAGATAGATAGATAGATAGATAGATAGATAGATAGATAGATCTATAATACTAATTTTTACATTATTACTTATTTGTAACACTAAGGAAAAATTACCAGTGTAACAGTCTTGATTCTTAATCCAATGAAAATAGTGCCAGTGTGGTACTAGAGATATAAATGTTTAGTAATTGACCTACTGTGCTCATAGTCTGGCATGCTATGATTTCAGTGTTGAATGTTGAATTTGCACATGTTATAGTAACAACAAACTGCAAAGTTTTGCAAATTCCCATGGATTGTTTCTCAAATTAATATGTGTAAAATAAATTCCTTCTTCAGTTAAAATTTTACTGCAAACCACATAACTGCTTTTTAACTACCTCTTTTAGAAGGAAAGTTATGTTTGACTGTCAGGTCAATATTGAAACAAACAAAATTGTTTGTTTAATTATCATGGTGAATTATGCTTCCTTTTCCTCATCTCTTCTTGATTGTTCATCTTTAAAGGATTTCAGGCATGGATTCACTCTTCTGAATATTCCCATCATTTCGTGTTGTTGAGGTTTTTTTCAGGTCACATTAACTGGCAGAGAAATTTCTGTAGAGTTCAACACATGATGGGTTCTGCTGTCACTTTAGTTTTTCAAGCTTTGGTTATTGTAGATGTCCTTAAAGTTAGCTATCAGCACCTGGAAAGACTATATTCAAATGAAGCTACTACATAGGATTGGATTATGTGTGTATTGATGGATAGTCAAAAGAGGGCATTGTCCCCCAAAGAAGGTTTATGCCCCAAAACGAAATATCCAAAAAAGTGTATGGAGAATACTGCAAAAAGCTAACACTAACACTTCACAAAATTCCTAAAAGATGGCATTTGAACAAGGAAGCCTTTTCATGTTTGTTCGTTTTCTATGTCCTGGGCTGATGAAATGGGTGGGGTGCATATAAATTTAGAGAGAGAGAAATGGAAGAAGGAACATTCAACATACTAAGAGAATTATGATGTATATGTGGATAAAATACAGTCAGCCTTCCACATTTACTGGAATTAGAGGTACAGGACTACTAGTGGACTGGGTCAAAAAAAAATTTCCTGGAGATTATCATTTAATTTTTATCAGAAAGTGGGGAAAAGATTTGTAAAATATTATATATTAAATGTAAATACAGTAATTCAGGCCTTTCCATTGGCACCCCCTGTCGCAGGGGAAAGGCTTGCGTACACTAATGAAGTTGTGAGCTATGCTGGCGGTGGCATAATAGCCACCGGTAGGGCTTCCCATGCGAGACATGCAGGGCCGTAGCCAGAATTTTGATTCGGGGAGGGCTGAGTTTGATTCGGGAGGGGCTGAGTCTGAGTAAGAGAGGGACTACCCTACCAAACCTTTTGTATTATTATCCCAATAACCCCATGAATGTGGGATATAATGAGCATGATCAGATCATGATATGAATAAACATAACCGTTTAAATAATGTACCAGTAAGGCCTTCTCGCGGACCACCCTGAGAATTTCGGGGGGGGCTGAAGCCCCTAAGCCCCCCCCCCCCCAAGCTACATGCCTACAGACAGGTCACAACTGACAAGAGCATCAACGGGCAGGATGGGCTCTCTAGCCTTATGGCAACCATCCTAAGAGAAGGAAAACTCTAATTTCAAACCCAGGCAGATGGTGCTTGTCTAACCCTGTAAGGTCAGCCATCTAGAGAAGGAAACTCAAATCAAACCTGAGGACCTCGCTGCCACAATCCTAAGCTTGCAAGGCCCCGGCAGACGAACCTTTGGTTTAAAGGGTGAGGCCAGTTCTGTGCACACTGCGCTCCACCAGAAAAATCAATTGCACAGGCTCATAGGACGCATCCAACCTCCTTAGTCATCAATGCCCTTGTAGAAAGCATGGATGAGTCCTTCCTAAGAATCTTCATTCGCGAAATAATGCCAGAGAGGGAATTAAGGGGGCCCACTATGAACAGTCCACCACTGCACAGGGCCTCCACAAAAGTGGAAAAACCATAAAGATTCTGTGGGAATCTTTAGGTCCTCCAGTGCAACTCCATAGTCAGCTAGAAGTTGCCAATGGAAGCTCACTGGAGAACTACAAATGCCTAGGAAAGCATTTTATCTAGGTCCTCCCACACAACTCTATAGCAAAATTTGACCTACAGGGAAGAATATTAACCCAATGTGTGGATAATCAAATCTGAAAGAGCCATAATTGTAGAGGACCAGCTATAGATCACAAGATGGGAGAGTAGCAACAATGGGAAGAACTGTTCCATTGATCAGGCACTCACATAAAGTTGTGCTCCCAATATTTTTATGCCTAGTTCTTCTAAACTGGGTGAGGTCAGATTCTTAGAACCTATACTTGACTTAAATAGGTCTCTTAAGGACTAACATAAGGACTAACAGAGCCTAGTGACAGTTAATTCACCATGTTGGATTCAGCTTCTAAGCCCTCAGATTTCATGCCTACATCACTTCATGACAATGAGAGCTGAGAGGTCCCTTGCGAACTGGACCTCTCCTTCACAGCCTCTGACTCCCATGGTACCATGTGTTCCAAAAATTCATTGCATTGTGAAAAGCTTTTTACCTCTTTTCTGAACACTTCTGTGTTTTTGTGGCTGATGTTTGCAAGCTGTTTTTTTAGAACAGACTCTTCTAGGTTTCATTTGACTACAGGCAGTGTTGCATTAAGATGATCCATAATACAGCTGCTCTTGCTAGTCAGTTTATGAATAAATGATTCATAGTACTTAGGAATGCACTAAAATAGAAATATTGCAAATTTTCTCTTTTGTGCTACTTAAGGGAATCATGTATGTATCTGTTTGTCTGGTTCTGCTTTTAAAAACTTGCCAAAATTCTGAAGTCATAGGAAGAGTAGGAGGACTGGGTCAGGACATTCAAAACCATCAGAGACATAAAATAAAACATGCATGAATTTTAATTCTCACTTCTGGTTCTTTTGATATTTGGATTATTTTACTGAACCTAAAACACTTTTTTAAAACATGGAGCAAAGTATTAGAACCCAGCTAAAAATATTGCTTTTCAAGAAACCAGTATGCCTTTGCTACCCTTTTGTCTCGTTGTGAACTGTAGTTCAAGCTGTCATTGTTATTCTGTTACATTGAGAGGTCAATGGGTTAAATTAGAAGCTTGGATTCATTCAGCCTTGATGATTTGAGTCCAAGACTCTGAAGAAAAACCGAAAAAAATGAATCTAACAGACTGGCCACCTGTCTGGAGAAGAATAAAAAATCTACTACAAGTCTGACTCTTTAAGACTGGTTCATCAGCCTCTAATAAAGATAAAAAGAACTTCATTTAAGAAGAATTTAAATATTTCCCAGAAAGAAAAGGTGGAGGAGCATATTTGTGCGTTCTTTAGAAATAATTATTTTTAAAATAGCTAAAAGTGTCCCCAACTTATTTACTGTGCCTTTTGAATTAACTGTAGGAAAATCAGATCTGAGGCTAATATGGATAGGTCTGTTTAGAGCATTAAATATCTCTATTGGTTTCAACTGAATAGCAAAAGTATGGTTCCCGAAGTGTTTATACTTTTGACAGCAGTAAAAAGGGTTGTCACATACATGAGTCCACATCCAGGCATCAATGATCCCAACCTTGTGACTTGCTGCAGGAACCCTTGGGATGACAGGAGGGGGCAAAACATGGGTAGAAGCCCCGTGTTGTCCCCCTAATGCAGTGGCTTCCATCCCAAGTAAGCAAGACCAAATCCGCTCCACACTCTCCAAGTCCCAGGAAAGTACCCACATATGTTACTAATGTCTGAGAAACAATGGTAATTGATGTCCCGGCTCCGATACTAATGCCAGCACTCACCCACAAAATTGTTGGTAGGAGTAGGGACATTTAGCAGACTTTGTTAGCTAAATGCCTCTACAGCACAGAATTGCAAGAACCAAAAGAGAAGAGAGTGAGCAGGTGGATGATGTTTCAGAAATGAATGCTAGTGTATGTGCGAGCAGCAGTCTTTTCACCCTTTATACCTGATTGGAGTGAACTTTCACATGGCTTACTCCAGCAAGGTCCAGCAGACATAAACCCATCGGCTGTTGGTTTCTGCCTCTCTGGGAGGAAGGGGGCAGCAATTCACCATTACAGGCAGGGTCCACCATCACAAAAAAGCCATGTGGTTTGGGGGTTTCGGGATGTTTGTGTTTGTTTTTTTTTTTTTTTTGTGTGTCAGGAGTGACTTAAAAACTGCAAGTTACTTCTAATGTGAGCGAATTGACCGTCTGCAAGGATGCTGCTCAGGGGATGCCCGGATGTTTTGCCATCCTGTGGGAAGCTTCTCTCATGTCCCCGCATGGGATGCTGGAGCTGAGAGATGGGAGCTCATTCTGCTCCATGGATTTGAACCGCCGACTTTTTGGTCAGCAGTTCAGCCAGCACAAGTGTTTAACTCATTGCGCCATGTGGTAAGTCATGTAGTTCCCTTCTGTCATAACTATTTCCATACAAACCAAGAGTTAAACTAAAACAATAGGCATTTTACTTAGGTCTCCAAATAATTCTGTCTTCTGTTCTACTACATCAAATAACCCCATTCCTGGGTCACGAAGCAAAGGCCAGCTTTAGCAGAAAAATTTATGAATGACTGAAGTAGTAAAGCCGCCAAGACATAAGGCCAATCTTACACATCCATCTTGACTTTACATTTTAATATTCTGACACATCACACGGCAGAGCTGTAGTTCACCAATCTAGTAACTAATAGAGAGCACGCTACAGACTTGTCATAAACCCATTGCCTGTCAAATGAAGTCTTATTCTTCCCTTTCAGCAATAAATGTTTCAATCTATGCCTGTTCCCATATATTTATGTCTAGGAACATGGTGTAATTTATAATAATCCAGTGATGCTTTTATTTTCTTTGGTTTTCTTTCCTTTAGTTCACTGTGTATTTCTTGGCCTGCTCTTCTTCCTCTAGACTTCAAAGCCAGGTGTTGGGAGAATTCGTGAGAAATTTTGTATTTCCATTCACAACTATTTGACTTAATAAGTTCAAAAAACTGGATCAAATGAAAAATCAGACAACAATGCTTGTGGCAGATGTAATTATATTGTGTGCCATTTTGCAAACCTGCTGCAAAACTGATCTAAGCAGTTTTGTTGTCTGTAGAAAACATGAATGCACCAATATGCATCTCTAAACATCCTGGTTCAATCAGATTTCTCAGGGGTATGTGCATGGGTGTTGAGAGATAACTGTAGATATGGCCATGACCACCATATGTTATATGTTTTCTATGGGGGGGGGAAACTATGTAGAAATCATAATTGAGTCTCACATCATAATTATCATCACAATATTGATGGTGATGGAGTGCGGATTCTCTCCAAGTGACCAAAATAATTTTGTGAAGCACTGAACTGAAAACATAATGTTCCAGAATGCTAGTAAATTATTTTCGGTATATAAATGTTTTTTCATAAAAGGTTCACATGAACTTCCTTTTTCCTTGTCTTTTTGTGTCATGTTATCTTCCCAAGGGCCTACAGTTGTGCTGATTGATAACCGTTAGTCAAATCCAGTAACTGTATCTGTCTGTGGTTGGAGAAGAGTGTTGGCAAGCCACTCAGTTGTGGTTTTTCTTCAAGCTTCCAATCATGCCAGGCTTTGTCACAACAGTAGATATGATGGGTAAAGAAAACAGTTGTTAAACCATAGAAACCAACAAAAACTGTTACTTGCCTTAACAAAACCAGAGGGTGGGCATGCAGGAAAAAATGTGCTCCAAAAAAACTCCTGTATCTGTCTCTTGAGTTAAGACACAGGCATGTTATGTTCACATTGTACACACACCAGCTAACTATTGTGAGAGCTATAATTAAATGTTCGAAGTAATTCTGGTAAATATATTTTTTATTTGAAAGCTCTACTTTGTTGTGTCTTATATATAACTATGAGGCGTTTCGCACTCAAACTTCTAGGGAATCTCTTGAGGAATGTATGGATGCTACATGAGCCAATGGCCCATTCCACTTGGAGCACTTCCATTCCTTCTGTGAAAGTCAGTGGGGCTGGCATAGAATTCTCTGGTGGATTTTGTCCATAATGCTTTGTTTCCAGAGGCAATGACTTTGTTTTAATGTGTTTAATGGGATTTTATTTGAAGGCAGAAAACTAAACTATTCAGTTTTTTGGTTATTTAACTTAGTGTCCATTTAGCTAAAAGTAAGCTTCTGTAAACCTAGTGGGACTTGTTTTTGGCAGTCCTCAAGTTAGGAAAAGGTTTTTTCTTAAGTTGTAGGTTTGCTCTGAAGTTGAATTTGTATGTCAGTTGGAACAGATACATTTTTAAAGTTCAAAGCTGTGAGTCGGGGTATGCTCCCAATTGTCAGTCTTAGCTTCTGTCAACCTAGCAGTTAGAAAGCATGCAATGCGGGTAGATTAATAAGTACTGCCTCGGCAGGAAGGTAAAAGGGTGCCCCACATGCTGGAAAAAAGCTCAAATGGACAGCAAGGCTCCTTCGGCATGGAAAATGGAACAAGAGCCCCTCCCCATGGCCAGAAGTTAAGCATTGCCTCCAGATGCCGGAGATGGGAAAAAAGGGGGAAGCCTTTACCTTATTTGTTTATTGTCTGCCGTTGTTTGTGTAAAAAGTCACTGAATGTTTGCCTTAGGTGTACTGTAATCCGCTCTGGATCCTTCCGGGGAGATAAAGCGGAATATAAATAAAGATGATTATTATTATTAAAGTGTACCTCCAGCTAGCTAGCTAGATAGATAGTTAGTTTTGTATAGATTCGGGAAGAGTTAACACCCTTGTGGTGTTTCTTTTGCTGTCTGTGCCCCTGTTCAGAAAGTTTCACCTCACTTCCTGTCCCTGTGATAATTGGATTTTGAAAAATTTGGCTTGTTGTGGAAACAAGGATTTGTGATAAAGCTTCAGTGGAGACACCTTTTCCCCATGATCACTCTTCCAGGAGTGAATTTCCCTTCCGAGAGGTAGCTTTCCCTCACTTTCTGTTGCCTCACTCCTATTCTTAACTATAAGTCGTTTGTAAGCCAGATGTTTGTAACTCAGGGACTGCCTGTAGGCATGAATAAGATTGTGCTACTTTAGAGAATGCATAATTTACTGGGATTCAGCTATGTTGCACAAATTAAAAGAAATATACTTATGTGGATATGTTTCTTGGATAATGGGCTTGGCCGATTTACTGGCCGAGCTGGTTGCGGGGCAGGGTTGCCCTCACGCCATCTTGTGATGTTGAAGGGGCTTCTCCTCCCCAGACGCCCCTGGGGCGGCGGGAAGGTTTCCGCCACCAACGCCAGACAGCCAATGACGGGGCTGGCCCCGCCCCGCCCCCTCTTGGTAGCTGGCCTGCCTGCACTTCCCCCCTGGGCAGCTTACTTAAGGCTGCCCGGGGACTGCCCAGGCCACACGTGGGGTCAGTCCTGTTTTTCCTCCCACCCTCCCTACTTTTTGCATTGCTTTTTGGTGTCCTTTGTTTCCACTTAACTTCATTGTTGCACTGTTATTGGTTATGCGTTATTATGTTCTTTGTCACAACTCCGTGTTTGGCGTGTGGCATGGCCCCTGGAACAGGCTGGCTTATCGCCCCTTGGTTGTAAGGGGGATAATGCCCAGGCCCCCTGGGGTGCTGAGATTCCATGGACAGGCATTGGGCCGCTCGCACCCCAGGCTTGCAAACACCTATGGACATTCGTGGGGGCTGTTCCACCCTGATTCAGGACCCATGAGTGGCCGCCAACCTTTTGTTCCTGTTTCCAATAAATGAGTTGTGGCCATTTTCATCCAACCACTTGTGTCTATGTTATTGTTCTTGGCGCGAGGCGTGTCACCCTTGCACACGCAATAAGGAGATTGTGGAATCTCGGCCACCACCATTTGAAATCTTACTGAAATCAGTACTTGCTTCCATTAAAATAGGCTTGGTTTTGTGATGGAAATCTAATTCACAATATATGAGGTAAAATTTGAAAATTTATATTTAAAGAACTTTATGTCACACTGACATATAAGGCTGTTAAAAACCCAACTCTTGATCAAATATATGAAATATTGTGAATAGTGTTTGAATTGATTGAGGCAAGTCTTATTTTATCTGGTGTGTTAATAAAAAAGTATGTTTACAAAAAATTCAACATTTTTTTTATTTCAGAAGTGCAGAATACTATATTTTTTCTACTACTTTCAGAGAAAGTTATTTAATTTTCTACAAATATTTCAGAATTGGGTTCAACTTTTCTCAACAAAAATTATGTAGTGTACATTGAATGATTCTGTTACAGAAAATATAAAACAAACCATCTGCCATTTGGTTTCATCATCCCATTCTTGCTTTTGTTTTGGAAGTTCTCCCTCTGCTCAACAAATATTTTTTTAAAAAAATAATAATAAATTGTTACGGTTTTGTGAGAAAAGAATTAAAACAGTCAGATTACTATGCAATCATAGAAGTGGAAAATCAAAAAGATCTGGGAAAGGATGGGACAGCAGGACATTGACAGCATCTAAAGGCTAGCTGAGGGGAAAGCGTAAGATGGCTCTGAAATATTTGGCTATCTTGTACCAAGCAAACGCAGTCCTGAGCCAAATCTGCTGAAAAGGAATGAGAATGAGCACAACGTGGAACTTGATGGTGTTTGAACTTCTGAAGAATTTGTATGTTTTTTACAGACCATGTGTGCCTCACTGAGCTTTTGATACCTAGTCTGTAGGCAGGCATGTAGCCAGGGGGGGCTAAGGGGGCTTCAGCCCCCCCCCCCGAAATTCTCAGGGTGGTCCGCGAAAAGGCCTTACTGGTACATTATTTAAACTGTTATGTTTATTCATATCATGATCTGATCACCATGCTCATTATATCCCACATTAATGGGGTTATTGGGATAACAATACAAAAGGTTTGCTAGGGTAGACCTTCTTCCACCCAGTCTCAGCCCACCCCAAACCAAACTCAGCCCCCCCCCCCGCCCGAACCAAAATCCTGGCTACGGCCCTGTCTGTAGGCTTCACTTTGATGCCAAGGGAAAGCCACTGGGAATGTGAAGATATGCTATAACTTGTAGATCAGAGATATTGCTAACTCTGGTGGAATCTAATGGGATCAACGGGGACAATGTTTGCTACTTGATGCTTCCTGGACAAATGCTTGAACAGAATGTAGTTGTGCTTTTTGGAATGCAGTTTTGTAATAAACATGCCAGTAATGTATAAATCAGGGGGAAATTCATTCAAAATATTACATATTAGCAGAAAGCATGCATAATATGTATAATTTTTTCAGTGTGTGAAAATTTTGTGTTTAGACTTGGTTGCTATCTCCAATTATGAACTTATATCCAAATACTGTTACTGTTCCCTCACTTATTGTGGGGGTCACGTTCCAGGACCTCCCGCAATAAGTGAAAAACTACAATGTAGGGATGCTATATTAATTTTAATATTGATACATTATTTTAGTAGTTATACACTATTTTAAGTCTTTATAAACGTAAAATAAAGTGAAGGAAAGGAAGGAAAGGCCCTTCAATGCTGGACGGAGGAAGGACTGAGGAGAGAAAGTGCCTCAGAGAGCGACGGCGGCAGAAACCCACGAAACAGCAAAAATACAGCGATACATATTTAAAATTAATATTTTTTTAAACCCCAAAACAGTGAGTCCGCTAAAAGCAAACCGCAAAGTAGTGAGGGAACACTGTATTCAGTTTTTTTAAAAAAAAATCCAAAACACATATATTTACAAGCATTCTGGATATGGAATACTCCACCTAGATCAAGGTAGTTTCTATAAGCAGAGGTGTGGTTTTTTTAAACTGCATTATACAAACTTAATTTTGTCTCAGGAAATACTGTCTGAAATTCACCCACCTACCTAACATCGACCTGATTTTCAGATTGTCATCGTAATCTTAATTGATCAGGCTAATTTTTACTGCTACTATGGGCTAAATCCAATTTTGGTTCCAGCTAGTACATACCTCTTGAAATCATGGGAATTTTCAGAAGTTTTGATATTCAGTGTCTAAATTTAATCTAAAATTAAATTTAGCTCCATAGATTTATCATTTTGTGATCACGATAAACATCTTAACAAGAGCACAACTATTATTGTGAACTTGAATTATTGTGACCATAACATGACTTGAAGGCAGACAACAAAAAAGACAACAAAAAAGTTTTTGAGTTACTATCTTTACTACCTTAATGCTCTTTTTTTGCTAAATGGAAATTTCATTATAGTGAATGCAGAGAATTCGAAGCTAATACTTCTATTTTTTTTTCTGCACATGTTTAATAAGACTCAATAAAGTATGGCAATAACAGCTGTTCCAAATTATTATTTTTTCTTACTTCACTTTAATGTCTGTTGTGCTCAGAGGATCAAACCTGGACAGCTGGCGTAAAAGTTGAAATTTCACCTCTCACTGCATATTAGCTAGGCATTACATGTTGTGCAACAGTTTCCAATGCTTTTATTGTTTTGAAAGCCTAACCTCCGTCTGAGGCACTTTGCTAATCACCCGTGTTGCATTAAAGGAAAAAAAGAACATTTGCTATATCTGGTTTGTGTGCAGCCCATGGAGTGAACCACTAGTTATAGCTGCTATGAGACATAAAGGTAGTACATGTTGGTAAATAAGCCAAACTAGGGGAAATTGTATCTTCACGGAAAAGAAATATTATTTTACTGTTATTCAAGTTATTCATATTTCAAATGAATTCCTCATTTTGTTTTTCAGCAAAATTGTATTTTTTAAAAAACAAAATCAGTAGAGAATAAGGAAAGACAGGCTGTCTCGCATTATTTTGGCTCTTTAATAAATTCTATGGAAACTGTGTTAATAAATAATAGATTGCACTTAATATTTTCCTTTCTGTTGTTTATGTATTTTATGTTTTTATGTTGTAGATGTTAAGCAGAACTACAATTTTGTCATTATGTAGTTTATATTTGTTTATAACTTTGCTTATATATATTTATATCATTACATCCCCAAACGGAGACTGAAGATAGCTTATGAAAACTAAATCAAATACAGAATAAAGGAGTTTATTTATTTTATTCATTTACTACATTTATATCCCACCCTTCTCAACCCAAAGGAGACTCAGGGCAACTCACAGCAGAGGCACAATTTGATGCCTTGAAGACATATAAAACAACATAAACTTTAAAATCACATAATTAAAACATATCACTTAAAATAATTACTTAAAATTACACCATCCAAAAGCATATTCCAGGAGCCATTCCAATTATCATTGTTCATTATTGCACTGATAAATCCTTGTTGCACTGGGAATCATTGTGAAACGCTTGGTCCCACAACCAGGATTTAACTTTCTTCTTGAAGGTCAGGAGGGAGGGAGCTGATCTAATTTCCCTGGGGATGAAGTTCCAAAGCCGAAGGGTCATCACCAAGAAGGCCCTGTCTCTCGTCCCCACCAGTCGCGCCTGCGTGGGGGTGGGATCGAGAGCAGGGCCTCCCTGGATGAGCTTAACCTCTGAGATGGTTCATAGGGGGAGATACGTTCAGACAGGTAAGCTGGACCAAAGTTATTGTTGTGTTACTTCAAGTCATTTTTTTATTTTTGTATATTAGTAAAAATTTTAAAGTTAAATTTATCAGAGAGTTTATCAGAGAGTTTCTGTTCTATCCCAACATGAACAGATTAAAATGCATTTAGATAAAAAAAATGTAACTTTTTTGTGAGAATGCAATTCCATTATCTGAGGAATTAAAACAATTTAAACTATTTAATATTTAATACACAGTTGTTAAAAAGACTAAAAATTCCAATCAAAATATTAAGTCAAATTAATAATAGTAAAAATTGCAATAAAAATAAAGCATTAAGAAAGCTATCTTTGTTCTCTTATGTTAAAAAGAAGCAAGTAAGAGTGTATATCAGTGGTATTCAGCCTTTAGTCCTCCAGGTATTTTGGACTTCAGGTCCCAGAATTCTTGGCCTGGGTTTCTGAGAGTCGGAGTCCAAAATACCAGAGGACCAACGGTTGGACACCAATGGTGTACATAATAGAGGTATCTAAAGCAATGCATACTGTTGGGCAGAGATGGAAAACTGTGGTAGACTAGGAAGCCTTCAAGAGATGGGGTGGGGTAGTGTTCACACAACCCACTGCATCTGCTAGGACAGTGTTTCTCAACCTGGGGGTCGCGGGAGGGTTTCAGAGGGGTCGCCAAAGGCCATCAAAAAACATATATTTCTGATGGTCTTAGGAAGCCGTTTGGCAGAGAAGATCTTTCCGCTTGTCCTTCTCTTTCTTTTTGGAAACAGACTGCAAATTCTCCCACCTAAAGCTCTCCTTTGCTGTGATTGGCAGGCCTCCCAGCCAAGGGGAAGGCTGATTCTGAGACTCCAAGCAAGGAGGGGAGAGCAGCTGTGCTTGGCGCATGGCAGCATGATGCATATGTGTGCATGAGGGAGAGTGTGAGAGGTGGGATGGAGGCTCACACCAGCTAGTCCCTTCAAGGCATGAGGGTTTTGTATAGGAAGTTTGATCCAATTCTATCATTGGTGGGGTGCAAGGGGCTCTTTGATTGTAAGTGAACTATAAATTCCAGCAACTACAACTCCCAAATGTCAAGATCTATTTTCCCCAAACACCACCAGTGTTCACATTTAGGTATATTGAGGATCCGTGTCAAGTGTGGTCCAGATCCATCCTTGTTGAGTCTATAGTGCTCTCTGGATGTAGGTGAACTACAACTCCCAAACTCAAGGTCAATGCCCAACAAACCCTTCCAGTATTTGCTGTTGGTCATGGAAATTTTGAGTGCCAAGTTTGTTTCAATTCCATTGTTGGTGAGTTCAGAATGCTCTTTGATTGTAGGTGAACTATAAATCCCAGCAACTACAACTTCCAAATGACAAAATCAACACCCCCCCCACACACACACACACACACAAATACAGTTATGAAGTAGCAATGAAAATAAGGTTATGGTTAGGGGTCACCACAACATGAGGAACTGTATTAAGGGGTCGCAGCATTAGGAAGGTTGAGAAACACTGTGCTAGGAGCTCCCGGCAGCGCAATGGGTTAAACTCTTGTGCCGGCAGGACTGAAGACTGACAGGTCGGAAGTTCGAATCCGGAGAGAGCATGGATGAGCTCCCTCTGTCAGCAGGGACATGAGAGGCATCCCCTGGGCAACGCCCTTGCAGACGGCCAATTCTCTCACACCAGAAGCAACTTGCAGTCTTAAGTCACTCCTGACATGAAAGAAAAACTGCATTTGCTTCCATAATTCGCCCTATGCAGTCACAGGTCTTTTGGGGAAATGCTTTGGTTTCTTCTTGACTCCCCCCCAAGATGGCACATTTGGACATTTTTAATCCAGACATGTTGGAAATGCTCTCCACTCCTCCAGGCCACACTTTGGTCACCCCTGTTTTATGGGAAGTCCATGAAGAGAAAACCTTTTCTCTTGGTTATGGGAGTTCCGTGTGGGAAGTTTGTGTCTTTCTGCCATTCCTGCCAGGATATCTATGTTGTGTTCATCAAAACAGGTCCAGGTTTCACACTGAGTGTATAAATACATTTAAAAACATATTAACTATATGTATTACTGTGTTAGAGTGTCATTTTGTGTCATTTTGGTTGGTGGTGTGCCCCAGGATTTTGTAAATGTAAAAAATGTGTCGTGGCTCAAAAAAGGTTGAAAAACACTGGGCTACACCACCAAATACTGGACAAGATAGCTGAGTTTGATCCAGTTCTTAATGTTCTTAAGAAAATGTGAATCAAACCATATGAATCTATTAGATGCTTTTTGTAGACCTCCAGTGGGCGATCTTTCTAAGCACAGTTTACTGAACTTCTTTAAACATGAAATATCAGGGACTAAACCCAAGACCTTTGTAAGTGGAGTATATCCTTTCTTGAAAGAAAAGTGTTTCCCAAATTCATGACTTAGTTCAGGATTCATTGCTGCATGTAATCCATTTAGCAAAAATCTTTTTTAAACAGGATGGAATGTATGATATCTGTAATATCTTCTGCATAAGATCAAAGATAACTGATAAGTAAAACATGCTTGTTCCCATATGTTTATTTGCTTTGCGGTACTGTGAGAAAGGTTTCAAGTAGGTAAGAGTTAACTTCCTTCATGCTTTCATTCATGTGTGCAAAGGCTTTCAGCTGATACAAGTAGGAGTGTGTTTGGCTAAGCAAAGTTTATTCCATGAGAAACTGACCTACTGGCATTAAACATTGGCTGTTCAAAGGTTTCCCATCATCACAGTTAGATTAGAAATATGCTCAGTTGGTGGAGCCCAAAGCAAATACAGTACACATTAATGGTTCAAGGTAAAACCGAGGTGTTTTAAAATAAAATAGATATAATGGCAAAATTATATCTAATTATGATAATAGTTCCATATTGATAGTTTGGCATTCAATTATGAATCCACCATAAAGTAGGAGACTCAGTAGCTAGACTTTTCCATGAATATTTCAACATACAAAGTGGCCATTTTTTATAAGACTTCCCAAATGAAACCATCCAGATAACTTGATATTTAGAGGCTTATCTAATGCAAGAAAGAGGATTAATAATAATGTAAAGGTTTTCCCCTGACATTAAATCTAGTCGTGTCCAATTCTGGGAGTTGGTGCTCATCTCCATTTCTAAGCCGAAGCACCAGCGTTGTCCATAGACACCTCCAAGATCATGTGGCCAGCATGACTGCATGGAGCACTGTTACCATCCAACCAGAGTAGTACCTATTGATCTACTCAAATTTGCATGTTTTCGAACTGCTAGGTTGGCAGAAACTGGTGCTACCAGAGGGAGCTCACCCCGCTCTCTGGATTCAAACCGGCGACCTTTTGGTCCACAAGTTCAACAGCTCAGCTGTGCTCCCGGGAGCTCCATTATTATTTATTTGTTACCTGCTGCTTCTCATGGTATTTGTTACCTGCTCCTTCAATACGGGCTTGGAAGTAATTCAATACAAGAAACAATAGCAGTTCGAAAACATGCAAATGTGGGTAGATCAATAGCTACTGCTCTGGCAGGAAGGTAATGGTGCTCCATGCAGTCATGCTGGCCACATGACCTAGGAGGTGTCTACAAACAACACCAGCTCTTCAGCTTAGAAATGGAGATGAGCACCATCTCCCAGAGTCAAACTGAACTAGACTTAATGTCAAGGGGAAAACTTTACCTATTAGATTGTCTGTCAGTGATAGATAGCAACAATAGATAAGCTTTAAGATTGCGAAATGTTCAAGGATGTCACGTGCATTGTTTGACATAAGGGTGGAAATTGTCTGGTTCTCCTGCCTTTGCTGGACTGTAGCTCCCAGCATCCTTTACTATTGGCTGTACTTGCTGAGGCTGATAGGGTTCGCACAAAACAAATCTTCGCAGAGCCACATGTTTTCCTTCCCTGTCATAAAGCCAAAATCACAAAGAGAAAACCTTTTGGTATGAGTTTATTTCCCAGAAAAAACCATTTATACAGATGTAAAGGGGAAAAGATATACTTGAAACCAGCACTCTGTTTGTAATTTTCATTACTGCAGAGACAAGCAAGCTTTAAAAATAATTACATTCTGCATCAGGGTTTAAGTGCAGCAGTAAAAATAACTACAAAGCACCTTTCAGGGGTTCATGATTTCCTATCACACGTGTAAATAGTTCCTTTGGATAATGTCCAAGTGTGTTATCTCACTCTTTAATTCGAAAACAAACTTTTTCTTCCTTGGAATGGAAGCAAAACCTAAACAAACCTTCACAGATTCCTTATCTTGTTTCAAGGTTCATTACCAACCAAAGGAGTTGACATCTAGATACAATGTCTGTATTCATGATCCCCTCCAGTTTTCATGCTTTCAGCTTTCTGGGATAAATTGTGTGACTTTTTGGAGTCAGCTGATTGAGGGGTGGATCAAGCTCTGTACGACTCAAGTGTTTGATTGGGCAGTGGCTGCATCACTTCACTGTGCGCATAGTCTTTCTGAGCTCTCATTCAATGAGAGTTTCACATTGCTTTCCATGGGTTGCATTGAAGACAAGCCACACAAACACTGCCTTACTTTGGTAGCCACCCTACTGATGCCACCCACTGCCAGCTCTCCCTTCACCTTCTTCTCCACCTCACCTCCCTTCATTAGGATTAATCACTTCCTTCCTTTGTTCATTAGTATCATTCTGGTGTGAAGTACAAAGAAGGGAGTGCTGCATTGCAGGTTGAAGCAAAGATATGGGGAAAGGAAGGTGAGTCAGTAGTGGATAAGGAGCCCCCATGGTGCAATGGGTTAAACCCTTGTGCCAGCAGGACTGAAGACCGACAGGTTGCAGGTTCGAATCCAGGGAGAGCATGGATGAGCTTCCTCTATCAGCTCCAGCTCCCCATGTGGGGACGTGAGAGAAACCTCCCACAAGGATGGTAAAACATCAAAAACATCCAGGCATCCTCTGGGCAACATCCTTGCAGATGGCCAATTCTCTCACACCAGAAGCGACTTGCAGTTTCTCACGTCTCTCCTGACATGAAAAAAGTAGTGGATAAGTAAAGGAGAAGAGAACGAAGAAGGCAAGACTGGTGGCAAGTGTCCTCTCAAGGACAGGAGTATTGCCATTTGTGCCTCCTCTGTCTTGGGCAACCACTTTACTCAGGATAATGGATGAACATTGGGACAATGTAGGATCGGAACAGGGAAGGCAGATATAATGGTAGATAGCAGCGTGTTTCCTGCACCACAAGAAGAAACAGGAAAGCCAGCGCTACCCCTAGTTCTTTCATTGTTGAAATGCTAGAATGTTTTGTATATGCATGCTGAAGATTTCAACGTCTGAAAATAATTCCCAGCTCTGAAACGAGTGCTCTAAGTTCTTTTAAAAAACTTGCTTACTAACTCCCCATGAGCCTTGGACATGCAACACATTTTTTTAGATTGACAGTTTTCCTTCTTTTGATAATTAATATCATTTGACACCACTTTCACTTCCATGGCTCAGTGCAATGGAACCACTCCTTTGAGTCCTCAAAGAGAAACCCAAATTTGAGATGATTATACCTGTTAAATATCTGCACCTCTGGCAACCTTTAACAACACAGGAGGATGGTAAAAATATGGTTAATATTTTTATTTATTTATTTGAAACATTTATATTCTGCCCTTCTCACCCCGAAGGGGACTCAAGGCGGAGCACAGCATACTGTATATACGGAAAGCATTTCATGCCGGGATATAAAATAACTATAAACTCCGTGTTTCCCCGAAAGTATGACACCCCCGATTGTAAGACGTATCGGGGGTGTCAGCGGGGTTGGCTAATGTAAGCCGTACTCGAATGTAAACCGTACCTCGCCGCCGCCGCAATCGCCCATCGGCTGCGGCACACCTCCGCGGGCGCACCTTTCTGCCTGGCCTCCAAGCGGCGCAGCTTTCTGGACGAAGGAAGGGAGGGGGAAGAGAGCCAGGGGCGTGGCAAAGCGGCGATGCGTCACTCTGACGCAGCGCCGCTTTGCCACCCCTCTGGCTCTCTTCCTCCTCCCTTCCTTGGACAAAGGGGACTTTAAAATCAGTTGTTTAAAACCATCTCAATACACCATGCTGTCTCCGGTCAACTGAGTGAGTTTCCTATTATTTCCTTATTGCACTGTCCCAACGGCTTGGTCCCACGGCCAGGTTTTTACCATCTTTCTGAAGGACAGGAAGGAGGGGGCTGATCTAATCTCGCCAGGAAGGGGGTTCCATTACAATCACTGAGGAGGCCCTCTCTCTCGTCCCTGCTAAACGCACCTGTGACAGTGGTGGGACCGAGAGCAGGGACTCCCCAAAAGCTCTTAGTCTTTGTGGTGGTTCATAAAGGTAGATGCATTTGGACAGGTAAACTGGGCCAGAGCCATTTAAGGCTTTACAGGCCAAAGCCAGTGCTTTGAATTGTGCCCAATAGCAAACAGGCAGCCAGTGGAGCTGACACATCTTGGGAGATGTGTACTCCCTGTATGCCGCCCCCATTATTAACCTGGCTGCCTGTCATTGGACTATTTGAAGCTTCCAAACAGTCTTCAAAAACAACCCCATGTAGAGCGTGTTGCAGCATTCTATCCTTGATGTAACAAGAGCATGCACCACCATGTCCAAGTCTGACTTCCCAAAGTATGAGCTCAGCAATGAGTCCAGGAGGACTCCCAAGCTGAGAACCTATACCTTCAAGGGGAGTGTAACCCCATCAAGCACAGGCTGTAACCCTATACCTTGTTCGGGCTTGCAACTGAATAGATTTCTTTTTTCTGTGGGCTATAGATTGTACACCCAAAAATCTAGGGAAGAGGTTCTCAACCTGTGTGTCCCCAGGTGTTTTGGCCTACAGCTCCCAGAAATCCCAGTCAGTTTACCAGCTGTTAGGATTTCTGTGAATTGAAGGCCAAACCATCTGGGGATCCACAGGTTGAGAACCACTGACTAGAGGGAAAACATTTTTTCTCCTCTCTGCAAAGCAAATTTGAAGAGTTTGCAAGATATTAATAGAGCAGGATGTTTGGTCATCCTGTAAAGAATTTACATGATAAGCAAATAATTAGCCGACTGCAACCCTTTGATGTTTTGGGTAGATGCAGATAAAAGCTCAAATTGATAACTTGAAAGGGAAAAAAAGCAAGCCTGCTTCTAGTAAAAATGCAGTTCATTGCTCATTTTCACAGCCAGCCATGACCAAATCGTCTGCTCATTCCCCCTCACATTTCTTTGGCAAGAAAGTCACCCTATGGTACTGGCAATGTTTGCATAACTTAACGATTTTTGCTGAATGGTGACATATA
This sequence comes from Anolis apletophallus, assembly GCA_030556195.1. Lineage (NCBI taxonomy): Eukaryota > Metazoa > Chordata > Lepidosauria > Squamata > Anolidae > Anolis > Anolis apletophallus. The sequence goes on along the minus strand of JARBWK010000008.1, from coordinate 38,250,854 downwards.
GAAGAACTTCCTCCTGTACGGTGTCCATTGATACAGGGAAAAGAGAAGCATTCTGTCATACTAAAAAAAGTATCATTCTTAAAATGCTCAGTGGGCTGAATGCTTCCGTCACTTGAAGAGTGAGATGTGGCAGAGTGCTTGTTTGGATGCAACTTTTGCCATGTTTGATTAGAGGTGCAGCCTTAAAATTGAAGAATGTGGGAGGGCACAAAAACAACCAGGGGACTCTAAGAGACTTGGCAGAACAATTTCTCTTCAGAACTGTGACTTATTATTATTACTATTATATGCTGCTTTTTCTCTTTACAGAGACTCAAAGTGACAAACAGTGCTACAAACGATACAGCATAAAAACGATTCCCTCTAATGTCAGTGGGAAGGCAAATCCATTCTCTGCTGCAGTCCAAATTTTCAAGGAATTATCCATATTCTTCCCCAATAAGACATTACTCTTACAATCCATTTCCATAACTGCTATTATAAATATGTTTTATAAAGATGTGTTATTTGTTGATTGCAGACTCTTTGCATGTCTGAATGGCTTTTACCACACATCTTGGCAGCCAGGTTACCACGCAGATTGGCAGATTGGCAGCCAGGTTAGAAATTGGCAGCCAGGTTACTAACTGGAGCGCCATTCATGGAGAGAACCACTTTCATGCTGTGACAGCTCCAGGGGCTAAATACAAAGTGCTGTTTCTTCCCTTTAAAGCCCTAAACGGCTCGGGTCCAGACTGTTTGACGAATTGCATCTCTCACTATAGACCAATCCGACACTGCAGAAGAGACTCTCCTCTCAGTCCCACCCCCATCCCAAGCGCGGCTGGTGGGAATGAGAGAAAGGGCCTTCTCTGTGGTCGCCCCTCCCTCCCCGCCTTCAAGAAACAGCTGAAGACATACCTTTGCTCACTGGCTTACAAGGAGGAGGAGTTGGTAATACTACCATTATACCTCTGATTAATTGCTACCATCTGTATCTGTGCCCTGTTCGCCCCACCAACTCAAAAGATATCTTGAGCAATGATCAATCTACTTGCCCCCAAGGAACCGGGAAATCGATGATTCTGTTAAATGTTTGATGTTTTCTCTTATGTCTGATATAACAGGTTGCATTTTTATTTAATTTTAGTTGTTATGTCATAATTTGTTTTTACAAGTTAGGTTGCCAAATTTCGTTACTATGGATGTATTGTTGAAAACAGGAGTGTGCAACTGCATAAGGGTCAGTTTCCCCAACCTGTTACAGACTACACGTATTCCCCAAGAGTTTCTTCAAATACCTCTCCAACTATATTGGAGCCCTTTCCAAATGACAACTGGGCAAGACAACATGTCACCAGTTTGATACATTCTCTAAAAACATAAGTATTTTGGGTTGTTGTTTCTGTGTGGGTTTGTGGAGACTTTAAGGGGTTTCAGAGTGCTTTGGAGAGAAAAATACTCAACAATTGCAACCAAAAATGGGTTGATAGGTTTTTATTTATTTATTATTTGTTCTTGTATGCCGCCACTCCCCGAGGGCTCGGAGCGGCTCACAAATCACATAAAAGCACATAAAAGCATAAAACTAAATAAAACATAAATGGTAACATTAACTAAAATTAAGCTAGACTAAGCAGGGTTACAGAATTCAACAATCAAAAGCCAACTTGAAGAGGTGGGTCTTGCAGGCCCTGCGGAAGGAGAGCAAGTCTTGCAGAGCACGAACTTCGGCTGGCAGGGTGTTCCAAATGGTTGGCACTGCCACAGAAAAGGCCCTGCGTCGAGTAGATGCCAGATGGATGGTTTTGAAGCTGGGCACTTCAGGGAGGTTCAGATCTTCAGAGCGGAGTGACCTCTGGGGTTGGTAGGGGGTAAGGCGGTTCCTCAGATACTTCAGCCCCAGACCATACAAGGCCTTGAAGGTTAACACCATCACCTTGAAAGTGATCCAGTGTTCAACCGGAAACCAGTGGTGCTGCTGAAGGATGGGAATTATATGACATCTCGCTGGCACTCCAGCGAGAAGTCGTGCAGCGGCATTCTGGGCAAGCTTAAGATAATAATAATAATAATAATAATAATAAATATACTTTATTTATATTCCGCCCTATCTCCCTGAGGGGTCTCAGGATGGATAACAGTACACATAAATGGCAAATATTCAATGCCGATTATACAATTAACAAAGACAGACACTACATAAACAGTGGTAAAGGCTTCCCATCTTTTTCCATCTCTGGCATCTGGAGGCTGTACTTGACTCTGGCTAAATGGAGGTGCTGTCACTCCATCTTCCATGCCGAGGAGCTTTGTTTTATTTAGACACTCTCTTGATCAAATCGCTGGCGTGTCCACATGCCTTTTATTACCTGCCCCACCAAAGTGGTATCTATTTATCTACTCACATTACTGTTTTCGAAATGCTAGGTGAGCAGAAGCTGGGCTGACGGTTGGGCTTGACACTTTGACACTTTATTTGATTTATTTGATTTGAAGGCAACTAGTTTTAACTGCAGATAGTTTGCGTTTTAAACTGTGTTTTTATTTTATTTGATGTGTTAATAGTGGTTGTTTTTATAACTTTTGTGTGATATTTATGATTATTATTTAATTGTTGACCTTTCAATCGGCAAGATTTTCTGCAGCTGGCAGTTTAACCCACTGTGCTAAAACACAGCCCTTAAAGTTGAGGGGCTACAAAAGTCTGATACGGCACCTTGCCCATCTGTGATATGGTGTGACAGTCATCAATATCTTACGATCTAAAAACAAATCCTTTACAGTCTGCTCCTAATCTTCAGCATTTAAGGAATATATTCTTGAGTGTGTGTGTAAAGTGAGAAAAATAGAGCATATCCACCCCATACTAGAGGCCAGCTGTTTTATTTTGCTGCTTAGCAAGATGGGATACAGTGTTGGATAACCAGGGTTACAGTAATGAAGGACCTAGGGTTTCATGAGAGATGACAAAAACATTGCATTTTTGTATGTGTAATGGCAAGACACAAGGTATCTCAGCAATTGTGGTGGTGTTCTATTGAAAATAAATCTCTGATGTTGAGAGGAAAACAAGAACATTGTAGCGTGTAACTTAGCTGCAGCCATATAGTACTAACAGTGACACGATCCAGATATTTATATTTATTTCTCTTGGTTTTATTATCTGGCTTCCATCCCAGAATTTGAGGCTGCTGTATTGGCAGTTCAAAAGTTCTCACATGGCTCTCTGTAGTGTATTTGGATTTAAAAAATGGGAGGCCTTGTTGTTTTTTTTTCCTCCTGCACACCAGTTTCCCTTTCCTACTTTACATATTTGGTGAATTTTGTCATGCTGCAAGGTGCTTTCCAATGAGTTAATCTCTTGAAAATGTTGTGAGACTAGTCATTCTTAAGGAACTAGATTGAGCCAGAGAAATAGCCTTTCCCAATTTTAGTGCACATGATTTTGTTTGGGGAGAAAACTACAACAACCACATAGCTATAGAAACATATGACTGAAAAATACCATAAAGCAGTGGTTCTTGGCCTTCCTAATGCCACGACTCCTTAATATAGCTCCTCATGTTGTGATGACCCCCAACCATAAAATTATTTTCATTGCTACTTCACAACTGTAATTTTCTACTGTTGTGAACCATAATGTAAATATCTGATATGCAGGATGTATTTTCATTCACTGGAACAAATTTGGCACTTATGCCCAAATTTGAATACTGGTGGGGTTGCGGGGAGATTAATTTTGTCATTTGGGAGTTGTAGTTGTGGGGATTTACAGTTCACCTGTATTGGGCACAAATATCCAATACACCCAATTTTTAATACTAGATAGGCTGGGGGTTGGGGGGGCGGGGGCTGATTTTGGCATTTGGGAGTTGTAGTTGCTAGTTCACTTACAATAAAAGAGCATTCTGAACTCCACCAACGATGGAATCGAACCTAACTTGGCACGCAGAACTCCCATGACCAACAGAAAATACTGGAAGGGTTTGGTGAGCTTTGACCTTGAGTTTTGGAGTTGTGATTCACCTACATTTAGGAAGAAGGTGAAATCTTGGTTATGGGACTAGGCCTTTGCACAGTAACTCAATACAGCACTTTACCTGAAATGGACTGATGATGACGGATTTGAGAACATGGCTTATCGCTTATTGATTGGTGGATTTAGATGGATTATTTTAATTTAAATTGATGGTGGATAGCTTGTTTAATTGTTACTGTTTTAACTCTATTTGTATTAATGGTTTTTATATTATTTGTTGTTTTTCGGCATCTAATTGCTTTGTAAACTGCTCTGAGTCGCCCCCCCCCCCTGGGGAGGGGTAGAAATACTGTAAATAAAATAATAATAATACATCCAGAGAGCACTGTGGACCCAAACAATGATGGATCAGGACCAAACTTGGCACGAATACTCAATATACCTAAATGTGAACACTGGTGGAATTTGGAGGAAATAGACCTTGTCATTTGAGAGTTGTAGTTACTGGGATTTATAGTTGACCTACAATCAAAGAGCTGTGTTTTCTGATGGTCTTTGGCGACCCCTCTGACACCCTCCTCATGACCCCCCCCCCCCAGGCTGAGAAACGCCGCCTTAAAGTATTTTGCTGAGCCTAAAGTTCATCTAGCCCAATCTCTACGGAAATAGGAAACCCACAGGTACAGCATCCCTGACAGATGACCACCCAACCTGTTTAAAAATCAAAAGAGAAGACACACCAGGGAAGGAGGGTTCTGCTATATATTTCTTTCTGACTTACAGCAACTCAGAGCAAATTGATCATGAGATGTTTTCTTGGCAAGATTTGTTTGGATGGGGTTTGCTGAGGCTGAGAGAGTTTGACTTGTCCATGGGTTTCCATGGCCAAGTGTGGATTTTATTCTGGTCTCCAAGAATCCTTTTCCAGCATTCAAACTAATATACCATGCTGGCTCTCAACGAGAGAGATGCCTTTGTCATATTCATATTCATGAACGATTTAGTGTCTGTGGTTTGGATAAGGACTGTCCATCATATTGGCTTCATGGTGGAGCTCAACTCTTTTTAAATGCACAACTGCTGTCAGTGACTATTATTTAACCAAATACATTTGTTTAGTCATACGAGGCAGATCTTTTCAGCTTTCTTTTGGAAGGAAAATATCATGCTGGAAATGGCTTTAAAATGGGTTGTAACAGCCAGGGTTTTTTATCCCTCAGTGAACATGGATTTTTACAGTCCGCAGGTGGTGGGAATTGACTGAAAACTGGCTCTTGGAGGGGTCCAACCAGCAGTTAGCCCTGCAGCTACCACACGTTGGATGGATTTCAAAATATATGCTTTGGGGGCAATGAAAATTGAAGCCAAAACTGCCAAAATTAGAAAACACATGGGAAAAAACTGGATTAATAAAGTTAACTCTCCTTTTAAAAATATTCCCTCTCTTTTCTCTTTTTCAGGGCACTTTTTCGTGGAAACTCAGATGTTGATCAACTAGGAAAAATCTTTGAGTAAGTAAGAGCTTCTTGCATTTTCTTCTCAAAGCATGTCCATCTACTTCACTTTTAGCGTACTGAAGATAGTTATAACACATTTGTTACACAAAAATCTAGATATCTTCCTTTTGGTGGAGTTTCTGACTCACTGTCCTACCAATGGATGTGGTAGGTTGGACCTAAACTTAGGCCCCATCTACACTGCCATATAGTGCAGTTTAGAAGTACATTATATGGTCAGTGTAGACAAGTATTTCTCAAACTCTGCTCCTCCAGATGTTTTAGACTTCATCTCCCACAATTCCTAACAGCTGGTAAACTGGCTGGAATTTCTGGGAGCTGAAGTCCAAAACACCCGGAGCAACAGAGTTTGAGAAACACTCGTGTAGACTCATGTGCTGCAATTTAAATGCATTGAACTGCATTATATGAGTCTCTACTGACCATATAAAGCAATTCCAAACTGGATTATATGGCACTGTAGATGGGGTCTAAATTAGTTCTAGCAGTTTCTATTGTGGACCATGATGAGACAGTGACTGTGTGTTTAGTTCGGAAAGTACTCTTTTCAAGTCCTGAGAGGTTATACTTAAGCTGATTGCACTATTCAAGTTCTAGTTAGTTGATAATTTTTTCCAGGCTTTTGGTAGATGCACTTATTTACCACGGAAATCAATAGAATTTGTTTCCGTTATCCGAAACTTTACTCACACTAAATTAAACTAATTACAAGCCACTATAGCTAGTAGTTTGAGTGTTGGGTAGGACTCTGGAGGCCAGGATTCATATCCTTGTTGGGTCATGGAGATCCACTGAATGACCTTAAGCAAGTCAATCTCTTAGCTTTAGAGGAAGACAAAAGAAAAATCTGCCCTGAATATATCTTGCCAAAAAAACTCACACAATTGGCTTGCCTTAGGGTTGCTCTAAGCCAGAAATGACTTGAAGGTACACAACAGCAGCAACAATTCTGTCCCCCTGATTTCAATGGCAACTAAGTTCAATTGATCTTGATCCAGGCTGATACATGTAGTTAGGAAAGTGGACATTTGTGTTATTTCACATTGGGATCACCTTAGATTTTCAGAATGAAACCTGGATGACCCTTGGTGATGTTACAAAGGAGAGTTTAGCTACCTATTTAAACATGTAGACCTCTCAGAGTCTTGATTGAATGCGGCTGAAACAAGCTTTGCAAATTGAAGCAAGGTGCATGGTCAGTTAGAAAATTTCTGCAAGAAAGAAAGCTAGCTGACCCATTAAATCTGAAGTTTTAAGTTGGCAGCCTTATTTTGTATGCATACACACCTTGATATATAACATGTGAGTGGCTGTCACCAGCCTACTGACTAATGCCCGTTAACAATATGTGTGATGCAGGGCCGTAGCCAGGATTTTGATTTGGGGGCTGAGTTTGGTTCGGGGGGCTGAGACTGGGTGGAAGAGGGTCTACCCTAGCAAACCTTTTGTATTGTTATCCCAATAACCTCATTAATGTGGGATATAATGAGCATGGTAATCAGATCATGATATGAATAAACATAACAGTTTAAATAATGTACCAGTAAGGCCTTTTCGCGGACCACCCTGAGAATTTCGGGGCTGAAGCCCCTTAGCCCCCCTGGCTACATGCCTGTGTCCCTGGTGTGATGAGACACAAATGGCTTTGCAGCTCCCAGGTCTACTGTTTTGCTTTCTGCCTGATTATATCTTAAAATACCAGGGAGGGCCTATTTTTGGATCAATTTTTGCATGTCCCATTGTTTACATTACTGAGAAAGAAAGTCTCTTACAAAGTGGCAGCATGATTATTTCACATTTGTATGAGTGAAGATGATCTTTTAAACTTGGTTCTTCATATGGTAGCTCCCATGCTGTTTACTCAGAACTAAAGGGGAGCAAAAGAGAACCCTATGGCAGGGAAGGATGTTTGCATGAAAAGCCAGGGATGTGATTTTCCTCACATTGTGTCATATCTATTCCTAGACATTTTCATTTTGAGCTACACGTTTTCAGTAGCTGGTTTTTCTTTGACTCAAATTGGCTTCCATTTCCTGTGCTGTGCCCCATTGTAGATGACTCATCCGCATGGTTAATTTGTCATGCCACCAAATAGCTTTTTCCTGCACAATCTAGAAAGAAAATCAGCCTTCCGTGGTTTCGTTTTTCTGGCTTTGACAGTTGTGTCTTCGGTTCGTTTATATCTGGCTTGTGCTAGATAAAGAATGTTCTGATATATGTATTGCTGTAACTATTTTCACAATATCAGAATCATGGCAATTTATGCATTTTTCTGGCGAGAAAAATTAGATGAATAAGATTGAACTGCCAAAAACATGACTTTTCTAACTGTTTCTAGTGGGTACAATTTGCTGTGCAGAGAAGTATATCTAATCAGAAACAGAGATGACGATGCCAGTCTGAGCAAGCCAAAATACATTCATTATTACACAATTTGTTTGGGATTAAAATGTATTTTAATATTTCTTTGTTTCTTTTACCTCCATAATAGGCTCACTATTAACATTCCCTTTTCACAGCTGGGAGTTCAAAACAAAAAGTACCGTAATTGCTTTTAGGAAGATGATACTTTCAACCATAGAATCATTGAATCATTGAGTTGGAAGATACCTTGTGGGCCATCCAGTCTAACCCCCTGCCAAGAAGCAGGAAAATTGTATTCAAAGCACCCCCAACAGATGGCCATCCAGCCTCTGCTTAAAAGCCTCCAAAGACCACGCTCCAGGGCAGAGAGTTCCACTGCTGAACAGCTCTCCTTACCGTTAGGAAGTTCTTCCTAATGTTCAGGTGGAATCTTCTTTCCTGTAGCTTGAAGCCATTGTTCCATTGTGTCCCAGTCTCCAGGACAGCACACAACAGGCTTGCTCCCTCCTCCCTATGACTTCCCCTCACATATTTATACATGGCCCTCATCATGTCTCCTCTCAGTCTTCTCTTCTGCTGGATAAACCAGCCCAGCTCTTTTAGCCGCTCCTCATATGGCATGTTTTCCAGACCCTTGATCATTTTAGTCACCCTCCTCTGGACACATTCCAGCTTAGAGTCAACATCTCCCTTCAATTGCGGTGCCCAGAATTGGACACAGTGTGATTCCAGGTGTGTTCTGACCAAAGCAGAACAGAGAGGTAGCATGACTTCTCTGAATCTAGACGCTAGAGTCCTATTTATGCAGGCCAAAATCCCATTGGCTTTTTTAGCCGCCACATGACCTAGGATGAAAATGCCCATTGTCATCAGTATCCTACACAGATGTAACTGCAGGGAAAGTTCTTTTTTGGACTACATATTCTGGAATCCTCAACTAGCATGGCTATTTATTTCATTTATATACTACTTTTCTCAACCCCTGTGGGGACTCAAAGCTGTTCACAACAAAGTAAGTAGCAAAATTCAGTGCCTCACAAAATATAAAATACGACACATAACTAAAATAGCATGTAACAATTGATTAAAACTAGTAAACTATAAAACATCAAACATAGACAACATAAAACATAAGAATATTGGACATTGCACCAATCCCGAAATTATCTTGACTGCTTCATCTCACTCTCCAAATGCTTGCTTGAAAAGCCATGTTTGAAATAGTTTCCATCAGGAGGGAGGGGGCCGATCTGATCTCGCTGGGGAAGGAGTTCCACAGCCAAGATGCCACCACCGAGAAGGCCCTGTCTCTCGTCCCTACCAGTCGCATCTGTGAAGGTGGTGGGACCAAGAGCAGGACCTCCTCCGCTGATCTTAATTCCCTAACTGGCTTATAAAGGGAGATATATTCGGATAGGTACTGTAAGCTGGGTCAGAACCGTTTAGGGATTTATAGGCTAAAGCCAGCACTTTGAATTGTGCTCGGTAGCAAACCGGCAGCCAGTGAAGCTGATTCGACAGGGGGCTTGTTTCTCCCTAACTGGAGTCACTCCAGTTAGAAACCTGGCTGCCGTCCGTTGGACTACTTGAAGCTTCTGAACAGTCTTAATGGCAACTCCACGTAGAGCACGTTGCAATAGTCTATTTGAGATGTAAGAAGAGAGTGAACCACCATGGCCAAGTTTGACTTCCCAAGGTATGGGTGCAGCTGGTACACAAATTTTAATTGTGCGAATGCTCCCCTGGCTTCTGCTGAAACCTGAGGTTCCAGGCTCAGCTATTCGTCCAGAAGAACTCTTGGACTCATTGCTGAATGGTTGTTTTTGATCATTCAAAAAAGTAACATGTCCTTGTTCTAATAGAGAGACAACCAAAGCTTAATGCAAGAAAGTCTCCATCATCGCTACTATTCTACCCTACTCTTCTTTCTTTCTTTCTTTCTTTCTTTCTTTCTTTCCTTCCTTCCTTCCTTCTTAGGAAGAGAAACAAAAATACCACCGATCTCTCTTTGTTTCTGCAATTAGATACAAATACTCGGAAATTCTCTTTCACTTCCTTGTCCTACAGTTTCCCACATTGCTTTATTATGGGCTATTTCTGCACATCTTGTCTTGCTTTTAGTGCATTCCCAAGGCAAGAGAAACCGTGAACCACTCCTAAGTTAGCAGGCTGAATAGTCATTCCCAGAGCCATTTGAAAGAGAGGAAAGCAGCCATTTGGGAGCTTAGAATCATAGAGTTGTAAGGAACCAAAAGGCTATTTCGTCCAACTCCCTGCTATGATGCACCATCCACCCACCACTGTCTTTTTTATTTTTGTGCACAGACAGAAAGGTAAACCAACTACCAAATATATTGAGCACTTAAGAAAAGTTCCATGCAAATACTGAGGCTGGAGTCCAAAGGGCTCTCAATGGATAGGAATTTTTATTTGCCATCAGTGAGAAGTTATATTTTCTATATTTCCATTTATCTGTCTGTATGTCTGTCTGTTTCTTGACCACTGCTGTCCTCTCAGCATAGTGATGCATGCCTCTTCAGATGTTTGAGTATCCAAGTCATTTATTTTATGATTCTATGGCAGGGCTGTCCAACTTCTACTGGCCCAGGGGCCTGAATTCCGGTCACTGATGACCTGGGGGCGAGGGGTCTGCCCAGCCCCCCAGCTCCGCCCCCGGCCCGCCCCCACCCCACCCCCCGGCTCCGCCCTCTCCACGGCACCCACTCCCCTTATTTTTATTTAATATTAAATATATTTAATTCCATCCTCCCTCTCCCCTTATTTTTATTTAATATTAAATATATTTAATTCCATCCTCCCTCCCCTTATTTTAATGTATCCCATCTCCTCTTATTTCATCTTTAAATATATTTAATTTTATATTTAATACATGAGGGAGATGGGGGAGGGAATGAGGAGCCCCTGCTTCGGCCTACCTTTTCCAAACGCGCAGGATCCAGGAGTACCCGGACGACGAGAGAGGCGACAACCGACTGAATCGAAGAAGGTCCTAATCGCGTCTGTGGGCCTCAGCGACCCAGTAGTAGAGTAGCCGAAGAGTATCGCGAGAATACGCAATCCACATGAGATTTCGCTGTCAACGCCGGCGTGATCTCACATTGACAGCGAAATCCCGTGTGGATTGCGTATTCTCGCGATACTTGTGATAATGTTTTTTAATTTTTATTATTTATTTTATTTTTTATTTTTATTTTTTATTAAAAGCTTAGGGGGCCGGAGGGAAGGGGCTGGGGGGGCGTATACGGCCCCCGGGCCGCCACTTGGACAGCCCTGTTCTATGGTAAAACTTACAGGCAGAGGTCATTTTATGTTGCCAGCACAACTGAGATCATCCAGCAGTTTGTAGTAACCTAGTTTGCAGCTACTGTAATGTCAATACTGAGATATTATCATTTCTCTCAATACGCATAGAACCAACCATCATGGGACACTTTGGTGATCTTATACCGTGCTGGTCAAGAAAATTAAATAGATTTTTTTGTCAGTTGGTTACAGTAGACCTGCATATTATATGAGGAATCTGTTCCAGGTGGTTTCACATAATATAATTTTTCCATAAATTAGAACTGTATTTTTCTTACATTAAATAAATGGATAATAAAATCACTCTGGAAGACCTAGACTTTCAGCTGAATGTCTGGACAAAGCTGACCATAGAATCACATTGGAATTCTTGAGAAAATACTTTTCTAGAACCTCCAAATTGACTCTATAGTATTCAAAGCTCTTCGCATGCAACAGGCTTGGGTAATAAGTGTATAGGAACATTCCCCAATTTGAGTACTCCTTGAGATGATGACTACCATTGCCATTTATCCTTTGGAGGATAATGAGAACTTTGATCCGAAAACAGCTGAAGGTCTCAGTTTGAGGAATACAGGCTTGTTAATTATGCTAATGTCCCAATTAGCATTTGGACAACATATTATTATTATTATTTGCTACCTGCCTCATTGTTTACATCCAAATATTCCATAACCCAAAAATATCCAAAACATTCCTGGCACCAAGAATTTTGGATAAGCGATGGATACTCAACCTGTAGTAACAAACTAGGGTCAACTAGACAGTGTTGACAAATTTCAAGTAAATAAATCACTCAGCAATTTGAGAGCAATCAAAAAGTTCGTAAAGAAATTAAAATTTCTTCTATAGTTCACCGAGACAGAACTCTGTGCTGCGGATTAGGTCCACCAATTGTTAATTGCTGTATTTATAGTATCTGCACACATAAGCAAGACATACTTATGTGTGCTCTTTGTAAACTGTGCTTTTTGTAAACCGATCCGAGCCTTCGGGGAGTGGCGGTATACAAATTTGAAGTATAAATAAATAAATATAAAATTAAATTTCCAATCTTCTATCCAAGGTATATTTATTTATTTATTTACAGTATTTATATTCCGCCCTTCTTACCCCGCAGGGGACACTTGGCGGATTTCAATGTACATATACAGTACATGGCAAACATTCAATGCCATACAACACATATAGACAGACAGTCAGAGGCTATTTAACATTCCAACTTTTTCTGGTCACCGAGGAGTTGTTGCTTCACTGTCCATCTGCAACACTGATGAAGTACTTCCTCATTCCCCGCATGCTTGCTGGAGATTTTTTATGGCCTCGTAAATTAGTTAAATTAGCCTCCCCACATAAGTGATACTTAATTTTCCTACTTGACAGGTGCAAGTGTCATTTGGGCTGCGAAGGTTGACAACAAGCTACACAAATTGGCCGGAAGCTCACTCCGACCTGGCCTGGCTTCAAACTCATAACCTTCAATCAGTAGTGATCTTAATGCAGCTGACTTATCCAGCCAGATGGGGAAGTGGATAGCGCCACAGTCCCGGTTTGTAATCAGTTCCAGTGTTGCTGGGATTATCTTTTCATCATGCAAGCTACTATATGAACAATCAAGTGGCAGATGGGGAAGTGGATAGTGTCACACCAGTTTTTAAAAGGGGATTTGAGGATCCTTGTTAATCGAGCATCCGTTCCAGTTTTATTGGTGTAAAGTGTTAAGAATAAAATTATCAAAAGTTTGCAAATAGTAAGCACAGCATAAAAACAATCAACATGTCTTCTGCAAAAGGAAATTCTGTCTCATTAGTTTTTAAATATTTTTTTGAAGATGTCAATAAAAAGTGTAATCAAATAGGCATTACTTATTTGGATTTCCCAAATGGTTTTAATAGAGCTTTACACCAAAAATCCCTGAGCAAATATTGTCATGGGACAAAAAGAAAAAGTCAGCTTAAGGACTTAACCTGAGCAGGAAGCAAACAATAGGAATGAACTATCTTTTCTCACCATGAATAGACTGTCGGATTGATTAAAATATTTACATCTGGCTCTATATCACAAGATCTTAGAGCAGCACAGAAATTACGTCAAGTTAAACAATATACATTATTTCAAAAAAATTAAAATAAGGAATTCTTTAAATGGTTTAACAGGCTTGAGCTCTCAGTAGAAACCAAGATGACAAAACTGGGGCTATCATACCTTGGGTATGTCATGAGATAATATGACTTACCGGAAAACCCCATAATCTCCGTAAAGTAAAATGATGTAAAAAAGAAGTGGGGTGGGGGACTGCACCTTAAGTGGATTGATTCAGTCCTGAAAGACATGGCCCTGATTTTGCAAGACATGAACAGAGAAGCTGATGGCTGTTGAAAATCTCTCGTTCATAGGGTCACTGTAAGTCAAAATCAACTTGAAAACAAATAACAACAATAAATATCTTCAACAGTTTAATGGTTTAAAACATATTTATTAGAGATCTAAGGCTTTAATAAATTATTTAACTTGGTATTAGAGTGAAAATATGAATAGCAGGAGCCTACAGGAATCTGTATTCAGGTTGGTGATGCTTGACTTGTTCATAAGTAACTTGAGTGGGGTGAGTAATTGGGTCCAAATTTACTAATGTCACTATATTATTTAGGGCTGTGAAAGCAAAAATGGATAGTAGAGATTGTAAAAAGTACCTTTCCAAACTGGGAGAAGGAGCAGCAAAAGGGCAAATGAGAAAGGGGCAAAGTAATGTGTGGTGTGGATCACCCTCGGAAGTCAAATGATGAAAAAATCTCATTTTTCACACTGTGTGTAGCTAAACCATAGAATTCCCATTTAGATGTAGTTACAGCTGATGATTTGGATGGTTGGTTTGATTTAGGGGTAAGTACCCAAGTATCTATCAATGTGAATGTGTATCACCTGCCATGACTGACATTTTGGGAAACAAGAATGGTGGGTACTTTTGACTCAATGTTCAGCTTGGAGATGTTTCATAGGCCAGATGAATAGTGTTCAATCTAATACAGAATGCTTCTTTTTAATTTCTTATTTTACTGAAATGCTAAAATACAAATACAGTGATATTGTAATTTCTTTCTAATGCTATATTCAAAATAATTCTTCATTGCTGGATGTATTATTTAGTATCAAAACAAATATGCAAGATGCAGTACTGAGATTGAGAGTAAGAGGAAGGTTACAAGGGTTTGCATATAAGACAATCACAGTCTTCCAACTTTCCCTTCTCAGTGGCTCTAACAACTTAAGAACTCTCCACTTGGTCTTGCCCTCACAGACCATCATTGCAACACCCTGGAAACCAAACTATTTATTGGAAAGTTGGAGTAGTGCTGCACTCTAGAGGCACAGCATTGCCATTTCCTTTTCATTCAAATCTAGAAAGATGGGGTTGTTCTGAAGAAGGACTAAATTCATACATCAATCTTGTATTTAATGTGGAATGAGAGCTGAATATCTCTATCATTCATTTGACACCAAGGTTCCTCAGGCTTTCAACAGTTCATATTTTGAAAAATCTTTAAATTATGCTTTTGAGTCTCGTTTCCAGCAGCAATCAGACTTTTAGACAGGCATCTCTCCCTCTTGTCTTTTCCATCTCTCTTTACATGATTTTCACATTTTCTGTCTTTTATATCTGGAGGATGGATGGATAGATGCTATACATATTGTACTTTTTCTCCAGTAGAATCCAGACAATATACACAAATGATTCTCTTCTTTCTCCCATGTTATCTTCATGAGTTAAGAGTTGGGAAAGAGTGACATACCCAGGATGACCCAGGAAGTTTCATGGCTCAGGAAGGATTTCACCCTCATTTTACCAAAACCAAATTCAACATTCTAACCACTGGGTTCCTGTGAGTTTTCCAGGCTGTATGGTCATGTTTTAGAAGCATTCTCTCCTTACATTTCACCCACATCTATGGCAGGTATCCTCAGAGGTCGGGAGGCCTGTTGGAGACTAGGCAAGTGGGGTTTATATATCTGTGGAATGTCCAAGGTGGGAGAACGAACTCTGGACCCTGGGCATTCCACAGATATATAAACCTCACTTGATTAGTTTCCAACAGACTTCACAACCTCTGAGAATGCCTGCCATAGATGTGGGCGAAATGTCAAGAGAGAATGCTTCTGGAACATGGCCATAAAGCCTGGAAAACTCACAGCAACTCAGTGATTTCGGCCATGAAAAGTCTTCAACAACACACTCTAACTTTTAGCATTGTATACTCATTGAGGCAGGAACGTGTCTGTTTGTACTCAATGAAACTATACGTTGCAATGCTTAGTTAGTGATAAATCATGTATGTGTGTGTATGTACTTTTAGGTTGTCAGTTGACTTATGGTGTGCCCATGGATTTCACAGGGTTTTCTTAGACCAGCATTTCTGAACCTGCAGGGCGGGACCCCTGGGGGAGTTGTGAGGGGGCGTCAGAGGGATCGCCAAAGATTATCAGAAAACACAGCATTTTCCTTTGGTCGTGGGGGTTTGGTCCAATTCTATAGTTGGTGGGGTTCAGAATGCTCTTTGATTGTAGGTGAGCTATAAATCCCAGCAATGACAACTCCCAAAGGTCAAGGTCTATTTTCCTCAAACTCCACCAGTGTTCATATTTGGGCATATTGAGTATTTGTGCCAAGTTTGGTCCATAGCCATCATTGTTTGAGTCTACAGTGCTCTCTGGATGTAGGTGAACTACAATTCCCAAACTCAAAGTCAATGCCTACCAAACCCTTCTAGCATTTTCTGTTGGTCATGGGAGTTCTGTGTGCCAAGTTTGGTTCAATTCCATCGTTGGTGGATGTTCAAAATGCTCTTTTATTGTAAGTGAACTATAAATCCCAGCAACTACAACTCCCAAATGACAAAATCACACACACCCCCCTCCCCAGCCTAACTAGTATTCAAATTTGGGTGTATTGGGTATTCAGTGAATGAAAATGCATCTTGCATATCAGATATTTACATTACAATTCGAAACAGTAGCAAAATTACAGTTATGAAGTAGCAACAAAAATAATTTTATAGTTGGGGGTCACCACAGCATAAGGAACTGCATTAAGGGACCACGACATTAGGAAGGTTAAGAACCACTGTCTTAGATGAAGAATACTCAGAGAGGCTTTTTGCCAGTCCCTTGCTCTGAAACAAAGTGTACAGTACCTGGTATTCATTGACAGTCTCCAATAAATACCAGGTACTGAATACCAAGTACTAACCAGGTCTTACCCTGTTTACCTTCCAAAATCAGATAGGATCTGGTGCCTTTGTGGTAACTAGACCAGACTATTATTTGTCTTGACTGTGATAACAGATATAAAAGTTCTGGTGTTAAACCTTATTATTTAAATAAAAATAACAGTTTGTGAGTTCTCAGGAGGCATATGTACTCTGTAAAGAATTTTTTATGGGAGAAGAAATTTAACAAGCACTTGCCCATTGAGTTCACTTCCTTAATATGTCAAAAGCTTCAGTGATATAAGTGACTGGAGAACAGAGCTTGTCAATAACAAGTTATAAGTATCATATTACCCTTTTTTTCAGCTTAGGTATAAAACAATCATGTTTCAAAACTAATGGGAAGAATTTGAACAATGTTATTAGTATAACAAGACTTTTGTAGTCACTTTTAAAGACATTAAAATAGTGAAAGGAGAATTTCACTAATTTATCACCCTAGGTTTTTTTAAACTACTGAAAAAGTAGTGAAAATTAGCTACAGCATAGTTACTGTATTCCTCAAGTGAGTAAGAGATGTCATCAGGTAGTTAAAAGATGCAACAGTGTGAAAGAAGCAATAAATAATTCTAGTTTTACCTGAAATGAAACCTGCTTTTTTTTCATACAGTGTAATTGGGCTTCCTGATGAAGAGGACTGGCCAGGTGACGTTGCTCTCCCAAGGAATGCTTTCACTTCTCGGACTCTTCAGCCTATTGAACGTTTTGTAACAGATATTGATGAACTAGGCAAAGACTTCTTACTTGTAAGTGCTAACTACATTAGAGCCTTTGAAGCAAGGTATTTGTCAGTATTGCATGACCAAAAAAGACAGTATACTATGTTGTTTGCATTAATAGTACAGGTTTACTCTTTATTTATTTATTTATTTATTTATTTACAGTATTTATATTCCACCCTTCTCACACCAAAGGGGACTCAGGGCGGATCACAGAACACATATACAGCTAACAATCAATGCTGGTTGTACAATGACAAGGCAGACAGCAGATAGAGATATGTATATTTAGGCTTTTCCATCTTTCAGCATCTTTGGAGGCTGTGCTTGGTTCCGGCCACAGGGGGGTGCTGTTGCTCCATCTCCTTGCCGAAAAACATTTTTCTGTGTTTGTAAACTTTCCTCCTTTTTCTTATTCAATACCTCCCCGCTTTAATGTGGTTCCTATTTATCTACTCACATATTTATTTTCAAACTGCTGGGTTGGCCGAAGCTGGGATGAAGGGCCAGGCACTCACCCTGCTCCAGGCTTCGAACTATCAGCCTTCTGGTTGGCAATATTTATTGCAGCTTGGTGATTAACCTACTGAGCTAAAGCCCGGCATAGATAGTATCTCTTATCTGAACCATTTTGATTACCTATTTTTCTGAATTTTGGAATACATGTGTTTGTATATACCTAACAAGACTTCTTGGAGATGGGGCCCAAGTCTAAACACAAATTTCATTCATGTTGCACGTACACCTTGTACTTGTATCCTGAAGGTAATTTTATATGCAATACTTTTTTTTATTTCTGCATGGAACCGGTACACTAAACCAACAGAAAGGAAAGGTGTCGCTGTCTTAGGGAGCGGAGTGGACAATTGTGGATTTTGAAGGATTTTGGAATTCCAGATAACGGATACTTAACCTATACAAGCGATAACAAAATCTTTGGTTGCATTTTAGTGGAGGATTCTGACTTAAAGTAGTATTCTTGTTCATTGTTAAGGGCCTATTTTTCTAGACCCAGTTCAGTTTTGCCTCTCAGTTTGTAATGTTCTATTTTTTTTCTACTCTTTACAGAAATGCTTGACATTCAATCCCACAAAAAGAATATCAGCTTATGATGCCTTATCTCACCCTTATTTTCATGATCTGGAGAGATGCAAGGAGAATATGGATTCGGATATGTCATCCAGTCAGAACTCCACTGAGATGAATACACCATAAGGTTGCTTCTGGCTTAACCTATAGATGAGCAAAACAGCCAATGTATTAAAGTCATCGCCGAGGGTAATTTTAAAAAACACCACTGTTTAATTGCAGGTTATTCTTTGGAGCGTCTCGTATCGTCTGTGTACATCTACAGAGCAATCTTCTCCAAGGACAAGAACCTAGTTACCTTCAAAGCAATGCAAGAGGCAAGGTGTCAGATGGTTCCCACTGTGACTTGGTGTTTGTTTAGTTCTATCTAGAGAACTTCAAGTGCTGCTGACCGGTTTTGCTGCCATTTTTTTCCGCTTAGGGCAAAGGGTGCCGCCATGGATTACAGCAATCCATTCTCGCTACCAAAACATGACTTAACTTCTGTCTCTAGGTGCTGAAGTCTGGTTTGTTTGTTTTTTGTTTTGGAGTTAGGCTGATAAGATTGCCTGTTTATCTGCTTAATGTGATTTCAGGAAAAAAATTCTTAAAGCAATATTTAAAAGAATGACACTGAAAACACTGAACCTCTGTCGCCTGCAGTTAAAGCAAAAATGTGTACAAACACATCTGGTGATTGTAATCACACAGGAGTGCCCTTCCCCAATAGGAAACATGAGATGATACTTGCAGCATTTCATTGCTCTTCGTCATAAGTTCTCCCTCTCTGGTTTTATGAATAGTGCTATTATGAACACGATTACACTCATGTGGCAGAGGAAAAGGTGGGTTGAACAAATGATTTGTACAGATCTCTTGTTTGGCGAGCTTATGTCAATTATTGCATAACGTTGCACTCATGGTCCTTAGAGAGTGATATATATTTAGACTCCTATGATACCTAGCGGGAAAAGGTTTTGTTTTTGTTTTGGTTTTGGTTTTTTTCATGTCAGGAGCGACTTGAGAAACTGCAAGTCGCTTCTGGTGTGAGAGAATTGGCTGTCTGCAAAGATGTTGCCCAGGGGACGCCCAGATGTTTTGATGTTTTACCATCCTTGTGGGAGGCTTCTCTCATGTCCCCGCATGGGGAGCTGGAGCTGACAGAGGGAGCTCATCCGCGCGCTCTCCAGATTCGAACCTCCGACATGTTGGTCTTCAGTCTTGCCGGCACAAGGGTCACTAAGGGCAATGAGAAAGAATTAAAATCAAATGTTCCTTTCATATTGCTTCCATATAATTTCCAATGAGTCGTGAACACTTGTTTTTAATCAACATGCTATCCTGTATCCATGTACCTATGAGTAAGCCCCACTGACCTGCTTCTAAATAGTCCATATAGAATTTCACTGCCAGGCCGCAATTCTATGTAGTTTTTCCTGGGAACAAGCTATAGTGAAAACAGTAGACTGGGCCATATTTAGCCGTAGCAGAGCAATAGATTTAATGAATCTCCTGTAAATATTACTAAAGCTGGATGCAGTCCAGTGAGGCTTACTTCTGAATAAACAAGGATAAGATTATGCTATAAGGAAGGAAGTATTCTTTGCTGTCCTATATCCTGTGTGCCAAAAAACCTCAGGCATGGACAGGTAATTGTCACCAAGCTATCCTTGGCTAGATATTTCTTATAATCAAATCTCATATTTTTATGTATGAGGAGCCCTCGTGTAACACTGCCACTTAGACTGATTATTTTGTTTATGCTGTCTGTTTTAGAGTTGCTACAATTGGAAGTAATCTTTGATTAGTAATTTACCTAACTGTCTTAGCACAACTATTTTAATTTTGAATTAAATTGTGTACATATTTTAGTTAAAGGGGTTTTTTTTATTAAAAAAAAGAATTAGAATTTTTAAAAGAAATTTTTATTTTTGTAGAACAAGTTAATGAATTTTTTTTGATCTTCAGAAAGAAGAATTATATGTGTAACCACAGGTTGCACTGTAGTGACCTAGAGGTAGTTCTGGAGAAAACTGTCCCAATGTCATTCATAGCTACAACAACCTCGGTCATAATAAAAGAGTAGGTGCTATTGGAATTATTTGATGGCTAGTAAAATACGACTGGCATCTCCATGAGGAATACTTCATGTGGACATGTGAAAATGCAGATACAGTGTTCCCTCACTACTTGGTGGTTAGCCTTTCGCGGACTCGCTATTTTGCGGGTTTTTGCCTCCCAGTTTATGAATGGTTGCTGTTGCCCTGAGCGGCGCTCTAATCCCGCCTCCTGGCAATGATGGAGTGTGGAAGGGGGTTTCACCCTCCCCCTTGGGAGAGAGGCAGCCAATAAAGACAGATTGCAACGCAAAGCAGAGATAGCTAGCCAAAAAAGGTGTGTGGTACCTTTAAATCTCTCCTCACTTCTGCCTCACCCTCGGAATGCAATATACATATATAGCGTCCCTACTTCGCGGATTTTCACTTTTCACAGGTGGTCCTGGAACGTAACACCAGCGATAAGTGAGGGAACACTGTAATAGTATAGCCTAATGAAGTGAAGGACTTCCTGCCCATGAATACAATAGGGTTACACTTGAGGACCTAGAAAATATCTATAGATGACATATTTTGTTGGAGAATAAATGAAACTGCAAAGATTGGTCTTGCAGATACAGGAGTCATACTGTGCTATTAGCACCCCACTATCGTATTTGTTATTTCTGTTGACCAAGAAGTGGGGGACTTATGGTTCTCTCAACATACAACACTAGCAGTGCCTTACCATTGGCTATACTTGTCTGGAGTTTTTGGAAATGGAAGTCCAAAACATTGGAAGGGCTGAAGGTTCCTCATCCTTGTATTATCCCATTGTACACCTTGCAGCTTACAAAGCTGTATTGTCCCATCTCTTTTTTTATTGCATGTCTGCTCCTGGAAGTCATATTGAATTTTTTTTTCCTTCGGGTTTTCCATGGCAAAGTCATATGTAGCCCATGTGATTGAGGGATTTAGGTGTGCAAAATGTGTAGCAGATTTAGTTTTCTCCAAATGCTACTTTTCAATACTTTTGCCACTAAAGCATGGAAAAACAAATGATGTTGTCTTAGCACCATGTGATGTGGTCTTCGCATCATATAGCTAACATGCTAAAACGAATGTGTGTTGTCTGTGAGGAGAGCTATGCTGCTGGAGCAACTCTGATCCCTAGGGTTCATTAGAGAGGTAAGAAGAGAATTGTGACATATACATAGATGCCTGGACTGGTTTGAAAACCTTCTTGATTTTGCCTATATCTTACTACCATGATAATAAGAGTTTCAAAAGATTGCTTTTTTGGACTGGCCATGGTGGTAGGGAAATTCTGGGAGTAAATCCCAAAGTGTTGGGTTTCCTCAACTCAGCTGTTTAAGCAACCCAAGTGCGCAATTTGAGGTGGACATCCAAGGATATCAATTTATGGGGAATGGGACAGAGGTAATGCTGGGATCATTGCTATACCCTGCAATGGCACAGGTGTAGGGAGGGACTGTAGTGGAAAATATGGGATTGTCAGTGATACACAGGAACTGGAAAAGGGAACCTTGCAATTGGGAGAGGTCACGCCTTGTATTTATTTGGGAGAGTCAGATTGCTCCAATAGTCCCCTTTATTGGGTAATCCTATAAGCAGTGACCATCCTTTTCCCCAGTGTAAGGTATTACCTTGAGGTCTACTTCATTCATAATGTAAAATAGCTGCTTGTGGCAACCAAAAGGCATTGTGTTGTCCTGCTCGGTACCCAAATCATTGTTGCTATCATTATTACTTTTGGCTAGGAATTATCTATATCTGTTTTTATGTAGTGCATGTTCTGTTCTGCTTCTCCTGGTTCATGTAAAAATAGATTAATATTACTTTGTGCTAAGGACAGAATTCTTGGCTTCTGGAAGCTATGCCTGCTTAGAAATGTAAATAATCTAGAAATGCATTCAGTCAAATAATGTAAGGGCTAATAATTATGATTTTAGAAGCTTAGAAGTGTTACTCAATGTGTATAGAAAGTATTACTGGTCAAAACGTTCACATTATGTTTGAAAAGGATATGCAAGTGAACTGTTTATTCTCTAGATGAAAATGGGTAGGACCAGGTTCCTTCTATGGAATCTACTTTTTGAAATCTTTTTAGCTATTATTCCTCTCTTGTTTTGCGTTCTGGATGGGATTTGCTATTTTGGGTTGGACATTTTCTACCTTGTGCCCTGTCAGAATAGATGAGCTTTGTATTTTGTGAGCTTTGACAGAAATATTAAGTGGCTTTTGCTTTTCTGTTTTACTGCAGACATAATTTTAGGTGCAGAATACGAGGATTATAACATAAATGTAATACGTAAGGGATACAGAATACAAACAATTGAATCTCAGTGCTTCCAAAGCCAGTGCACATCCTCCAGAGATGTTCTAATAACGTACTACTGAAATTAGTCAAATTTTAGCAAAGCACTGCTTCCGTGCAGGCCTTAGGACCATCCCAGACCTCCTTTGCTCCCAACCCACTGGGGATCCTCAGGTTTTGCTATTATTTATATAGCAACTCCCCCACAATGTTGAAAGTTCTTCTCTAAGGCTTCGTTACTAGCAATAACAGCTTCAAGCTAAAATATCCCACTGGTTTTTGCTCTCATTCCTTTTTGCTTTGTTCCTGCCTGTCATGCTCCTTCCACTTTAGTTTGTCTTCCTTAGAAGATGAAGACTTAGAGCAACTGAGTTCAGCATCATGAACAGCCAAATCCTCATCCAGGTTATCAAGATGGGGAGATGGAGGAGTGAAGATGAATTAAGCTTTTGAAACAGATCCTAAAGCTATGTGAAAAACTACTCACGCTCCTTATACTGTCGGAAATGTGAGCTCTCAAGAAGCAGACTAGCTGGTACTGAAAGCAACCACCTCTGTTGAATGCCTTGGATTTCCAATTCTTGGACCCCTTCTAGGCTTACCTAATTGGACCTTGTTCTGTGTTATGGTTTCTTGACTTCAAACTGTTTACCATTGAAGATTTCCTGTTTTGGCTTCTGAACTCTGATAAGAGCCACCACCGAAACCCACATCCCTTGTATTTTTTGGATTCACACCTCAGACTCAAAGAGGTCCCTTACCCTTTTGCGAAAGCATTCGCCTGGTATCCAGTACCATTCTTTGAGGTCTAGAACAGAAACCAGTCAGGTTACCATAGGAGCCCAGCTCAACCCCTATGCAGTGTGCTGCTAGAAAACGGCTGAAGCTCCTGCCCGTTGCTTTCAGACTATTAGTTTTCAATGGATGTATTTGTAAGGCTGAATTAGCACAATAACTGTACGCACAAAATCTGATTATTTCTTCTCTAGTGTACCAAACATATCCAGGTTTTTTTATGTTATGCAATATATTCCCCATGCCGACCAATTATTATAGGAGACCAACTGTGTGTGCTCGTGAGCAGTGAGGTTTTTTAGCAGCTATTTAAAGTTTTGGACGACTTGCCGATGAATTATTTTTGTTTCTTATTTCTTTTAAAAATCAAGCGAGAGGGGCCCATTTTAGGTTCCTGTTGACTTCAGGTTCGGAGTAGTGCATGTATACTAAAGTTATAAATTCCAAGCAACCATTGCTGTTTGCTTGCATTTAGATGAATTTACTCTGAATAAAGTAGCTTCAGGAAATGTTTGCTGGGGACATTGCTATGTTACAAATAGATGAAAATTTAGACCTTTGTAATGTCTCCAAAACAGGGAAATCCTCATATATTTCAAGTTTTGTGCAGACCAGTTCACTGGTTGTTTCTGCTGCTACATCGAGAAGGTCAGTCCTAAACATACCTAAAGAATGCACAACCTATTAATACCAATGGCCCCTCCAAGTACTGTATTTAGGATCTGGATGTTCTATAAACATATTAATAATAATAATAATAACATTTCTATAATCCCGTCCTTCTTACCTCCAAAGAGGAACGGCTACCAATAGGCACCATTTGGTGCCAAACAATACACAACATAATATACACTTTAACTACATTAAAAACAGTTATAAATACATTAAGACAATTTGCCATGTCATGTCATCCTCCAAATCAATCCATAGCCATCAGTTCAACAGTTCGTTAAAGCCATCTTCAATCCATTGCTGTCTGCTAAAACAGTCCGTTAAAATCATCTATTCTGCAAATGCTTGATCCCATAATCAGGGTTTGAGCTTCTTCCAGACAGTCATGAGGGAGGGGGCAGATCTAATCTTGTTAGGGAGGTTGTTCCACAGCCAGGGGCCACCACCAAGAAGGCCCTGTCTCTCGTTCCCACCCAACGTGACTGCGATGGTGGTGGGACCGAGAGCAGGGCCTCTCCAGAAGATCCAGACAATACCCTCCAACAATTCACAGAGAAAATCAGAATTCACATGGGCAAGCAACGTCAGAGTGTGATGAAGATAATAAAAGTGAAAAAGGACACACAAGCTGGGTGAAGCAGCAGTTTGCTTTTGCCAGGCTGACTAGAAGAGCGAGATTATGCCCTCTCCTCTCCCCCTGCTGAGTTGATTAAATGCACCCTTCTTTTTATTTAAAACTCTATTTGCAGCAGTTGAGGTAAGCTGAGGAAGTAGGAAGATGAGAGAAAAACTGGGTGAAAGTGGGACAAATCTGGGGATCATGAAGCGTTCCTCACATTATCCACAAGGCACCTCTCAGCATTTACACTGTGGGTAGAGTATTACAAACCAGGGCTATTAAACTCATTTTCATTGAGAGTCACATCAACCTTATGGTTGCCTGCTTTCAAAGGTTCATTGAACCATAGATGGAGAATCTGTGGGTACAGAAGGCCAACTATAATTTTTTACATAGTGGTTGGTTCACTTTTGTTTTACCCAATTTGGGTAGATATTGTTGAATGACAACTCCCATCACTTCTGAATGGGAATTGCGACCCAGTCACCCTTGTGGCTCTGAGGTTAGGGAAAAGTTAAAGGACATTTTAAAGTCAGAGCCACAGAGTATCTAAATTCAGTCCCCACTATCCTGACTAAACAACTGCAGCTTCCCAGATGTTCCTGTATCTCAGCACCCATCAGCTCTAGTCATGATGCCTAATAATGAGGAACACAGGGGTTGTCTTCCAGCATCTGGAGGGCCATATAAAATGTGACAGGCCACAGGCCTTGAAAGTTTATCAGAAAATTATGTAGCCTTTTTACACAAAGGACATTAAAAACATAATAATAATAATAATAATCTTTATTTGTACCCCCACCATCATTTCCCCCAAAGGGACTTGGCATGGCTCACAGAAGCACTCCAAGTGCCACATGTAGACAGCAATACATAAATATAAATGCAATCACATAAGCATAATCAACAGGACATAAAAATCTAATTAATAAAATAATTAAAATTGTAAAATTCCTAAAATGCAGTGGAACTTGCTGGCCAGCTATCTGTCATAACAATCAATCAAAGTACAAGACAGTACTATCAATGATTCATCACATTGGCCATAGATTACTCAGGATCAAAGGCCTGTCTGTAGAGCCATGTTTTAGTCTCAGCTGTAAGGGTTGAAGAGAGGGGGCTAATCTAATTTCTTTAGGGAGGGTATCCCAGAGCCAGGAAGCCACCACTGCGAAGGCCCTCTCTCTCGTCCCTACCAACCGTGCTTGAGAAGGTGGTGGGACTGAAAGAAGGGCCTCCCCAGCAGATCTTAATGCCCACGCTGGTTCGTAGAAGGAAATACGGTCTCGAAGATAGGTTGGACCCAAGGTGTATAGGGCTTTATAGGTAATCACTGGCACTTTGAACTGGGCCTGGAAACTTATCGGGTGCCAGTGAAGCTGCTTTAAAGGGGAATGGTATGCTCTCTAAAGCTCGCCCCAGTTAATAATACATTTCTGTCATCTCTAAGCAATGGAGAAATGAAAACTACAAGTGTTACCATGTTTGGGGATAGAGTTGTGATGGAGAATTAGGGAAGATCCTATAGGCAAACTGGAAACGAGATGTAGAAAGCACAGTCATAGGTACGTAGCACAGAGAAGGCTTACTCCAGAACCCAAGTTCTGAATAAGGTTAGATGTAGGGAAGCTACAGAGCGAAAGAAAGTTAGGTAAGTAGGGCAGAAAACTGAAAAACTACCAGAGAGGGAGAACCAGATGTAGGAGAGTTGATTAACAAGGTATAGACCCAAACTCTGAAAGCATTTAGACTCAACTGGGTAGAGCTTAAAAGATCAGGTTTGCCTCTTCCTCTTTCCCCCACTTTAACTAACAATAGATGAAACAAGGTTGGCCCAGGAATGGCAAATATACAGGAAGACAGCACAACAAATCACAATTATTGATTCAATGACACACTTCAGCTGTCTTCCTCCATGGAATTTATTCAGCAACCAAGCCAATGGAAGTTGCACCTCCTTATACCAATAATAAAGCATGCAAACAATCACTGTGATTCAGTCATAATTACAGCACCTTACTGCTTTTGCCTGTGCAATTTATTTTTACGAAGTTCATCATTACACAGTTTTGGAGGGTTCATTGTGACAAAAACAAAAAAAATAGAAATAAAAAAGACTTTTACAAGCCTACATATGAAAAACCTCTTAGATAATGGCCACTAGAACATAGGTGTAAAGGTTTCCAAAACAAAAAGACAAGCAAAAAGTCATATATGGTAAAACTTGTTATTAAGCGTAGATTTTATATAAGGGGAAAATTTTATTAAACATTGTAACATTTAAACTGAAATGTAACATGGATATTACAGCTATGGAAAATTATGAGGTTTTGGAGTAAAGAGGGTATTTTTGAGGCAAGAACTCTACCTGATTTTTTTTTATTGTGTCAGAAGCGACTTGAGAGACTGCAAGTTGCTTCTGGTGTGACAACAACAAGTGTCCGTAATAAAGTTTTGTTGTTGTTGTTGTTGTTCTGGTGTGAGAGAATTGGCCATCTGCAGAGACGTTGCCCAGGGGATGTCCGGACGTTTTTACCATCCTGTGGAAGGCTTCTCTCGTGTCAAAGCATATGAAGCTGGAGCTGACAGATGGAAGCTCACCCTGTATCACAGGTTCAAACTGCCGACCTTCAGATCAGCAGTATAGCTGGCACAAGGGTTTACCCATTGCCCCACCGTGGCTCCTGAAAATAAAACGTAATTAGAGTGTGTGCAAGGAGGGTTGAGTTTGAAAAAAAACAAACAACTTGTTCAAACTGACTGCTATAGAAATTCTGATTTGATGACTTTATCTCACAAAAATAGAACCAAAATCAAGGAACTTTTTTTATAACATACAGTAGAGGGCCTTGTTTTCCTGGATGGCAGCTGTAAAAGCTTAAGAGCATCATAAATTAAGCTTTGTGTGTTTTGTGTAAAGCTACTGTAAGATAAATAAATATAAATATAGAGCATATTGTATTAACAAATAGAAGCTAGTGATGAATAGTATAATTAGTGCTCTTGTGCATCGAAAGGTTGGTTTTATAAAGCACTTTAGAACAAGCAAGTTCAAAAAAATCAGGTCCAATCTGAATCCCATATCGGTCCCGTTTCTCATTGAGGTGGTTTCTGAATTTGTATGGAAGGAAATGCCATTTTAGAGCCTGGAAATTCATCCAACTTATCATTGTTAATTTTTTTAGAAGAGGAGAATTTGTATTGGGAACTCATTTACCTGCATAACCTACTCCCTAAATGCAAGTCAACAATGTCTTTAGTTAGGAGGTTCTCTAACTAGGTTGGTCCATATGAAACTATGAAAGCCTTTTACAGAATCAGAGCAAAATATTTTTGAGGGATTGCCATTCCCAAAATGCTTCAGTTAACAAGCTTAGAGGCCATGCTAGCTAGAAAACTGGGAATTGTAGTCCAAAACAGAAAGCTACCCAAGCTCTTAAGAAATCATCCAGGGCTAGATGAATTGTACAGGGCAGGACGTATGTTTGATCCATTCCTGCCTCATAGCTCTGAACGAAAGTGCTTAACATCCTCATTAGCAACCAGTTTCTGGAGAATGTCTTTGAAAATAACCCCTGCCTCAAAGCATAATAATAAATCATATTGCTGTGGATGCTAGGCATGCTGATCCTTCTTTCAATCTGGATGTGCAATTTAGCACACCTGGGGACCCTGGATTTGCCTGACCTTTCTTTTTTGAGTTTATGGTTTCGTCATCTCAGTTTTGTTCCACTCAGATCTTCATTGCTGCTGTTTTAGGAATTATACTATCTACTCAGTACTCCACATCGCCATTGGTGCAAGTCTCTTCACTTTTCCAGTGGTTTGTGTGCTGCGCTCATAAAAGTGAGCAATCTGAAATAGACTGCTGTTGCACCGTTGCTTTTGACCAAATTCTTATCCCTGGATAAACCTTTAATATTTGGGCACACACACTCAGTAAAATACTTTCAACTTAGTTACCTGCTGCTTAGGTTTTTTACAGCATTTCTCCTTGCTGCTAAACGGGTTGTGGTTGCACACAAAGTTATGTGCATTCGGTGTATCTGTGGGCACATTGCAGAGACTGGGAAAGCGATGTTCTATGTTTTGGTTCACTGTGGTTCTCAACCTGTGGGTCCCCAGATGTTTTGACCTCCAGCTCCCGGAAATCCTAACCGCTGGTAAACTGGCTAGGGTTTCTGGGATTTGTAGGCCAAAATACCTGGGGACCCACAGGTTGAGAACCACTGGCAGAGAGGTGGGTGACAGGGGCAGGGATTTGCCTTCCGATAATCTGAGCTTCCAAGAAATAAAAGTAAAGAAAGAAAGAAAGAAGGAAAGGTTCTGTAGTTTGGAAGAGCTGTTTTATAACTTGAAATGCATACTATTGGGAATATTGTGTATTTTGACATATTAAGATACTTGTAATTTGTGCATGGGCCATTTAACTGTGTTTGTTTGTTATATATTGGCATGTATTTCTTATTTCCTCATGAGTTAATGTTATGTCAGTCCTAGGGCCTGAAAAATAGAAATACACATACTTTGGGGAGGGTTGACTTTGTTATAGTCTGCGGTTAAACATTATTACAGCCATTTAGGAAATATAAGGACGTCAGTGTAATCAATGGAATTGATGTTGGCAACAACAACAAGCTAACTGTGCCACTATGTATTGGTGAATTGTGACTTCCACCAGCCCTGGCCATCATGGCTGATTATGAAGGATAAATAGTACTATGCACCAGCAACATCTGGATGGTCACACCTTCTCTGTCCCAGTTCTACAGTCTAGCCTTAATTTATTGGTCTCTGAAACTTTGCAAGCTCCATGTTCCCTGAATTTCTACATTCGCTGCTCCAAGCAAAACTTAAATGTGTGCATTCAGTACGGTGGCCTTTGTTATTAACTGGAGCCCTTGGGAAAATATGGCTTTGATTTTTGGGTTGTGCTCCCAAGTCTAAGCTTCGTGTTGCAATACTACTCGAACAAAACTCCCATGTGAAGTGGTTTCTCCTTTCATCTTAATGGATGGGCAACAGTATTCCTCAAGTCCTTATGGATAACGAAGCTCTTACTGATGAAGAGCCTCTTCATAACTTCCAACATTTTACAAATGAACACCAGGACAAAGCAGCACCATCATGTGATCAGGATGACAAGAATCTTCTTGCTTTAGGAAGAATCTACAGGGAAAGACAACATTCTGCCTCCTTGTCCCCTCCCCACCACTGAGTTAATTAGCTCACTGAGTGCAAACTACTTTTGTGCTTTTAAGTCAGTTTGCATCAAATGGAGCAAGCAGAGTATACACTCTAGAGTTTATTCACATCAGTTTAGGCAAATGGGAAAAAAATTGAAGAGTTGTTATCTTTCTCTTTTTTGTGTGAAGCATCCCAACTAGCATACAACTGGCCCTCCGTATAGGTGCAGGTAAAGGTTTCCCCTGACATTAAGTCCAGTTGTGTCTGATTCTGGGGATTGGCGCTAATTTCCATGTCTAAGCTGAAAAGCCAGTGTTGTTCGTAGACACCTCCAAGGTCATATGGCCAGCATGACTGCATGGAGCGCCATTACCTTCCCGCCGGAGCAGTATCTATTGATCTACGCACATTTGCATGTTTTCAAACTGCTAGGTTGGCAGAAGTTGGGGCTAACAGCGGGAGCTCACGCCGCTCCCCAGATTTGAACCTGCGACCTTTCAATCAGCAAGTTCAGCAGCTCAGCAGTTTAACCCACTGTGCCACCAGGGGCTCACCGGCCCTCCATATGAATAAACTATTTTTCAATGGTTCAGTCATCATCCATGATTTGAAAATACCTTCCCCCCCAAAAAAAAATCCCGAAACCATTTAATATAAAATATACCATTTTATATTTTACTATGTCACTGTATAATAATGAGACTTGGGCATTCATAGATTTTGGTATCCCTGCACTGTCTTGGAACCAAACCTCAATGGATACGAAAGGTAGACTGTAGCTATCATGATGAAATGCAACCGGTAGGAAATACTTGCAGATGATAAACCATTTTGATGACCTGAATCTGAATTATCCTTGTAGATGCTTTGCGTACCATCAAGTTATTCACATCTATGCTGGCCCCAAGGAGCACCTATTGTGGTTTTCTTGCAAGATCTGTTCAGAGAGGACTTGCTTTCTTCTGATGCTGAGAGAACATGATGTATCGAAAGTCAATGAATGGATTTCCATGGCTGAATGGAAATTCAGACCTTTGTCTACCAATGTCTTAATCCAAAACTCAAATTACTACACCACATGGTTCTCCTGAATTATCCTACCAAATGCAATTCCTCTGGCTCAACTGGTTTGGGTTGTGAAGGGGACAAAATTAGACCTTAGTCTATTTATTTCCCTCTGTATTTTTGGAACCAATTGTGTTTAACAGGACCATTTCTGGACTCACAGGTAATTTCTGGACTCTAGAAGGAGAATCTTGGCACAAAACGTAATCTCTTTTGGACCCTCTTCCATTGAAACCAATAAGATTTATTTGGGAACAAACATGTTTACAATTGCAAAGGTGATTTTTATTTTCCAGTCTCAGGTTCCTGGTTAGCAGCTGACTAATCCAATGAGGACACATGGTTAGTAACAGCACTCAGACCCAATTAATGGGGGTCAGCATTTATTGAAAAGATTGACTTTTATATCCAAGTTGTGTATATGCAATGCAAATAATTGTGTTTTTTTTAATTGATATGTGAATTCTTAACTAAAATAGATATCTCTCCCTCAGAGTTAAGGTTAAGAATGGAGAAAACATCACTAGCTGCCAACTTTAGAAGATCTGTGCTTTTCCTATATAGTTTGCATTTTTAATGTTCATTTTAGATATGTGAGCTGCTAATACAATTAGTGGAATATAAAATAAAGGATCTGAATGAGCTGCGTAGTATAATATTTGCATTTTGCAACTAAAGAGACAAAGCTTATTGGATGTAGTAGTATCTGTTAGGTCTCATTCATTTGTGTATGCGTGTGTGTTTTATTTTTAACATGTAAACTTGAATAATGTTTTGGTAGAATGAAATTTACCCAGTAGAGTGGGGAAATATTTGCAGGAAATTAAAAACAGATAAGGTAACTTGGGTTATTTCCTTCATTTCGTTTTATTTTTATGTAATTGTCACTAAAGTAATCAGTGATGGATATATAAACTGTCCCTGATTTCTGTAATTAGAATTAGCGTTGATAACATTGTATGGAATAAAGCTGTGTGTGTGATTATGATTACCAATCATTCTTCTGGGTTGTTGTAGGTTTTTTTGGGTTGTATGGCCATGTTCTAAAGCATTCTCTCCTGACATTTTGCCTACATCTATGGCAGGCCTCCTCAGAGGTTGTGCGGTAAAGCTTTCGACAGTACAATCATTATTCTTCTGTGTGCCTAACAAACTTGGTTGTGACAATTACTTTTCTATGAGTGTTGGCACTTAAGCTTGTCCCTAGAGGTTGGTGATCACTGTCTGGATCAGTGTTGAATAAGGTGAATAGGTGGCCACAAAAAAATAGTACCCAGACTGCTGCTAGGCTTGACTGCAATCCGCAGCCAGTGTCTTTTACTACAATATGACAAGATCAGAGCTTGGAAAAGTTACATTTTTGGGCTACAACCCCCTAGGACCTCCCAAAAGCATCGCAGTTCCAAAAAAGTAGGTTTCAATGTTGTGTATGAATATTAATATCAACTAATGCCTCCGGATCAAGCTGCTATTACTGACTTGTAAATAGCAGCTGCAGATCTCTTAGCAACCTCCTTTTTGTATTATAAATTAAGGAGAAGCCTTAAAAATGTATATGTCTGCATAAAAAGATAAGTCATTTTTTTTAAAAAAAACTATTCTATGGATGATTTCCATTTTAAGACCTATTACAATGATTGTGTGGTTGTAAAATTGTTTCCAACTTATTGCAACCCTCAGAAATGATTTAATTTTCTCAGCAAGCTTTGTTCAGAAAGGGTTTTCCCTTGCCTTCCTTTAAAATAAAGTTTTAAGTGAGTGCGGTGCTAGAAGTTTGGGGCGCTGTGGAAAATGTCATTGGGGAGGCAAAGCTCTTATTTGGGGTCCGGTTCTGGGTTGTCATTCTTGTTGCTATACCCCTGGCCACTCATTTCCTATCCCTGCACTGGACTCTATCCTAGTGCCGTCATTGTTTATGAAAATGCATTTATGATTTCAGCTGAAATAGTTGAGTGTTCATCTAAGCCACAAACTGCGCCACCTACAGATTCTTTAAATCATGCTGGACACTATAATGTGAGCATGCAGTTCATCTTTACTAATTCAACCTGCCTCCTGTTGTTTCTATATCTGCATTCCTCAAAGTTCTACCTGAATTACTGTTTTCTTTTAGAGGTGCATGAATAAAATTGATGCAACATGTTTCCTTGTTACTGTTTTAATGTCCCATCATAACTCGTATTTCTTTATTTATCATGTCAGAAGCAAATTGAAGGTATAGTTATACTGTATTTGAAAATGCAAACAAAGTTAAAAACTTGGCATTATACTAAATGTCCTTTAACCAGAAGCTGGCCACTTGGAGTGCCTCTGGTGTCACTGTAAGAAGGTCCTCAATTGTGCATGTGGTGTGGCTCAGGCTGCATTGTAGTAAGTGGA
Source organism: Anolis apletophallus (assembly GCA_030556195.1). Lineage (NCBI taxonomy): Eukaryota > Metazoa > Chordata > Lepidosauria > Squamata > Anolidae > Anolis > Anolis apletophallus. The sequence continues at coordinate 38,217,546 of JARBWK010000008.1, read as the reverse complement.
CTGTGGTTTGATCTCCTCACTCACATGTCATGAACTCCACTTTGTGGCCCCATTTCTTAACAGTGGCTCTGCATCTCATGGTGCTAGAGCACAGTCTGTTCAGTGGCTTCCAAGCTGCCCAGTCTTCTGTGTGCCCAAGAGGGAGTTTTTCATCCCGTATCAGCCACTGATTGAGGTTCCAGGTTTTAGCCTGCCACTTTTGGACTCTTGCTTGCTGAAGTGTTCCTGCAAGTATCTCTGTAGATCTTAGAAAGCTATTTATTGATTTAAGGCATTGGCGTTCTGACTGATATCCAAACAGAGGATGGGCCAGAGATGTCAAGGACCAAGGCAGTGACATAATAATTAGTGAAATCACCACATTCTGAAGTGAGCTTCCCGAGTCACCTGCACAAACACTGAAAATATGTCTATGATATATATTGTATTCCTTTAATTCATCTTGGTTTGTCCAAATAAATAATGTTACATCTGTGGTTTCCAGAAAATAGGAATGGATCATTATCCAACACACATTTTTGTGCCTCAAATGTATATTTAGGTATATTTGACCTGTTGATTCCAAAAATGGCACCACTTCCCGCCTATTAGCTCTAGTTTTTGAAATACAGAACATATGCTATATACCCAAATGCATGTTTTTAAACTGCTAGGTTGGAAGAAGTTGGGGCTAACAACGGGAGCTCACCCTGTCCCACAGATTCGAACCACTGACCTTCCAGTCAGCAAGTTCTGCAGCTTAACAGTTTAACCCACTGCACCACTATGGCCCCGTGTGGGGATTTGTGAAAAAAGACACCATGATATAAATGGGTTGACTGAAAAGACATGTGTCGGCAGCTGATTGGCTGAGCATGCCAGGAGCCAGAATTCTGATTGGCTACTATCCTTGGCTTACTGCTAAGACAAACGGTTTTAACTGCCACTTTCACCTCAAAGAGTGAAGACAGCGATGACTGGGAACAGCCAGGAAGGAAATGGATTCCAACTCTCTGAAGCCTGATCATTTCTAAGGCATGAAGAATATTTTAAAGACTGTATAAAAGGACTGTTTATTCCCTCTGTTCTCTGTGTGAATTCAGAGAGACTGCTGTATATATTGTTACCTTGTTTGATCTTTTGAATGGAAGTGAAGATACTGTTCCCTCATTTATTGCTCGGGTTACATTCCAGGACCACCCACAATAAGTGAAAAACTGCAATGTAGGGATGCTCTATTTATTTTAATATTTATACATTATTTTAGTAGTTATACACTATGTTAAGTCTTTATAAACTTAAAATAAAGTGAAGGAATGGAAGGAAGGAAGGCCCTTCAAGGCTGGAGGGAGGGAGGACTGAGGAGGGAAAGCGCCTTGGAAAGCAGTGATGGCAAAACCCCACAAAACAATAAAAATACATTGATATATATTTTTAATTAATATTTTTGAAATCCGCAAAACAGCGTGTCCCCAATAAGCGAACCACAAAGTAGCGAGGGAATACTGTACTTGTTACACAAGGCCGAGTGACACTTTATTATACTGCAGGGTATATTTTGGTTCATAAACTGTGATGAAGCTTCTGTTTATTTGCATTTACAGCCTCTAACACCCTGCATATAGCCCACTATTAAACCCAGGATTCTATAGGATTCTGCCAAGAAGGTTAAAATGATGGGAGCAGAACTTTAGACTTGAGTGGAGAGGATGAGGAGATAATCAGATTGCAAATAGAAGAATGCCTGTTCAGAAATAAATTCTTTTAATTTAGCTGACTGTTTGGTCAGATAAGAGCATATAGGATTGTGGTGGCAAAGTGCTTTTTCTATCGCTGATGAAACAACCTTAAATCCAAGTCCTCCAGTTTAAGAGGATTGTGGATTAGTTGACAAAAGACTAAAACCTCAGACTTATGTTATATAATAAGTGACTGGAAACTGGTTGTTTTTTATGCTTGGGGAGCTCAGTAGGTAATATATGATTAAGGCTGGATTGATGTCTCAACAGGAGAAATCAATATTATATTCAATATCTCATTTTGGTGGGCTTTTTTCCCATTTCATACAGAATACTGTGAAACAAAACAGCTGATGTTTTATATGTTTGAGACAGCCATTTCAGCATTTGCTTCACTTTTATAGGGAAGTGTGTGGTTTTTTTTAAAAAAATGTCAAAAGAAAGACAGAGGCAGCATCTTAAAGGATTATATGCAAAAAAAATATTCATTTGCTGTGTCTCCCCTTGTTTTTACTATTCTTTTACATTATTTTTGGAGTATAAAGCAAAATAAAAAAAGACAAACCACATTTTATTTACCAACAGGTATTATGATCATTTGTTTGTTTGCTGAAATGTCTTGCAACCTTTTCCCATGCACAGTGGTGATAAAGTTTAAGCATTCACAACAACTCTTAAAGGAGAGTCCAAAACTTGAAACAGATGGGTTACTCTGTATCAACAAGCCCATTTTATCAAGCCTTCTGTAAAGCTAATGGATCTTCGGCATCTATTCAAGCTGCAAGTTTATTCGATGCTTAAACCATAAGTCTTTCACATATAAGGCAAATAGATAAATCCATGAAAACCAGATTATTAAATACAACATAAAATACCCCACTAAAATCCTATAAATCATTAAGATGCTACATATATCAATGGCGAGTTGTTGTTTATTTGTTTAGTTGCTTCCGACTCTTCATGACCTCATAAACTAGCCCACGGCAGGGCTCCCTGTCGGCCTTGGCCACCCCCAGCTCCTTCAGAATCAAGCCAGTCTTTTAAAGAATACCATCCATTCATCTTGCCCTTGATCGGCCCTGTAACGATGTGACATATGTCTGTCACCAATCATAAAGTAGCATCTGGCCACTCTACCGGCCGCTCGGACAGAGTGGACTCTTCAAATCCTACCACTGCTACAAATTATGAAGAAGTATATATTAACTTCCACCAATCATAAGGATGTACTATATAGTAAATATATTTTTCTGCCACTAAATGAGGTAACTAGTTGGTCATCAATTTGTAAGAAGGTGTTTGGATTACTTCCACTCTAATAATGCTGCAACCAGCCGTCCACCACTTTGTCCACCACTTTGTCTTTTAAAATGAGGCTTGACTTCTTCAAAATACTGGCAAGGAGGTTTATAGTTAAAGAACTGTAAATAGTTTATTTTGAGGATCAGTGCATTAGCTTGACGGTTTCAAAGTTACAATTCTTCTTAGAGGCACAATTCTTGGTTGTTACACTTTCTTTAAAGAAGTTACAAAGTTACTCAGTTCATTTCCTTTCAGTTAATATTATGAGATTATGCAGTTACACTTTCTTTCTTAAATGGTTCTTGTCAAATCAGTTTAGAGTCTATTCCACTAGTATCTCACTAGTCTCAAACACAGTATTCCCTACCCTGGTTTATGTCTCAGCATAAACTACAGGTTGGCTCTCCCAGCCAAACCTCTGGACTTAAAATAGACCTTGAGCTTGTCTAAACACAACTGCTCTCTCTCCCTGAGCTTCTCAGCACCCACTCCCCTAGAGCTGGTCTGACAGTTAAACTGTCAAAATTCAAACTTCCCCAGAATTCGATTCTTGGCTGTGGCAGAAAGCTGTTGACTCCTCCCACCTCTGCCTCACAGCCATGTTGCTATGGCCCCTCTTCCTTTTTCCTTCCATTTCCCCCAGCATCATTGTCTTCTCTAAGCTTAGAGAAGACAATGATGCTGGGGGAAATGGAAGGAAAAAGGAAGAGGGGCCGACCAAGGACAAGATAGAAGGATGGTATCCTTGAAGTGAGTGGCTTGACCTTGAAGGAGCTGAGCGTGGTGACGGCCGACAGGGAGCTCTGGCGTGGGCTGGTCCATGAGGGCAAGAAGAGTCGGAAGCTACTGTAACCCTATGCCGAACAGGGCTTAGGGTTACAGCCTGTGTTGGATGGGGTTCACTCCCCCTGAAGACGCAGGTTCGCAGTCTGGGAGTGATCCTGGATTCACTGCTGAGCCTGGATTCCCAGGTCTCAGTGGTGGCTAGGAGAGCTTTTGCACATTTAAAGCTTGTGCACCAGCTGCGCCCGTACCTTGGGAAATCTGATCTGGCCACGGTGGTCCATGCTCTGGTTACATCCCAAATAGATTACTGCAACGCGCTCTACATGGGGCTGCCTTTGAAGACTGTTTGGAAACTTCAAGTAGTCCAACGGGCAGCAGCCAGATTGCTCACTGGAGCATCATACAGGGAGCATACCACCCCCCACCCCCCTGTTGCGTCAACTTCACTGGCTGCCGGTCCATTTCCGAGCAGATTTCAAAGTGCGGGTCTTGGCCTATAAAGCCCTATATGACTCTGGCCCAGCTTACTTGTTCGAACGTATCTCCCCCTACATTCCGCCTTGTAGCCTAAGATCCGCCAGGGAGGCCCTGCTCGCGGTCTCAGCAACTTCGCAAACGTGGCTGATGGGGTCGAGGGACAGGGCCTTCTCGGTGGTGACCCCCGCCTGTGGAATTCGCTCCCCAGCTAAATCAGATTGGCATCCTCCCTCCTTTCTTTCAGAAGAAAACTGAAGAAGGGGTTGTGGAACCAGCAGGCTTTTGGCTAATGGATTTAACGGCACCTGGACATGGAATTCAAGCCATGCGATTGTGATGATGGGAAAGGCTTTATGATTGTTTAATTAATGTTGTTTTTAATCTATGGTATTGTATGTTTATATCTTGTCATAATTGCAATATATTGCCACACCAAGATTGATAAAGAGATAGATCACAGATTAGCAAAGTCATATAGTGCATTCGGAAGGCTTCACAAAAGAGTCTGGAGCAACAAGCAACTGAGGCAAAGCACCAAAATCAGTGTGTACAGAGCTATTGTACTGTCTATTATTATTTATTTATTATTAAGCTCGACTTGGTATACTGCTCTCTCTGGAGCCCAGAGCGGTTCACAAGGATAGCAGAATAAAAACATAAAACATATAAAATACATTAAAATACATTAAAACAATTTCAATCCCCCGACTAAACCAATTGGTGAGCTAGCAGCAGGACAGCGGGTGTGATAGACGGCGATCGGCTATGGGCCGAATGCCTTCCTAAACAACCACGTTTTTGCTGCTCTGCGGAACGGCAGAAGGGCCCGAGTGGCCCGTATTCTCCTATATGGGTCTGAAACATGGGTCACCTATCGCCAGCACCTACGACTCCTCGAAAGCTTTCATCAGTGTGTGTGTGTGTCTTCGCACAATCCTAAATATACATTGGACTGACTATGTGACGAATGTTGCTGTCCTTGAGCAAGCAGGGACCACCAGCATTGAGGCCATGCTATTGAGAACACAGCTGCGCTGGGCAGGGCACGTCTCTAGGATGGAGGACCACCGCCTCCCAAAGATACGGTACTACTCTATGGTGAACTCGCCACGGGTCAGCGCAAGAGAGGTGCCCCCAAAAAGAGATATAAGGCCTCCTTGAAACAACATCTCAGGCTCGGCCAGATTGATCACCAACAATGGTCCACCCTGGCCTCACATCGGGAGGCATGGAGGCGCACTATCCACAATGCTGCGGCCTCTTTGGAGAAGACACGCCGAACGGGTCTCGACAACGCAGAAAGAACCGCAACTTGGAAACAACATCACCCTGTAAGGGGACTCTCTGCTGTGCTTTCTGCAACCGGACTTGCCTATCTCAGATTGGCCTTTTGTAAAAAGCGTGGTGTGCAGAAGTGTTTATTTTTTATTATAGGATTGAGGATTGAATATGTATTGAGATGTTTAGATGTTTAGGGAAGGTGCACCTCTTCACCTTGGGGAAGAGTTGTCATAGCAACATGGCTGTAAGGCAGAGGTGGGAGGAGTCAACAGCTTTCTGCCACAGCCAAGAATAGAATTCTGGGGAAGTTTGAATTTTGACAGTTTAACTGTCAGACCAGCTCTAGGAGAGAGCAGGTTCTGAGGGCAGTCTGGTTTTGGAGCTGTAGAGAGACAGTTCTAGTAGGCTGAGCTTGCGAGCCAGTCTGTTTGTATAGAGCCTGAGGGCTAGAGATAGGCAAGGTGCCTATAGGAGGAAAGAAGGTCTGTGTGTGAGATAGTTACATACTGATCTAACTGAGTAATAGTAACAGTCAAACATTTTAAACTTTGTATCTTCTACAATACCAACGTAACCATGATGAGTTGAGCCTCTAAGACAGCGTTTCTCAACCTTCCCAATGCCACGACCCCTTAATACAGTTCCTCATGTTGTGGTGACCCCCCAACCATAAAATCATTTTCGTTGCTTCTTCATAACTGTAATTTTGCTACTGTTATGAATCATCATGTAAAATGTATTTTCATTCACTGGACCACATTTGGCACAAATACCCAATACACCCAAATTTGAATACTGGTGGGGTTGTGGGGGGTGATTTTGTCATTTGAGAGGTGTAGTTACTGGGATGTATAGTTCACCTACAATCAAAGAGCTTTCTGAACTCCACCAACGATGGAGTTGAACCAAACTTGGCACACAGAACTCCCATGAGCAACAGAAAATACTGGAAGGGTTTGGTGGACATTGACCTTGAGTTTGGGAGTTGGAGTTCACCTACATCCAGAGAGCAGTGTGGACTCAAATAATGATAGATCTGGATCAAACTTGGCGCAAATACTCAATATATCCAAATGTGAACACAGGTGGAGTTTGGGGAAAATAGACCTTGATATTTGGGAATTGTAGTTGCTGGGATTTATAGTTCACATACAACCAAAGAGCTTTCTGAACTCCACCAACAATGGAATTGAACCAAACTTCCCATACAGAACCCCCATGGCCAATAGAAAATAATGTATTTTCTGATGGTCTTTGGTGACCCCTCTGACACCCCCTCGCGACCCCCATAGGGGTCCCGACCCCCAGGTTGAGAAACACTGCTGTAAGGGGACTTTCTGCTGTGCTTTCTGCAACCGGACTTGCCTATCTCAGATTGGCCTTTTGTAAAAAGCGTGGGATAGTGGGTCCTTCCTAAGAGGAGGATGTCTCACCATAATATATGGTTGCAGCAGGGGGAAATGATCTGCCCAACACACCACTGTTTTGCATTGGAAATCAATCACAACTCAAAACAACCTTGATATCAATATCAGGGAAAAAATTCTAGAGCAGACCATTAAATAGAGTCTATAAACCAGGCATGGGCAAACTGAGTCCCTTTTAGGTGTTTTGGACTTCAACTCCCATGATGCCTCACAGGGACCAAGATTGCCCATGCCTTGTAGGGGGTGAGAAAGCGCGCGCTCGTGGGCGGGGCTACGATTGGCCCCGCCCCCCTCGCTTCCCCTTCGGAGACTGAGGTACCGGGGCGGGGCTTCGGAGTCGGCTACTGCGCACGCGCGACTCTTATCCCGCGCATGCTCGGTGGCATTCGCGATGAGAAACTTGCTGGAGAGTCCCGCGCGGGGCTGGAGCTAGGCCCGCCTCGCCATGGGGAAGAGGGACAACCGGGTGGTGAGTCTGCGGGGAAGGGCCTGGAGGCGGGTGGGGGGCCCTTGAGTGACGAAGGAAGGGCGGGGAGGGTGCTGCTTTCCCGACGCTGCCTCTGAAGGGCGCTAACCTAGGCCTGGGCAAGCCTGGGGCCCTCCAGGTGCTTTGGACTACAACTCCCACAATTCCTAACAGCCGGCAGGCTGTTAGGAATTGTGGGAGTTGTAGTCCAAAGCACCTGGAGGGCCCCAGGCTTGCCTAGGCCGCAGCTACACTGGAATGGATGCAGTTTGACACCACTTTTGACAGCCTTGTCTCAATGCTGGTATTTGCATTTTGGTATTTAGCCCTTTGGTAGACTTTTCATGATTCCCAAACATTGAGTCATGGCAGGTTAAGAGGTGTCAGACTGCCTTCATTCCACAACAACAACAATAATAATAATACTTTATTTACATCCCACTCTGTCTCCCCAAAAGGGACTCAGGGCGGATTCCAAATAAGAAAAGGCAAACATTCAATGCCTGAATACAACAACAATACATCCATGCACCCAAGATTTTACTGCAGTTTACTACCTTTTTGACAAGTAAGTAAGTAAGACAAGTAAGCTGTGCAAAATCAGCCTGGTTAGCACCTAGATGGGAGATCACCAATGAAGGCCAGGGGCCTGCTGCTTTATTTCAGAAGAAGGAACTGAGAAAACCACCTTGGGAGTATTCCTTGGGAAGTCTGACTTGGCCACAGTAGTCCATGCTCTGGTTACCGTATTTTTCGCACCATAAGGCGCACCGGCTGATAAGACGCACCTAGATTTTAGAGGAGGAAAATAGAAAAAAATTTTTTTCCTATTTTCCTCCTCTGACGCGACGCTGCTTCGCTCCTGCTGCTCCTTTTCCTTCCCCCCACCCTTTCTTCCCTCGAGCAAAGGGTGGGGGGAAGGAAAAGGAGCAGCAGGAGGAGCAGCGCGCGCAGGCCCGCTCTGACGCGCTGCTTCGCACCTCCTCCTGCTCCTTTCCCCCGCCCTTTGCTCGAGGGAAGAAAAAGCGGGGAATACGGTACATCTCGAATAGACTACTGCAACGCTCTCAACATGGGGTTGCCTCTGAAGACTGCTCAGAAACTGCAATTAGTCCAACGCTCATAAGAAGAGCCATGCTGAATCGGGCCTCAGCCCATCTAGTCCAGCATTCTGTATCACACAGTGGCCCACCAGTTGTACACGGGGATCTCGAGCAGAAGGGAGGGCAAAACCCTGACCTGCTCCCGACCCCCCACAACCAGTACCCCGGGAAATCCTGCCTACCTCAACCAACTCCAAGGTGGCACTTGAATGTCCTTTTCAGTAACTACCGATACACTTGGTATCCATGAATCTGTCTAATCCTGCCTTGAAGCTGTCCAGGCTGACAGCTGTCACAACCTCTTCTGGAAGTGAGTTCCATAACCCAATGACCCTCTGGGTGAAGAAATATTTCCCTTTATTAGTCCCAATTTTCCTACCTTGGAGCTTCAGGGAGTGCCCTCTAGTCCTAGTGTTTTGTGACAAAGAAAATATTTTTTCTTTATTCACCTTTTCTATCCCATGCATGATTTTATACACTTCGATCAAGTCACCTCTTAAACGCCGTCTTTCAAGGCTGAAAAGACCAAGGCGTTGCAACCTGATTTCATAAGGGAGCCGCTCCATCCCTTGGATCATTCTTGTTGCCCTTTTCTGTACCTTTTCCAGTTCCGTTATATCCTTCTTAAGGTGTGGAGACCAGAATTGTACACAGTACTCCAAATGTGGCCTTACCATAGATTTGTAGAGAGGTAATACAACATTTGCTGACCTATTTTCGATTCCCTTTCTGATCATGCCTAGCATAGAATTTGCTTTTTTCACTGCTCGGCAGCCAGGTTACTAACAGGAGCAGGGTACAGCTCCACTGGCTGCCAGTTAGTTTCCGAGCACAATTCAAATTGCTGGTTTTAACCTACAAAACCCTATACGGTTCCGGCCCAGTTTACTTGTCCGAACAAATTCTCCCCTATGAGCCATCAAGGACATTAAGATCCTCTGGAGAGGCCCTGCTCTCGATCCCGCCATCTTCGCAAGCGCGTCTGGTGGGGACGAGGGACAGGGCCTTCTCTGTTGTGGCCCCTCAGCTCTGGAACTCCCTCCCAAGCGATGTTAGATCTGCCCCCTCCCTTGTAGTCCTTCAGGAGGCGAGTGAAAACTTGGATGTGGAGCGAGGCCTTCCCAGAATAAGCTGAGATTGATTTCAATCTGAAATGGGTGGCCACTTTTTTTAGACCAAGCTGAATGTGGTTTTAATGGCAATGTGGTTTTATGTATCTCTGTTTTTATATATTTCAATATGCTGTTTTAAGATGTTTTAAAATTGTAAAGCATTGAATTTTCCTGTAAGCTGGCCGGAGTCCCTCCATGGAGGTGAGAAGGTCGGGGTACAAAAATTTAAAATAAATAAAAAATAAATTAACTAAGAAATTCCTATGACATTTATTCAATTCAATTTATTATTTCATGAGTTGCTCTCCACCAGAGTGCTCCGAACAACTTATAACAGCAATAAAACACACACACACACATATATATCATATATATATATCTCACACACACACACATATACAGTATGTGTGTGTGTGTATATATATATATATATATATATATATATATATATATATCACATGATTACAAGTTAAAAATTTTAACAAAGAGCCAAGTTTTAAGAGCTTGGGTGAATGACCGCAAATCGGGCATGGCTCTAACATATGGGGGCAAGGAGTTCCACAGGGTTGGAGCCAGGACTGAAAAGGCCCTACGCCATGTGGAATCTAGACGTGCTTCCCTGGGGCCAGGAATGTGCAGAAGGTTTTCCTGGGCCGGTCTTGGTAGTCTTTGGTGGCAAACGTAAGAGAGGTGATCCCAGAGATATTTAGGACCCTGACCATGTATGGCCCTGAACGTTAAGAACATCTTCTAGGAAGCCCGGTGTTCAATTGGAAGCCAGTGGCGATATTGCAACACCGGAGTTATGTGGTGTCTCATAGTTGTCCGTGTGAATAGTCTGGCGGCTGCATTCTGAACCTCTTGAATCTTCCGAGTCACTGAAAGAGAGGTACCAGCATACAATGCATTACAGTAATCCAGCCTCGAGGTGACAGTGGCATGGATCACCGTTGCAAGGGCCTCAGTTGGAAGATATGATGCCAGCCGCCTTGCCTGACGGAGATGGAAAAAAGCCTGCTTGGTGATGGCAGAGACCTGTGCCTCCATCGACAGCTGGGAATCCAGTAGGATACCAAGGCTCTTCAGCTACGGATGGAATTAAAGATTCACCATCAAAGATGGGCAGTGGACAGGCCAGTTCCAGAGGCCGTCCAGGCCATAAGATTTCAGTTTTGGCTGGGTTCACCTTAAGCCTACTCACGCGTAGCCAACCTATCACGGCTTCCAAACACTGGGAGAAACAATCAGGGACTGCAGTTATCCCAGGTTCCAAGTGCAGGAGGAGCTGGGTGTCGTCAGCGTGTTGGTAGCATTTCAAACCAAAGCTCCTTACCAGCTTGGCTAATGGTTGTACATAGATGTTAAACAACACCAGGGAAAGGATGGCACCCTGTGGTACTCCGCACTGAAGAGGGGACCTCTCAGATATCTGCAGCCTCGTAGGAATGACTCAAACCATTTGAGGGCCAACCCTTGGACTCCATTTGCAGCCAGGCGTTGTATTAACAGATTTATGATGCCACCAAGCAACTTGAAGACATACACACACCCACTAAGTGAAAGTTTGGAACTACTCTGTATCCATTGATATCCAGGCCTCTGTGTGTATTTTAAAAAGTCAAATGTGGAGAGCTTAAAGAAAAAAGCACCATTCCTGCATTCGGGACTTAATTGCAACCACTGTTAATATAACAGCTGGTCTTGCTAACCAACTTATTCCCACCCAATATAAAATACAGGTCCTTCTCAAAAAAATGGCATATAGTGCTAAAGTTCATTATTTTCCATAATGTAATGATAAAAATTAAACTTTCATATATTTTCAATTCATTGCACACCAACTGAAATATTTCAAGTCTTTTTTGTTTTAATACTGATGATTTTGGCATACATATCTCAAAAAATTAGCATATTCCATCCGATCAAATATGCTAATTTTGAGACAGTATTTTTGGTTTTCAGGAGCTGTATGCCAAAATCATCAGTACAAAACAAAAAAAGACCTGAAATATTTCAGTTGGTGTGCAATATATGAAAGTTTAATTTTTATCATTACATTATGGAAAACAATGAATTTTAGCACTATATGCTAATTTTTTGAGAAGGACCTGTATTTCTTGAAAACTGCATAAAAATACTTGCACTAATTCGAGGATCAATTGTGAACACCAAGCAGTCCTTATTTGCGTGGCATATGGTACACTTTAATAATTCCTCTTACAGCAAATCAGATTTCAAAATTCCGAAATAGAGAATAATTTTAGGATAGTTCATATAGACCACTTGTTCCTTCCTGCAATACTTGTTGTTAGTAAGTAAGTAAAACTTTATTTCTATCCTGCCCTATCTCCCCATGGGGAGTCAGGGCGGCTCAGAGCATAAAAGGCAGAGACTCAATACCATTTTTTTAAAAAATTAACAAAATTCCAATGGATAATACAACACATTCAACAGTCATACAAATCGTAAGAGAAACAATAATAACAAATAAAAACCAATATAAATAAAACAGGGTTAAAAGCCATGTCCTTATTACATTCCTACTTCGTGAGGCCGGATCTGTAACCATTCGCATCTCCATAAGGCTGGGTACATAGGAAGGTTTTTATTTGCTTCCTAAAGGACGACAGTGATAGGGCCATTCTGATCTCCTTCAAGAGGGAGTCCCAGAGACGGGGGGCAACTGCAGAGAAGACCCTCTCTCTTGTCCCCACCAATCAGGTTTGAGATGGGGGTGGGACCGAGAGGAGGACCTCCCCAATGAGCGCAGTGACTGGGCAGTATCAAATGAGGAGAGGTGATTGGCCAGATAGTCTGGACCTGAAGAATTGGCTTAAACCAAATGAGTCCAAATAACTTGTAAAATTGCAATCCCCATGGTTTATTAAGTTTAAAGTGGAGTCAAACTGCATTCATTCTACAGCATAGAGTTGAAGGAGACCCCATTCTGAACAGCAGGAGCACACAGCCAAAGCACCCCTGACAGATGGCCACCCAACCTCTGCCCAAAAGCCTCCAGAGAAGGAGACTCCACCACCACAATCAATAGTATCGTAATCAGTATCATATCATATTAAAGTAACTTTAAATACCCTTCTGGTACGAATGTTAAGGTAAAATTTTAAAACAATGATAATAATAAAGCAAAAGGGATGCTCAAACGTTGGTTCTTCAACTGGTTTGGACTACAACTCCCGGAAGCCCCAGGGAATTTCACAGGTGGGGGGGGGGGGTGAGGAGTTCTCAGGCCCCTTTTACACTGCCATATAATCCAGATTATCAAATCAGATCATCCCCACTATCTGCTTACAACTGGATTATCTGAGGTCCCTTCCAGACAGGCCTTATATCCCAGGATCTGATCCCAAGTTTTCTGTTTTCAACTGGATTATATGAGTCCGCACTGCCAGATAATCCGGGATAACCTGGAATCAGATCCTGGGATATAGGGTCTGTCTGGAAAGTCCCTTAGGCCCCTTCTACACTGCCATATAAAATCCAGATTATCTGCTTTGAACTGGATTATATGGCAGTGAAGAAGGGGCTTCAGAGATGGGTTTGCCAGTTCTTCCATCTGAAATACAGCCTACAGCACCTGTCTTTGTCATACACCTGCACATATAGTTCTGTTGACCATAAGACAAGTTGCAAAGTCCATATCACAGTAGTCCCTTTATCAGCCCAAGCAAAAAGGTACCAAGATGGTATAAGATTTCGAAACTGCAGGTTTGTTCACCAACAAAGGGTAATAGATTGAGGGATTTTTGCCAGCTCTTTTGTGCTATATCAGAGCCTGTTCGTGTTGCTTTTGTTAAAATTTGTGAGAACACCTACGTTTAGATGCCAAGTGGGAGCTACTAACTAACATAAGCAAAATTATATCCCATCAAGTTGCTTCTGAGGCGTTTGTTTCTTTTAGCTCAGTGTGGGAGAGAGCACACTTCAAACATTATCCCAGAAGTTTTCAAAAGTGTCTCAGGAGAAAACCATTAGTCATCTTCACCTTTGGGAAAATGCAGAGGGTTTCAAATGGCATTGAGTTATGTGCTTGGATCATCTGACTTTCAACAATGAACCCAGCAGAACTCAGTACCGTAGGAAGAGATCAACTTTTCCTTACAGCAGCGTGCTAAATCTACACTTGAGATTGTTGGCAAAGATGGAACTAATCATGCTAAATACTAGTTTTGACAAATCTGTCACTGACTAAATGCAGAATTCCATTTGTATGATTTGAGACTCATCTAAACAGTATCTTTCACTGGGGTTAATATGAAATTGAAGAATTTGAACCAAAAAGAGTTGAGTGGAAAGGGAGAAAAGTGTTCAAACAGTTGTGTTTTGCAACAGTAACTGCCTTTTGGTAATCCTATAGTCAGGTTTGTTGTTTGGATTCCTGGAAGACATTAAATAGACTACCTGTTCATTAAAAGCATTGCATGTGGCTTGTGAATCAAGCCTACAAGCAAAATACGAGGGTTGAATGAAAAGTAATGGCTCCACCTTCGTAACTCCTCAACAGATGGCAATACTGGTATGAGGCAGGTACTGGCTTGTTCAGTAGACTCTCTACAGTTACATTTTGACGGGAAGCCTTAGCATTGAACGGTTGTGCGAGGTATGTCAGTCAATGCGACTTAAGCAACGTGCAGTCATTGAATTCTTGACAGCAGAAGGTGTCACCCCAAAGGAGATTCATCAGAGAATGCAAGCTGTTTATGGTGATTGTGTTGATGTGAGTACTGTGCGTCGTTGGGCGAGTAAGTTTAAAGATGTTGAGGTGGGGACATGTGACTTACATAACAAAGAAAGAGTTGGACGTCCTGTGACAGAAACCACCAGTTTCACAAGCAAAAGGTTGACAGATTGATTCAGGACAATCATCGTATCACTCAGAGAGACATTTCTAGCATTATCTGCATTGCACAATAATGTGTGGGTCACATTATCGTTTGCTTGGCTATCGGAAGATCTGTGCACGATGGGTACCCAGGATGCTGATGCCTGAAATGAAAGCGAACCACAGCAGAACTTCAGAGACTGGATCTCACTACCGTACGGCATCTTCCATACAGTCCAGATTTAGCACCTTCTGACTTACATCTGTTCCCGATAGTGAAAGAAGATCTGCAGGGACATCATTATGCTTCTGATGAAAATGTTGAGAGAACTGTGAGACACTGGTTGTGGAAACAGAGTGTTGACTTCTTCCGTAACGGCTTCAGAAAACTTGTTCATTGTTGGCAGAAATGTATCCAATTGTCTGGTGATGATGTGGAAAAGTGCATAGTGGTAGTGAAAGAGCACATTCTAAGGATTATTTCTGCATTTGATTTATTAAAATATTCCCATCCAAACCCAAGTTTATTTATTTATTTATTTATTTACAGTATTTATATTACGCCCTTCTCACCCCGCAGGGGACTCAGGGCGGATTACAATGTACACATACATTGCAAACCTTCATAGCCATAGACACACAACATATAGATAGACAGACAGTCAGAGGCTATTTAACATTCCAACTTTTTCTGGCCACCAGGGGAGCTGTCGCTTCACAGTCCATCTGCGACACTGATGAAGTACTTTTGCTGGAGATTTTTTATGGCCTCGTAAATTTTGTTACATTAGCCTCCCCACACATACTGTAGGTGGTACCTAAATTTCCTACTTGACAGATGCAACTGTCTTTCAGGTTGCAAAGGTCTACAACAAGCTACACAATTGGCCGGAAACTCACTCTGACCCTGGCTGGTAACAAAGGTGGAAGCATTACTTTTCATATTTGTATAAGAAACAATGATCTCTGTATTAAATAGTAAATGTATTAGAATAGTTTCATGACAGAACTGAAGGTTTATCTTGGATTATATGAGAGTTTGGGGACAGTCGGGAGAGTTTCTATCTCCGTGACAAATCTATCTGTATGATAACATCCATTGGCACACCAAGGCCTTGCTAAATATTATACCCAAACACATGCAATAAAATTCAAATGGACTTTATAAAAGAGACCATTCAGAGATATAGAATATGAGATATCCCATACTACTACTTCATTTCTTGCACCTTGCTATTTCTCTAGCTCTGTTATTAATCCACTTTCTATTAGATACATTTGATTAGCCTTTCTGTAGTGGTACAATTGAAGCATAATGTGCTATTATATGTACAATTTAAAACTTAGAGAAAGACACAGTCTTCAAAGTATCCAATTAACTTACATGAAGTAGGTTTAAAATAGGCAATGTTGGTTTACATGCCTTTGCTGAGCTCCATCCTATGATTGAGGATTTTCTAATGTTATAACACAGTGCTTGAAAAGACAGAAAGAGGGATTAAAAGCAAATGTTTACCACTGTTAGGTAGACTTTTCAGATCAGTGACCTATGTTTTACTGGTGGGTAAGAACATGGAAAACCCTTCCTATGGTGATCCCTTGGGCTCCCTCCAGACTTATATGTCATATTTTAACATTTAATTTACTTTTGGTAACAGTTACTTTTTATACACTTTTTCTCCATTTTCTATTTATGTGGTGAATCTGTCACCAGTGCACTAAATTCTGTTTCAGTCTGACTGAGCAGATCCATTAAATTTATCTAAATTTTCACTCTGTATTCATCATTTACTGAACTGATTTACTGTAATTGGTAAGGTTGAGTATCTCTTATCCAAAATGTTTGGGGCCTGAAGTATGTTTTAGTTATGTTTCATATGGATTACTGCAATGCACTCTATGTGGGGCTGCCTCTGAAGACAGCTCGGAAACTTCAACTAGTACAAAGATTGGCAGCCAGGCTGCCTGGGATGGGCTTGCTGAGGCATTCTGGGAGCCATAGGAGTCAGGAAACTACAGCTCCCAGAATGCCTCAGTGAGCACATCCCAGGCATGCTGCAGGGAGTCATCATCTGGAGGTGCTTCCTTGCACCTTCGGATGATAGTCACTTGCTATTCCGCCGGCATTGACTCTCCCACATCGTCCCACGTCGAGCCCCTCCATGCCAGAGACATGTGAGGAAGAGGCGGAGAGCTTGCGCTGGCCCTGCCTCCATCTTTGAGCCATACCTTCCTTCTGCTGACGCGTGCACCCCCCATCCAAGAGGGCTAAAGCCCAGGATTGCCAGTGCAATGGTGAGGGTGCTCTGGAACTGCCTAAGGAGGCAGGAATCCTTGCTGCCTCGGTGTAGCCAGTGGCAGCCCCTGCTTCAAGGCACGGCCATGGCTCGCTGAACCCAACAAACTACGGAGACACTTCCTTGGGCCTAAGGCGAGCTCAGTGGCCTTCGGAGGAAGTGAGCGGCCAGGGCCACGGGGACAGCCCAGTGGGCGATCACCCCCAGCCGATCTCCATGGCAATACGGCCTGCTGCTCCTCCCTGTGCCCTCCCTCCGCCCTCCCTTCCTCCGCCCTCCTCCCTCTCTCCTAAGATAGTTGGATTTTATTCTTTTCTTTTAATTATTATTATTTTAATATTATACCCAGTGTACTAGACAACCCTTTTAATTATTATTTTAATTTTATACTTGGCGTACTAGACAACCCCAACTTTTGTTAAGATTTTCCAGGCCTAAAAAGTCATCTAGTACCCTGGAAAATACGGTACCTATCAAGTGCTGCATGGTTCAGTTCGTGTCTATTTATCCCACCCATGAACCTGTTCGGGCCATACGATATGCTGGAGAGGCCCTCCTCTTGGACCCCCCACCACCATTGCAAGCGAGGCTGGTGGGGACGAGGGAGAGAACCTTCTCAGTTGTGGCCCGCTGGCTCTGGAGTGCCCTCCCCTGGGAGATTAGACAAGCAATCACCCTTACGACATTTAGGAGGGATTAGAAGACATGGCTGTTTAAACAGGCTTTTGGCAATTATTAGTCAACACTTTAATGTGGACAAGGCCTCTGTTTACTGTATGGATATACCTCGATTCAGGTAGTAGTACCTTTTAATTCATAGGGTTGACTGTGTTTTTAACTAATATTTAATAATTTCTATTGTTCTTTTTGTTTACTTGTGCTTTGACTTATCCTATTCATTTTGTATTGATTTGATGTGTTATTATTTGATTATTTTATTTGTATCCATACTGTATTTACTGTATTTATTCATGTTGTGAGCCACCACAACTCCTTGGGGAGATAGTGTGGGATACAAATAAAGTGCATCGTTGTTGTTGTTGTTAATGTTGGTTTGTTCAGATTTTGGAATATTTATAGGTTATAAAATATTCTAAATAATTTTATTCATTGAACCAAATCTATGTGAATGGAACCATCAGAAATAAAAAAATATCAGTACCTTAGCCACCCATGTGGACAATTTCTAATTTTGGGGTATTTGGGATTTTGGAATTCCAAATAAGAGGTGCTCAATCTGTATTAACATGAAGGTAGCTAATATGTGTTCTTTTTCTTTAAATGATCACAGAAGAGACAAGAAGTATTGCTGAGCAATTGCTCTTCACATAATTTATTTATGTATCACTGTCTTTTTCTTGACTTCAAATATGTCCGTTAATCTCTTGTCTCCCTGTGTTTTGGCCAGAAACTAGTAAAAAAATTCTAAAAAGAAAGGTAGCATCACTCCAATAAATAAGAGCCAGTGATGCTACTTTTGAAAGACACAAAATATAATGATTATTGTATGTCTTGCTTTGCTGTTTTCTTTTTAAGGCTTACATGAATCCCATAGCAATGGCTAGATCACGAGGCCCTGCTCAATCGTCAGGACCTACCATACAAGACTACTTGAACAGGCCTAGGCCAACATGGTATGTATAAAAATGATGATTCTTCTTCTCTTACCAATAATTGAATGAATAAATAACTATCATAGTGGTCTTCATCAGTGTGGAACACCTCTGCCCTGACCCTGACCCTTCTGATGCACCTTGAGAAGAATATTGCACCCCAGGTCTACACGCAGAATAATTTGGTGGCTGTCACAATGTCCCTGAATTCCATAGTTGATAATAATAATAATAATAGAGCCACATTCTAAATCTTAACATCATTTGTTCTAGTGTAGTGGTTCTCAATCTGTGGGCCATGAGAACGAAAATCCGGTACACAAATCATCTTCCTCTTTATTTTTTAAATTTTATTTCCGCTCCTTTCTGCAGAGCTATCCAGCCCTGTCCCTTTTGGTACTCATGTTGGAGAGTGGGCCCTGGTCAGAGTGGGCCCTAGTAAAAAAAAAAAGGTTGGAAACCACTGTTCTAGTGCTATGAGAGGGAGAATTATGGCTAGATGTTTTGAAAATGTGCATTAATAAGGTGTGTTACTGTTTTTCATTAAAGGGAAGAAGTAAAAGAACAACTAGAGAAGAAGAAGAAGGGTTCCAAGGCCTTAGCAGAATTTGAAGAAAGGATGAATGAGGTTTGTTATTTGTTTATAAAGATAGATGAGTATAGCATTTCACTCTACCACATTACAAAATTAATGTTATTAATATCCTGTTCCAGCCATCTGTCTTTTTCTTTATATTTTGAAACTGGAGCACCATGACACAAACATTCAATTGGGCGTACTTCCAGGGAAGTAACCTAATTGTCCGAAATGAAAAGGCTACCTCTAGAAATACTACTAGAAAGTGTTCCTTTTAGGGATCACCAAAGCTTCCTATTACTGTTACTCATGATTACTTCTACTGTTTTTCAGAACTGGAAAAAAGAATTGGAAAAACATAGGGAGAAATTTTTAGGTGGAAGCGAGAGTACTTCAAGAAAGAAAGAGGTAAAGGCAGTTTGGTACATTGGGCTCAGGATTCCCCTGTTGTGATCCTCTTTGCTGTTAGTTCAACATTTACCCAACATTGCCTTCATCCCAACCTCAAAACATGGAATCTTAACCAATAGAGACAACCAGTGAAACCTAACAAAATTCAATTGATTGCCTTTCAGAAAAAGAAAAAAGAAAAGAAGAAATCCAGTAGGGTGAGCAAAGACTTCATTTCCTCTTTTTCTATGTATTTATGTGTATGTACATAGATAGATATAAATAGCTATTTATTTCGTACCAAAAGCATTGCATAAGTAAGTATACAGATGATAAAAATAGAAGGAGCACAAGCGGCTCAATTATTTTTTTTTTACCAAAAACGGGCAACAGCAACTGCATTGTCTGTAGCTTTAAACAATTCTTCCTATGTACATGAGGCATAACATTGCGGACAAGCATACAGATGTGGAGTTGTGTGTTCTGCTGCACAGTTGCACAAGGTGGAGGATTTTTTTAGGTAGTGCCATTTTGCCAGGTTGTCTTTTGATCTGCCCATTCCACTTCTGAGTCTATTCAGGGACTTCTGACTTGCTTATTCTTGGTTTGCCCATGGAGGCGGAGCCTCGTGGGAGGCCATCCAATTGGGATTTCCTGGTTTAGCTGCCCATAGGGATGTTCGTGCTGTTGCTGGGGAAATATTAAGAGGAGAAGCTTTTTCTTGATTTGTGTCTGCTGGGCAGAGGCTGATAGCCATGCCTCTCACAGTTAGCAGCAAATAAATAGCCAAATAGATATGCATATGAATCTAAGAAATTTCTTGCCTAGGGGGAAAGGTGGATTTTTAGAGGGCAGTTTTTAACCCTATTTTATGTTAATAGTTATAGTGTTTTAAAATGGGGCATGGAAAATCTGTTAAGGTGGGGGGGAAAATGAAACAGCTGCATGGTGCCTTCTAGTTATTAGTGTGAGGAACCCTTTGCCTGGAAATGCTCTTAATATTGTTTTAATGCATCTTCAGTTAATCTCTCCTAGCCTTACTTTTGAAATTCAAGGTAGTCATTGTGAACCCATCTCTTCTTGGGTTGTGTCCTATCCGGTTTTGCATTTCCTTAACCAATTCTGCATCTCACAAATTTACTTTTTGTTGTCTTTGGTCAAGTTGTCTCCATCTTCCTCTTCCTCATCAAGCTCTGATTCTTCCAGCAGTTCTTCTGATTTTGAAGATGAGGTAAGAACGCAGTTTCTAATTATGTTCACTTTTGGTATGCTTTTGTGCCGGTTCAGCTTGACATTTTGAATGTAGAATAAATGCTTTGTCATGTGGCATTTTATTGGAATGAAAGCAGTTTTTAAAATAACACACACACCCTGAAAAAAACATTTAGTTTCCTTGAGTTAAATGCACTTGGCCCAATCCTGTTGACACACTATGCTAGCAACTTCATATAGTGGTGGGGAGCAAATGCAGACAAAATCTGACCAGTTTGTGCCGTACTTCATAACCACAACATTTGAGGCCTTTTAGCAGCCGTGGTCTTTTGTCTCCTTTTGTTACCTCCCGTGCTTGCATAGCTATGCCCTTTTTCAACACCAACAGGATTTGAGGCATTAGCTTGGATTCAGAGTTCCTTGAATGAACTCAATGTGTAGAATGACAGTGGTTGCAAAACAGGGAGACGAGAGCATATCATTTTTGCACATCCTCTTCAACATCCCAGCCATTTTACTCAGTAAGTATTTACTCCAGAAGAGTAAAAAGTCCCCAGGATCAACAAGACAGACTACATGGGGAATGCAGAAGTAAGGAATATTATTTTTTCTGCTTCCCCCTTAAAATGGCAATTGAGTTTTTAATACCCAAGAAAATAAAGTTTGACTTGCCTTAAAGCTCTTTCCAAAATGATACTGATTGTAATGTTAGATGAAATACAGAGTGATGGTACTTAACCACATTGACAGCAAACTGAAACCAAATACTCTTAATCTCTAAATCAGGCATGGGCAAACTTCAGCCCTCCAGGTGTTTTGAACTTCAACTCCCACAATTCCTAACAGCTGGCATGCAGTTAGGAATTGTGGGAGTTGAAGTCCAAAACACCTGGGTGACGAAGTTTGCCCATGTCTGCTCAAAACTTTATTGTTTCATTAAAATAGAAAATTGAGGAGGAAATCCCCACATTTGAGCAAGCTAGCTTTGTTTCATGAGAACTTGAATCTGTTTGAAATGTTGCTCCTATATGAAAAATAGGAACCAACATTTTTTGACCTCTTGGTGAATATAATAGTATTGAACCGCATATTCTCCAGAGAGCTCAAAGTAGCACACATGGCCTTCCTCAGTCTCACTTTATTATCACAACAACATGATACAGTAGTGAATGAATGTCCCCAGTGAGTTTCATTTTTCCGTAGTAATTTGATATGGCATCTTTCAAGTCCAACCACACCAGTGTATATAGTACTATAGCAATCTGGCTCTTAGATTTTTTCTTTCAAGCTCAATGCTAGATAATGATTTAGTATGTGCGAAATCAAATCATTTTATTAAAATATTTGTAACTAGGATAAGAAACAAGGAAAAAAGAGAAAGAAGAAAAAGCATCACTCGTCACGAAGATCATCTGAAAACTCTAGTTCAGATTCAGAATCAGATAAGGTAAAGTGTAATAGCTACGTTATCTTGGAATCTTTCAAAGATAATGATATTTTGAGGTCTGGTACTGTCTGTTGTGGGTGAAAATGTGCATTCTTTATATTTAAAGCATTCTTAATAGCCTTAACTTTCTTAATCAGTTTCTGAAACAGGTCTAGTTTATTTATTTATTTTATTTACATCATTTCTACCCCGCCCATATCAGCTCAAAGGCGACTCAGGGCGGCGACTCAGTTAAAAGTATGACAGTGGGAACATGAGCAAAATCTGCAAACCTCTTTTGCGTGTTTTGCTCTATATTCACTTAACTCTTGGCCGACCAAAAGTGAGCTGGACTTCTGGATAGCACTAAGATTAGATCATCTGTTTATATTTTAATTCAACTTTCTTTTAAACATATTTCCATAGTATCATATTCACCTCTACAATACGAATATTTGTCACTTAATCTTCAGATAGCATTGATTTATTTCAGCCAGTGACAGAACACAGTAAACCATTTAGGACCTAACTATGTGTTTTTTTAAAACATTTATTTAGAACAGCTTGAAAAATAAAAGGTCAAAGGAAGACTCTGAAAAAGAAAAGGTAAAATGCTTTCGTACACTGTTAAACCATTATCTTAATATTTGCATAGGACCCTCCTGAAAGCAGGCAATATTAATACCAGGATCATAATGTCTAACATTTAAGCAGTTTCAGATTTGTCTGAAAGAAAATGACCCTTTACTTGTATATGTAGCTTATTATATTGTCTTAACTTATACTGTCATAATTTTCCTAGAAAAGTGGGTTGCATGCATGTAGTTTGTGATAGAGAAAACTATCCTAAAATGAAGGAGAGCATCCAAAAACATAAACAGGATACAAAAAGTTGAGCAGCAACTCACTGCTACCAAAGCTTGAAGTGTCATTGGTTGTGGTTGTAAAAAATTTAGAGCTTAGGAAGCAAGCACTGCAGAGTCCAATCTTTGAAAAAATCACAAAAAGGTTTATTTACAATAATAAGAAATAACCGCATTTCTTAATAATCAAGAACTGGGCCTGAGCTACTCTAATACCCATCTCTTCTAAGGTTTCAGGAAAGGGAAAAACTGAATCACTATATCTCTCCTGACACAAAAGCAGAGAGAGATCTCAAAGCACACAGATCGGTTCTGTAGGTTTGTTCTTAAGTTGCATTTGTATGTAAGTTGGAACAGGTACATTTTAAAGTCTAACTCCAGCCAAATATATACATACTTTGCAGTTGTTATTAACCGTAGTTAGCACAGATAATGTTGAGGAATGTTTTGAAAACTTTAAGCCAAGTTTTTCAGCCGTTTTTTCAGGCTCAAAAACCTCCCCTTGGCTTATATTTGGGTGAGAGTCCTTCCCACCAGGACCCTTACCTCTCTATCACAGTACTGCTGCAGCTCCCTCCTCCGCTGCTACCAAGGAAGGTGCACATGCAGGGTGAGGAAGGAAGGAGAGGCCTTGCCTTCCCCTTCATTGGAGGGGAGCAAGGCCACTGAGAAAGTTTGCTGCTGCGGCTCCCTCTGTACAAGAAGGGGAAGTGCGAGGCCTTTCCTTCCTTCCTTGCCCCGCACGTGCACCTTCCTTGGTGACAGGAGGGAGCCATGGCGGCGGGCTTTCTCCACATCATTGCTCCCATTGGAGGAGAATCCCGCCACTGCTGCTCCCTCTTCTACTGCCAAAGCCAAGGAAGGCGCCCATGAGGCGAGGAAGGAAAGATCTCGTGCTTCCCTTTCTTTGGAGGGGAGCAAGACCGTGGAGAAATCTCGTAGCCGCCACCAAAGAAAGGGAAGTGCTAAGCCTTTCCTTCCTCGCACGCCTTCCTCAGCAACGGAGGAGGGAGCAGTGGCAGCAAACTTTCTCCTCGGAGGGAAGCAAGGGCACAGAGTAAGCCCATCACTGTGGCTCCCTCCGCTGCCACTGAGGAATGCGCGAGAGAGAGGAGGGAAAGGCCTGACGCAGGTATTGGCCACTCAGTGCCCAGAAAAAGTGCACTTTTAAAAAACATTTTACCCTACGTTTTACCAGTAGCTGTTGCATTTCCCACCCTCAGCTTATACTCGAGTCAATAAATTTCCCAGTTTTTTGTGGTAAAATTGGGTGCCTTGGCTTATATTCAGGTCGTCTTATACTCGAGTATATACGGTAATCCATGAAGAAATTAAAGTACTAAATACTGATGTCAGGGTGTTTTACACTGAGCATGGTAAATGTCTCTGATTTGTCTGCATCTAAAATGTGCCTTTTATTGTATCTAGGATACCAAAAGTCTTAGCAGGAAAAGGAAAAACACAGATCGTGGGGATGGCTTGTTATCATCGGAGTCCTCATCAGAATCTGAGCATTCAGAAGAGGTTGGTATGCAAAAAAAAAGCACTGTACTAGTAAAACAATACCTGGAAAGGTAAGATCTCAGTCATGTGCATTCTTGGAAGTTAGGGATGAATTTTACTTTCATATCTGCCACTCCAGGCGAGTCTGAATGAAGACTAAATTTAGAGCACCATTATATGCATGTAGCTGCCCTGGTACTGAAGTGAAGCAGTGTTCAGTATCCACTCTTTTTAACTGAAAAATGGAAAATTGGTACATCAAACAGACTTTAGAGAGCATGGCATAGTTACTATATATTATGGTACTGTGTTATTTTTCTGTTTCAGCATTCTTAATACTTATTGTGTCCATTAAATGTTTATTTCATCTTTTTTCCCCTTAGGTACAAGCAAAGAAGAAGAAGAGCAGTGAAGAAAAAGAGAGAAACGTAAGCATTATTGTTACTCCAAGACACCAAGGCCCCTTCTATACTGCTATATAAAATATAGGTTATTTCCGTTGAACAGGATTATATGGCAGTGTAGACTCATATATTTGAGTTCAAAGCAGATAATTTGGATTATTTGGTATCGTAGAAGGAGCCTAAGACAGCATTAATTGTGCTGCAACAAACATCCCATTCTCATAATAGTAATTGCTCTGAGATTTCCCAGTGTGAGAGCAGAATTTACTGACTGACTAGCCTTATATTGTGTAACATGTTGGACCCACACGTTAATACTAACTTCATTAATGAAGAATCTAACTCCTGTTGACTTTAGAATCAGGCAGATGAATTTCTATTAAAGAAAAGAAATAAGTAATCAAATCATAGAATTAAAAGAGATCGCAAGGGCCATCTAAATACAATTTTGCCCAATATTTATTGTGGACAAAACCCTGTATTTACATAAGAACACGTCTGCTTCTGTCAGGGGGCTTTCTCTTCACAATCTTTCCTAAGATCTACTGCAGGGTGTTCCCTCACTTTCCACAGCAGATTTTTAGAGGCATGTGGAGCACTATAGTAGTAGTGATAGTGGGGATATTCCCCCTTTTCTTTCCACTGATAGAAGCAGTTCTGACAGTGGGTTATCTTAGTTGGATTCCACCTTTTGGGTTTGGAAGTCCTTGGCTGTTAGGGGAAAGTACCCTAAAATATACAGCTGAGCATCCAGAGGTTGAGCATCAGCTCATTAGCAAGCAGAGCGTGAAGTGCCATTGGTTGTGGCTGTAAAGAATGTAGAGCTTAGGCAGGCAAAGATACAGAGTCCAATCTTTAAAAAACACAAAAGGTTTATTTACAATAATAAGAAATAGCTGCATTTCTTAATAGTTAAGAACTGGGTAAGAGCTACCCTAACACCCATCTCTTCTAAGGTTTCAAAGAGAGAGGAAAATCCTCCAAGCACTACATCTCTCTGACACACAAGCAGAGAGAGATCTCAACACACATGGCACATATGGATATGAGATCATGACTCAGCATTTTAGATGGTTTTTAATCTGTATTTTAATCTGATATGTATTTTAATTGCTTATGTGTTTAGATTGTTTTATATTTTGATGAGATGTGTTTTATTGTTTATCTACGCAGCATTAAATTTTTGCTGGATTTGTAAGTTGTCTTGAGTCCCCTGCGGGGTCGAGAAAGGCAGGATGGAAATGAAGTAAATAAACATTTATTTATTTACTTACTTACTTTGCTTCTATACCACCCCTCTCAGCCCAAAGGCGACTTGAGGCGGTGTACATATGGCAAGGACTGCCCAAGATAAACACATCAAGTTACCAACCCAATCACATCATATACAAATTAGCAATATCAACGTCTCGTTATTAAATCGATTTCCAATTGCGTCATCGTTGTTCCTTAGGTCTCAATTAATAATCATACTACATCTGCAAATGCCCGGTCTAACAGCCAGGTCTTGACCTTCTTGCAAAATGTTAGGAGGGAGGGGGCTGATCTGATGTCACTAGGAAGGGCGTTCCAAACCCGAGGAGCCACCACTGAAAAGGCCCTGTGGTTTCTTACATACTCAGATCTAAGAAACAGAAGTCAGATTTTAAAAGTCTTACAGTAGAAAAGTATGTATTTTACACAACTAATTAGAATGAGAGGAGAAACAGAGAGAACAAAATAGATACATTCCAACTGTCATTTAGGAGACATGGGGGAAGGCACACCCTCAGACTATTCTAAGATAACTGAACTGTTCCTCATTGGGCAGTGTGGGGCTGAATTCCAACACTGGCATGGTAATAAAGATGAAAATAATGGTAAATCAGAATGTTTGATCTATTGATACTATCCTTGCTTTGGAAGGGTGTTTCAATAAAGCTGTCCTGAATTTTATATAGAGATTTGTTTGAAGCTAATACTGTATTGGGGCCTTGCAGGTGCAAAAGGGCTTCTTTCTTAAAGAACCAGTTTGTTATGTGAATGTAAACAAATCACCTTCATATCTGTAGCTCTGTCACTATACACTCTTAATGTTGCATGTGGCCTTCAATTATTGTTTTTTTAAAAGCACATATACCGTATTTTCTGGCATGTAAGACTACTTTTTAACCCAAGAAAATCTTCTCAAAAGGCAGGGGTTGTCTTATACGCGGGAATCGACTTATATTTATATTATTTATTTCATTTCTAACCTGCCCTTCTCTACCCCCGAAGGGGGACTCAGCGCGGCTCACAAAAGGCAACAATTCAATGCCGCATACAAGAACAGAACAACAACATATCAAAAAATACAACAAAGCAGATTAAAAAGAGTTAAATATCAAATCCCCCATAATCCCTGTTCCATATTCGTAGGCTGTCAGCCAATCTACAGTCCGCCAACACAACCCTATCCTACTCAGATTGTCCGTCTGCTGCTCCACATCAACCAAATGCCCGGTCCCACAGCCACGTCTTTAGCTTTTTTCTAACGGAAAGGAGGGAAGAAGTTGCTCTTATTTCGCTGGGGAGCGAGTTCCACAGGCAAGGGGCCACTACCGAGAAGGCCCTGTCTCTCATCCCCACCAAACGTATTTTCGACAGGTGGGATCGAGAGCAGGGCCTCCCCGGAAGATCGCAAATTTCGAGGTGGGACATAAGGGGAGATATGTTCGGACAAGTAAGCTGGGCCAGAACCATATATACTGGGAGTCATCTTATAAAGCGGGTCCTGAAACTTCCAATCCGGATTGGAGAATCTGTGGTTGCCGCATATGGTGGGGGGAGCTCAAAAATGGCAGTAGCCGCGTTCTTGCCGTATGCGCGACTATGAAAGCATTAAGGGCAACGCTGTACAAGTAAGGTAGAAGAAAATCCATTCAGCAGGATTCATGGACTTAATGCAATCCCGATGGTGAGGTGAAGGGGTGCCTCACCAGGAAGGGGTAAGTGAAGGGCAGAGCATTTTTTCCATACCCCATCCGGGCGCCTGGGGTATGGAAAAAATAGATAGAGTGGCTCTGGGCCCAGAAAAACACACCTCTTTTACCTGTCTGGCCTACCCTTGTATCCTATTACAGTACCTCCTCCTCTGCCTCTCAGATCTCGCTCCTGAAGACTGCAGTGAAGCGGTGTAGGTGCGAGATCTGAGAGGCAGAGAAGGAGGTACAGCAATAGGAAAATTACCATATTGAAATCAAATCTGATGCTTTTTAAGTTGTTATTTGGTGTGCGTTGGAAGAGGGTTAGTCTTATACGGCGAGTATATCCCAAACTATATTTTAAATGGAAAAGTTGGGGGTCGCCTTATATGCCCAGTCATCTTATACACCAGAAAATACGGTACTTAGCCAGCCCAAAATTTGACTCATTTGGTTCCAGCATCCTGAAATTGTTTCTGATATTTTTCTTTTGCAAAGGATAAAACAAAAAAGCGAAAGAAACACAAGAAACACGGCAAAAAGAAGAAAAAGAAGACAGCTAGCTCAAGCTCTCACTCAGAATAACACCAGTCAAGCGTCTTACTTTCCTTCTCAAAAAGTGCAATGAGACTAGAAAGAACTGCAACTGTGAACATTATGATGAACTCTACCAACTGCATGGGCTCTTCTGCGTATGAACAAAATATTCTACACTTTCAGCTTGCCTGGTGCCATTGGGCTGGACATAGCCATTGATGTTGCCTGATGCTTAATATATTACATGTAGTACCCTCCCCTCCAATAGCTTGTGTGGAATGTTTTGAAATAAGTCCTACAGAAGGTTTAAATGATTCAAAAGCAGAATCAGATTGGATTGATGCAGAAAATGTTTTTTTCCCCGTTCTAGAGTTTTAATGCACACATGTAGCTCCTACAACCAGGTGTCATCCTGTGTTACAAGGAAAAGAACGTATTCACATATGAAAAGAACTCTGCATGTGGATAAGCTTCATGAGCTGTAATAAATGAAGCAACGCCCCATATAGGCCTCAGAGCTCCTGGTAGATCCATAAGCAAGACCTGGTTTGGGGCAACCCTCTGGCAATGAAGATTTTCATGATGAATTTTTGCGAAATTGCATATCAAATCCTATGGCATCTTTGAAACGGGAAAATTCAAGTAACACCCGGATCTTACTTTTGTACATATGTGTTGTGTAGTTTTGCTCCCACTTTCTTCGTTGGGACATGGGGTATTCATGCCTTCAAGGATTTAGAGAGCATATCTTGATCTTTGCAAATGGCAGTGTTTGTTGAGATTGTCGATGTGCTTCCAGAGGTGTTTTCAGAAGCCTTTGCTTCTGAATGCTAGATTCCTTGAGAACCTTTCCTATGCAGGCCTCATTAAAAGCAATGGGAGTAGCAGAAGAGCAGTTGCATCAATATAATTCAAACAAGGATAGATGGGTAGCCATTTTAGTTTATGTAGCTGTCCCATTCATGTAATTATGTCATTCCCACCCTATCCCTGTGCTTTAGGTCTGAACAGCAGGCGACACATCTGGCTACTCATTCCTATCTAGTTTGCTTCTCAGTTTATTCGATATGCGTGGCATAAGCTGCTAGCAAAAACGTCGACCTAATGCACCATCCAGAATGTGATGTTTTCACTCCTATTGATTTAAAACAATACTGAATACTGTGCTAGTAATACACATAACCATTGTTTGAAGTGATGTTACGTTTCACCGAACTTTTTCCGACATGCGTTTTCTTCGATTGTGTTGTCATTTAAAGGCATTTAGAATTGCATGATTTTGTACCATTTTAAACTTAAAACAAGTAGGGGGTGGAAAACTCTTGTAATCAGTGGGGGTTTTTTTTAAAAAAAAATTACGTTCCGCATAATTGCATTACTTACCGATATTAGTTCCTATTGCATACGTGCTTATGTTTTAAAAGTGCACCCTTGCTGAAGATATATATTGAGCATGTACAAAGCTGAGATGATTTCAGCCAGCTTCATATTGAAGCTGATTTTAACTCTACGCAAGTTCAGTGGCAGAACCTTGTTATGCAAACCTATGTCTCGGTATACAAAATTACTGCCAGACACTTAGTAAAGATCTGTTTTAAAAGGTTCCCCGCCTCTCTTGATTCTGTGTTGTGAGCAACCGTGACCAAATTTGGGCCTACCTTTCAGGTGTTTTGGACTTCAACTCTCGCAATTCCTAACAGCCTACCTCTGGCCCTTTCCTTTTCCCCCTCAGCCGCTTAAGCGGCTGAGGGGGAAAAGGAAAGGGCCAGAGGTAGGCTGTTAGGAATTGCGAGAGTTGAAGTCCAAAACACCTGGAAGGACAGCCCAACTTTGCCCAGGCCTGCCTTCTATTCTTGGCCGCAAGGAGGCCGGAATCCTCCGTTGCCACAGTAACCTCAGGCCTCGCAGAACTCAAGATGAACAGGAAGAAGCTGCAGAAACTGGCCGAGTCCCTCTGCAAGACCGCCAAGCACTGTGAGTGAGCGTGAGGCAGGCCTCTCGGGTTTCTTTCATGCTGACAGGATCCCTATCTTCTCTATTTCCACATCCAGACTTTTTCTTTGCGGCCTTTTCCTTCCTATGTTTCTCTCGTACAGCTCCCTCCTTTACTTTCCATCATGCACCTTCCTTTTCTCTTCCCCTCATGTCTCCCCCTTCCTTTTGCTTTCTTTCCCCTAACCTTCCTTGCTATCCTCCCTTCCACTTCCTTGCTGTCCTCCCTTCCACTATTCCCTTCTTCCCTTGATTTCCCTTACACCTTTCCTTCCTTTCTCTTCTCTATTTTTCTTCCATTCTTTGCCCTTTTCTTTCTTTCCTTCCCTCTCCATGATTTTTTCCCTCTTTTTCTTTCTTCCCCAACTCTTTCTTCAGTCCTTTTTTCCTTTCCTTCCTTTTAACTTTCTTCCTTCAACCCCCCTCTTCAATCCTTTCTTTCGTCTTTCCTCCCTCCCTCCCCGATACACAAGTCACACAATAAAAATAAAGGTTTTCCCCTGACATTAAGTCCAGTTGTGTCCAACTCCGGGTGTTGGTGCTCATCTCCATTTCTAAACCGAAGACCTGGCGTTGTCCATAGACACTTCCAAGGTCATGTGGCCAGCATGACTGCCGAAGTGGTACCTACTGATCTCACAATTGTGTGTTTTCAAACTGCTAAGTTCGCAGAAGTTGGGGCTAACAGCAGGAACTCGCACCGCTCCCCAAATTTGAACCTGTGACCTTTCGGTCAGCAAGTTCAGCACTTTAATCCGCTGCACCACCGGGGGCTCCACACGTCACCTAGCAGCAGCCACTCCGCTTCACTCCCTTTCCCAGTCACATGACAGGTCCACTTCACCTAGCTAGTCAATTGGCTTTGTTCCTTTTTTTCTATTCTATATTAATTCTGACCACAGCCAATTTGTTTTATTCCTTATTTTTTTGTTTTAATTATCATCACTTATTTCGTAGTCAATAAATTTGAAGTGGAATGCCTCATAAAGCTTTTCAACCAGTTGGAAGTGGAGCCCAGTGACCGGTATGCTGGTATTGGTTTGGATCGCAACTCATTTCGAAATATTCTTCATGACACGTTTGGAATGACGGACGATATGATAATGGACAGAGGTGAGATGGAATACCTTCTTGTAAATCTAAGTACAGGTATTTCCCAAGTTACAAACCATACAGGTTCTGTAGATTTGTTCTTAACTTGAATTGGCATGTAAGTCGGAACAGGTACATTTTTAGGTGTAACTCCAACCAAATTTGTTGTTTATTCATTCAGCCACTTCCAACTCTTTGTGACCTCATGGACCAGCCCATGCCAGAGCTCCCTGTCAGCCTTCACCATCCCAAGCCAGGCAAACCTATATATATAATAGAGTCTCGCTTATCTAACATAAACGGGCTGGCAGAACGTTGGATAACTGAAAATGTTGGATAATAAGGAGGGATTAAGGAAAAGTCTATTAAGCATCAAATTACATTATGATTTTACAAATTAAGCTCCAAAACATCACATTTTACAACAAATTAACAGAAAAATGCAGTTCAATACACAGTAACGTTACGTAGTAATTACTGTATTTATGAATTTAGCACTGAAATAGACAAGGGTTCTTTCTCCCATCCTGGACATTATTCCGAGCGGGAGGCAGACTGCATTGGATAATACAGAACATTGGATGAGCAAAGGTTGGATAAGCGAGACTCTAGTGTATCAGGTTCGTAAAGGATAGGGAAGGGTGAATACCTCTGTGGTGCTAATTTTGCTGCCTGTACCTTCGTCGGAATATTTCACCTCACTTTCTGTCCCCGTGATCATTGGATTTTGAAAACTTGGGTTTGTTGTGAAAACAAGGAAATATTTTGGTGCCTCAAATGCTAGACCTTTTCCTTGGGCGTATTTGACCTTCCGATTCCAAAAATGGCACAATTTTCCCCTGCCAGCTCTGGTTTTTAAGGTACAGATCATATGCCACATAGCAGTCATCATCTGCTCACCCATAGAAAATTCTGATAATCATATCTAAGAAACCAGATCTGACGAGGTCTATCCAATGCAGTTTTCTGAATACATGCCCCAAATAACCCAAATAATTCAGTGTCTCAATATTCACGACAAACTATTAACATAAAAGAGTCATATTAGACATATTTACACCATCTCTCATTGAGCTAGTATCTGCCGTATAGGGCAATGTAGGGCATGACAAGCATGTTTTTATGACTGTGATGAGGCAAGCAAGATGACTAACTGCTATGTAAAGCACAACACAACTATTTAAAATGTCACCAGAAGCTATGGATACAGAACTCCATAAACATGTTTTCAAAACTCCCACTTTGTGACAAAGAATTATTTCCAACTCTGGCAGAGATCCAGAGTTGCTACTTTAGGTTTTCAGGGGCTTGAAAAGGCTTACTGGGATTTGCTTTCATTTTGAATATATGATCTACATACCTTGCATGCCATATTGGAAAATTATTTTTGAAAGTCTCCGTTTAAAAGGAATGATCCACAAAATTGGGAATAACTATCTTTAAGTGCTAAGTGCTTTCCTCTCAAAATAACTTAAAAATAATTTTGCTGGTTGATGGTATTCAGTATTCAATGGCGCAATGAATAAGGATGTTGTTCATTATTAATAGCAGGGGATGCTCTCAAGACTAAAGGGTGGTTGAAGAGCACTGGAGTTAATAGAAAAAAGAAATCACAAGCTTTGAACTTGGGACTCCTGCCTCGCTTGAATACATATTCCAAAACCAAATGTTGCTTCTAAGTGGAGGGACAGAAAAATGCTTTGCAAATGCTCAGAGGCATTCAAAATAAATATATCCAGTTTAAGAAAGCTCCCGTTTGATTCAGTAGTGATTACTCGAAGTGGAACAGTAACCTTTAAGTAGATGAGACACATGATTATTATTACATATTACAGCAACCCATTATTTATTTTACTTTTCTAATCCAGACCTACAATTCAGTGTTTTGAATGTCAATAAAAACATATATGTGAGCATGAATTGAAAAAAGGTAAATAATGGCAAAAAATGAGATTCTGGGTGTTTTTCCAGGTATTGTGGAGGAATTCAGCAAGAAGTAATGGGCAAAGAAACAGTGACAAGTATTGGGCAGTTTTTGCACTCCTCCCTGCTGAAAATGCATGGACCACCAATGGGCATCAATGGCTGTGAGGAGTGCCCTAGTTCTGAGTTGTCACCACTGCTGTTTCTTTGTCCATCCTCTGAAAAGGTGATTGGTTTCTCATCTTTTGCCTGCCTTTTGGGGAGTCACTTTTCCGAGAGTTGGTAGGAGGAATTTAGCTGGAACCACCACTCCAAGTGATGCATAAAGAAAGAAACATTTTTTTTCTGGTCATGGCTAATAATGACCCATAAATTTCAACTAGTTTTACTTCTGATTAGCTATATGTAGAATTTTCTCGCAAATGATCTGTTGATTTGGTATAAATATTAATAATGAAATGCACTTCCTTCACCATTTAGTGTTCCGTGCTTTTGACAAAGACAATGACAGCTGTATCAGCGTAACAGAATGGGTGGAAGGCTTATCCATATTTCTTCGAGGAACACTAGAAGAAAAGATAAAATGTAAGATGTATGTAATAGTAGCAGAATTCCATAGTAGTCATAAATTATGTCAATTTAAAGGACAAATCTAAGTATTTCTAAAGTATACAAATCATTTCCTTATAAAAATTATTGTGAAATTCTTGGTAGTGGTAGGTTTACAGCAAACTTAAAAGAAATTTAAATGTCTAAATAAATAAAATATAAACACACAAGAGTAAAGCTGCTAACACTTAAAGCTAATAGAACACACAGGAAAGCTTCAACGAATTTGGATTGGCGCTGCGATTACACCCAACAGAGTACAAACACACCCTCATTTTCGTGGAGACTCCGGACCACTCCACGCATTTTGGTTTGTTATTGACCATTCTGCTGAGGAGCAACGTATATTACTAACTCTTCAATACAGATTATCCTACTTCCTCTTGCTTCGACATTTCGGACTTTGTATGTTTTTCTGGATACTCCGGACTTTTCCACAAACTCTGTAAGTTTGAGTGTGTTTACGATGCGGGTCCTATTAACTCTGCTGTGAGATGTTATTGTACCTTATACATGCATATCTTTTGAAAGATTATATGAATGAATATTAGACAAAATATATGATTTGAAATTCGGACACTGTGTTTATCCTTCAGGCTGTTGTGTATTTACATATATGACTTGCTTTCCTGTGTGTTCTGTTAAATAAAAAAATGCCAGGTTGCTACTATGGAAGCAAAAAAGCCATCTTTAGGGCAAAATGCAGCTAACCTGATTAACATATAGCATACAAAACTATAACGATATAAGATAAAATACAAAGAAATTAAAAATGTAATTTACTAGTGAAGATTTTGTCATTCTTTTCTTTAAATATAATTTAGTAATGTTTAAGTGTTCTTCGGGTTACTCGAGAACAGCTTTATAGTAACTCAGCTATCTTCTCTAAAGACTGCTTTGAGGTCTATGATATGAATAGTGATGGATTTATATCACGAGAGGAAATGTTCCATATGTTGAAGAACAGCCTGCTGAAACAGCCATCAGAAGAAGATCCTGACGAAGGAATTAAAGATTTAGTAGAAATAACACTGAAAAAAATGGTACGTACCACCGCTTAAAGACATTTCTTTTCAGATACAATTCTCTAGTATGGAAGGCCTACCTACATCTTTAAAAATTGGAATTTTGGCTATAGCAAATCAGAACAGTTGTAGCAACAGTTTAATTTTTTTTTAAAAAAACCAGTAAAGCATAGTACATCTATTACAGCTTCAAGGCATAAATTCAGTTCTGTTATCATGGCCCATTGGATCAGTGAGGCTTGCTTCCACTTAAAGGTATGCAGGACCGAGCCTAAATGCAGCCATACTTTCACTTCTTTTGTAGGACTATGACCATGATGGCAAGCTTTCTTATGCAGATTTTGAAAATGCCGTAAGAGATGAGAACCTCCTTTTAGAAGCATTTGGACCATGTTTACCTGATATTAAGGTATTTGTATAACTTCAACTGCATGAAAAATTGCCAAACATAACAGCATTTTCAAACAGAACAGTAAATATTGAGACCTATTTTAGAACAAATGGCCTAGCAGAGTATAAAAAGCAGTATGTATTCATGCACTTTAGATTTGCGACAGGTATGGCTGGTGGCGCCTCAGATCTGGAATTCCCTCCCCCAAGGACATCAGAATGGCTCACTCACTGCTATAATCAGAAAGCAAATAAAAGCTTTTGTTTGGAAGGAAGCTTTCAGGGAGGACAATGAATAACCATGTTAAATGGCAATGGACTTTGCAGCAGAGCTCAGTTGTGGGCTATGAGGAGGTCTGAAATAGTACTGGAAAACCTAATATCCCACTGGGTATGCTCAAACTCTTAGGTAAAATTATTTGAGTATGAGTCATATTATAGGCTTTTGCATATAAAAGTTAAGACTTTACTTTTGAAAATGTTAATTTTGAGGTCTTTTGCCCAATGTATTCTTCAGCATCTACTTTTGAAAACTGTCACGATGGGGAATGGCACTGGGTGTAAGGCCTAACTTTACAACTTGGGATGCACAGATTGAGATGTTACACTGGGAAGGGGAACTTGTAACCTATTTTAAAAGGTGAATTGCCAGTCTTGGTGATTTTCATGAAGGACAATTGTCCAGAACAATAGTGGTCTGGGGATCCTGGAGGAGTTGCAAAAACAGCACCACTGCTTTTCTGTAACATTCACATTTTGTTCCAACGATTTGCTTTTCAGTGCAGGTTGGCATTTGAAACTCAAGCATTCCAAAATACAGCTGAGTTATAGCTCTGCAAGCAAAAGATACTACTTGAATTCCTGTGAAAAGGACAGTGATCATCTTCTTTAAGTAAAAATAAAGCAAGTCAGAAATGTACTTTTTTCTTTTGAATATTAAAAATGTGTTGAATTCAATATATTTATCACTAGAGAGAATTGAGAAATTAATGAAATATTTGTATACCTTGTACTGAGTGTGACTTCAAGGATTCCAAAAATAATGGGACTACGTATATTCAGTAATCAAATGACAGTAAACTGATAATGTATTTAAAAACATGTATAAAAACTTGTATTTTGAGATCAAGCCATATTACATTGTTTTGTAAAAAAGCAAGAACTTTCATCTTCCCCAAGTTAAATACACAAAACATGC
This sequence comes from Anolis apletophallus, assembly GCA_030556195.1. Classification (NCBI taxonomy): domain Eukaryota; kingdom Metazoa; phylum Chordata; class Lepidosauria; order Squamata; family Anolidae; genus Anolis; species Anolis apletophallus. The sequence goes on along the minus strand of JARBWK010000008.1, from coordinate 38,181,041 downwards.
AACAAGTAGTTCTCATATCCGTCTCCTTGGCTTTATAGCTGGCTCTGTTTGACTGTTCATGGGCATCCCCTCAGATTGCTTTGGAGTCTGAACAGAAGTCACAACCTGGATTGGAAAGAAAAATCTAAGCTTAGTACGCTGAATACATTTATTTTGCAAGTGTTCTAGAGCAATTAATTAATTACACAGTAGAGAGCCTGGGGGGTTGATAGATAGCCTTTCAGGTCGTTTTCATCCCTGTGATCTTAAGTATGTTTAGATAATTTAGTGCTGTCTCTAAACGAAGCCATTTTTGTGTTAAAAATTACCCTGGGAGCCACAAAAAAAATCTAAACAGTGTAGTTTTCCCAGTTTCATTATAAATGCTACTCTCTCTGTACGTGTCCTGCTGCTACCCTTGACTTGTCACTGTATGGAATGAGAACATATATAGCCACTCCAACATTTTACTCAGCTTCCTGTTATTTCCACAAATATGCCTTCTGGGACAATAAGCATTGACAGCTTTCTCACGACAGTATTAGGTGAGAAGGAAAGGAGCTGAGGTCATGGTACATGAAAGGCAACTTTGAGTGGCAGCTCTCTTAAAATAGATTTGACTCATTACTTACAAGCTTTCAATTACTAATTTACAGAAAATTGACATAAATTGGTATTTTTGGGTCTAATATTTTTGCCATGTTTTAACTTGTTTTTGCTTCCATTTAACTGTCAGTCCTCAGATGATGAAAGGCTAAAAGCTGCTTCATTTAATAACCCTTTATATCTGAGATCAGATTTCCAAATCTATAACATTACGTGCACCACTTCAGTTACATGTGGAGTGCAGCCACATATTATTAGATGTCAACCATGCAGGTTTATTAGAGGGCAGGAGCAGCAAAAGGCACTATTGGGCATGCTGACGTCACTGGAAAAATGCACAGATGTCATACTGTTGATATTAACTATGATGCAAATGATTTATTGTATGAAATTGCTTAAAATGGAAATCTCTTGACCTGGGATTATTCCCAAGTAAATATGCACTACTAGGATGCAAATATTATAGCATAAATATATTTGCTATTTGCAACCAGAGTAGACCAACCAAGGCAATGGAACTTACATAAATGCTGATTACCAAAGTGCCCACTGATTTAAAATGGATTACTCTGATTTGTATAAACAATTGAATTTTACTCCTGAGTCTGGATAAAAACAATCTGATGCTTCAGTTTCAGAATCTGTATTATTCAGCAGAGCAACTCCTGATAACAAGTTTCATCCTAGAAACTGCATCCCTAATTATTTTTAAATCAATCTGAATATTTTACTTATTGAATTTATATCCCACTTTTTACCAAGATGGGATTTAAGGAAAGAGCAACTAATTAAAGAAAACAATCCATTCAAAAAGTTCTCTTAATTTGTACAGCATGAAAAACAAAATTCTAATTTCCTCAATGAGGAAAATGACTGTTAACACATCTTTAGAGTCAACATGGAAGAAATGTTTCCCTTCCAAGCAATCTCCATCGAATTTTACATGCACAATTCTTTTTTAAATATCCTGAGTTATTTATCATAACATACCTCCTTTAGTCTATTACGAATTAAGTTTGCTGAGGTGTTCAGTGAATCATCTTCCAAGTCTATCTTAGATGCTTCTGGTAACCTTGGGCCAATAATGATTTCTTTGCTACCACTGTCACTTCCAAGAAGGGCAAGTTTGTTGTCTTCATTTCGCCTCCGCTTTCGCTCTTGCAGCTGAGTTGTTCGAGGCATGAATCGGCCAAGTCCATTATCATACGGAGTCTTCCTTTGCAGGTTGCAGCAGGCTGATGTGTTGTGTATTTCCTGCTGCAGACTTTGAGTGACTGTTGAGCTGTGGTGGAAGTATTTGGGTCTTTTTGCACAGTCAGCAACATGCAGAGGTTCTACTAACACACTGTTACAATGCTCTCCTGAAGGAACCGCTATACTTTTCAATGACGGTTCATAGCAAGATTGATCATGTGGGTCATAAACATGCGTACGTGAATTCCAGTTACTAGTGGATGCCTCAGACGTATAAGATCCAGAAATGTCTAGTTGAAAACTCTTTTGAAAACTTGTAGTTGAAGCCTGTTTCCTCACCAGCAATTGCTCTTAAACAAAAGATAGCAGAAACTAACATTTAAATTGCCTATTATTCTACAAGTTGCTTTTATGCATACAGGTTCATTACAGTAGAATAGGTTGACATTAAGATTCAGAGTTGTTTCTTAACCTGGTGCTCACATTCTTCCCTATGAAAAATGGATATTATCTAAAATTACTGTGGTAATTTTTAAAAATTGGAAACAGGTTAAGAACATAAGAACATAAGAAGAGCCATGCTGAATCGGACCTCAGCCCATCTAGTCCAGCATTCTGTATCACACAGTGGCCCAACAGTTGTACACGGGGATCTCGAGCAGAAGGGAGGGCAAAACCCTAACCTGCTCCCGACCCCCCACAACCAGTACCCAGGGAAATCCTGCCTACCTCAACCAACTCCGAGGTGGCACTTGAATGTCCTTGGGCTGAATTGATCTAATATAAAAGCACTCAACATTTCAGAGATAGTTTAAAGCCAAAGATATATGTATTATCTCAACTTAATTAAAGTAACGCAAGAAAAGGAGTCTAAATGATATTGATAGTCATAATTACTTGAGGCTAATATCCGCATTATATCCAAATACGAAAACAAATAAATGTGATGATTCTAGAGCTCAGAAGAATTTGTAGTATAGTAAAGGTAAAGGTTTCCCCTTGACATTAAGTCTAGTCGTATCTGGCTCTGGAGGGTGGTGCTCATCTCCATTTCTAAGCTGAAGAGCTGGTGTTGTCTGTAGACACCTCCAAGGTCATGTGGCCAGCATGACTGCATGGAGCGCCGTCACCTTCCTGCCAAAGTAGTACCTATTGATCTACTTACATTTGCATATTTTCGAACTGCTAGGTTTGCAGAATCTGGAACTAACAGCGGAAGCTCACCCCGTTCCCAGGATTCAAACTGCTGACCTTTCAGTCAGCAAGTTCATCAGCTCAGCCGTATAAACCTCTGTGCCGCCAGGGGCTCCCTTTTGTAGTTTATAATCTCTAAATGCAAATTTACTACATGCCCAGATTTTTTCAGAAGGGAAGAAACCTAAGGCAGCCCCAATCCATTTTGCCAAGCATCATAAAATACTTTGAATATTTTTGGGGGATTTCCTTGCATTTACATACCCTAGACATCAAAATTTATCTCTAGGAGGATTATATTTGTAATCTACTGGACAGGGACCTTTACTCAATTGATCAGAATATTTCCAAAGACATACCCATTTCCAGAAATCATCTTCTGATTTTGAAAAATACGTTTTGGAGCATTAATCATCACAAGTCCTTAACCCTATTTAAAAAAATCCGGAAAATGAACTACCAAAAATCAGCCTGTTTTGCATTTCTTGGGGAGGCATATACCGTATTTTTCGCACCATAAGGGGAAAGGATGTTAAACAAAAAGGCGATAGTAAGCCTTTCCCTTGGAGATTCCAAGCAGTCCCGAGTAAGTTCTTAAACTTCTTTGACTCGCATAAAAATCTGTGAAAATGCTTCAGCTGTACCCCACAAAAAGGAAAATCAGCCTGTTTTGCAAGCCTTGCAAATGCTGGTTATTATATTATTTATATACCTGGGTCACATAAAAATTTATCGGATGGAAAGGGGACATGAGTGGAAAAAAAATTTAATGGAAAGGGGACAGGTCTAGAAGCAACCGCCCTGGTCTAGCCAAAAAAAAAACGCCACCTTTGTGTTACATGTGGTCCCTTGCATGTTTTGTCTGCCTTGTGTTAGGGAGAGCTAACCTCAGCTGCTACAGCCCTTAGGAACCATTTTCAAAAGTTTTTTTTAAGTGCAAAGAATCATTTCATGTCACCTTAAATTTGGTCCTGTGACCTGGTAGAAACCAGAATGACTAGGCATGAAGGATACGTACAACAGAGTCAAATACCATTTCTAGTCAGTGCCAAAAATATCTTTCTTGTTTAAAAAAAGATACTTCATATTATTCAAAAGATACATATGCCATAATTTTCCAGCCCTTGTTTTCCTCCTGTGTGAACCCAGTAGTTTACCACACAGCCATATATGTGGAAGGATACTGCAAAGATCCAGATTTTACTAGAATATACAAACCAACAAAACTTCCAAAGAAATGTATAGTTACAAACCTTTGTTACTGGTTGCCCTTGCTATATACTTCCTTCTGTCTTGTAGTTTCTCTCTAGTTTCTTGTACACTTTCGAATTCTGGAGCATAGCAGACATGCAGCAAACTGCCAAAGAAAGACCGTTCATCCAGCTTTCTTTTGGCTAACCTGAGAAAGGATGTCAACAATCAAAAACTACAGTTAATCATAATTTTTGTAATAAGAAATAGTTAAAATAATGAATGACATCACAGAAACAGCTTTGTTCATTTCACACAAGTATTATGGTGTTTGATGAAACACTCAGCATTAAACAGCCAAGGATTCTATGGGCAAATGAATACATGCCATCACCCCCAAATTAGAAATACCTTGCACTCTGTATTTTTTGAAACTTGATGAGGTAAACTTCTGTAAATTCTTCAGCCGGATAGTCATCTAATGGATGATATTCTTCAATGGCACCATACAAAGCAAATTGCTCCACTAATTCTTTCATAACGCCCAAGGCAGGGACTCCTTGTATTAAGAGATATCGAGATTCTAAATTGACAGTATACACCTGGAAAACATAGCCATGTTAATACTTATTCTGTTATAATGACATCAATCTCAAACATCGGCTTCTTTGAAATGTAAGTGTGAAAATTTATGTTGTTCGCAGGGGCAGAAAATGTGAGGCAAGTCATAAAGATTTTAGGAACATAACCTGGGTGTTCAAATTGTAAAGCACATGTTTTGTGCAACTAGTACAGCTAATTTGGAATATGCGACACTGAAAATGACTCAAACCCAACTTGTAAACGCACAATAATATCTAACATAAATTTTGAAAATAGTATTAGGTTACTGTAATAAGGTAAAGGTAAAGGTTTCCCCTGGACATTAAGTCTAGTCGAGTCCGACTTGGGCGGGGGATGTGCTCAACTCCATTTCTATGCCGAAGAGCCGGCATTGTCCGTAGGTGCCTCCAAGGTCATGTGGCTAGCATGACTGCATGGAGCACCATTACCTTACTGCTGAAGTGGTACCTATTAATCTACTCACACTTGCATGTCTTTGAACTGCAAGGTTGGAAGAAGCTGGGGCTAACAACGGAAACTCACCCATTCCCGCAGATTCAAACCGTCAACCTTCCAGTCAGCAAGTTCTTCAGTTTAGGCTATAGGACACATGACACAGAAGACAACAAAAGCAAGCCCCTCAAAACAATTTTTGCCAGGAAAACTATGATATTCTTTAGAATTGGCATAATAGAAAAATAACTTGAAGGTATAAGGCGACAATTCTAAACCTAATTGGAAACCACAGACCACCTATTACAATGCAGTCTGAGCCCTGCTACATGCACAACGGAGGACATTTTTACAGCAACACCAGAGGCACTCCCAAGTGACCAGCTAGTGGTCAAAGGACATTTAGTATAATGCCAAGTTTTTAAACTCTGTGTTTTTAATATATACAGTATATATACATTACAACTGTACCCTTATTTTGCCTCAGATATCTATATCTATCTTCTATCTATCTATCTATGTTCTATAATAAAGCAGAATGTTTGTATGTATGTTTGTATGTATATGGCAGCGTTCTGATTGGCTACCAGCCTCTAAAGTCCCACCCCATACATTCAAACATCATGATTGGTTGGCTACCAGCCTCTAAAAACCCACCCACTACATTCAAACATCATGATTGGTTGCCACTGAGGCAGAATTTGCTAAACCGCCTATGATTGGCCACTATTGCCTCATTGCTAAATTGCCTCTGATTGGCCACCATTGCCTCAAACACCATGACTGGTTGCCACAGAGTGAGCATTTGCTACACCGGCTCTGATTGGCCACCATTCCTGCTTCCCTATTCTCAAAGCTCAGACAGACACTACTTTACAAACAGGCTTCCTTTAGCTACTTTTACCAACTAGGCCTCGCCCTCCAAACACAGCAGCACTTCCTCCACTTGATTCTCCTGGCTAGCCTCACCCTGATTCCACAGTAAGACTTTTCTTATTTCTCCTGACTAGGCCCCTTAAAACAAAGAAAAAGACCACACTTGCCGCACAGCCCCCCCCCCCCCCAACACCCACTCTACATCCTGGTGCAGTTTGAGGGAGGGGGGCCCACGGATTATGGGACTTGAAGTACCCTCACTAACTTACTAAGACCACTGTGACCCTCATCCAATAACCAATACAGACCCAACTGCCCACACAGAGCCCCCGTGACCTGCTGCACTTTGGAGGAGGGAGCACCACGGATGATGGGGCTTGCAGTGCCTTCACTACTTCCATAATACCACTCCAACACCTTATAATGAAGGAGCAAGACCACACGTGGCAGACAGAGCCTCCATGACCCACTCTACATCCTGGTGCTGCTTGGACGAGGGTGGGCCACAGATGATGGGACTTGCAGTACGTTCAGTAATTTCATTATACCACTGCAACTCCCAATAATGATGGATCAAGGCCAAACTTGGCAGACAGAGCCTCCATGACCCACTCTACATCCTGATGCTGTTTCGAGATTACACCATGGACGATGGGACTCGCAGTGCATTCACTAACTTCCTGACACCACTGTGAACCACAGAAATAACTACTACACACCAACTAATACGTTTCTCAAAAAACCCAGGTACCCCCGGGTCCCCAAGCTAGTGATAAATAAGTATCAAGTAGTGTGATACAGCCCACAGCTAGACAACAAAACAGGTGACCCTTCAGCACTGAATCCTGATGCTGAGGTGGAGGCAGGTGGCATGATTCTTACCCAGACCTTAGATCAGGCTTGGGCAAACTTGGGCCCTCCAGGAGTCTTGGACTCCAACTCCCACAATTCCTAACAGCTTCAGGCCCTTTCCTTTCCCCCCTCTTCCGCTTAAGTGGCTGAGGGGGGAAAGGAAGGGGCCTGAGGCTGTTAGGAATTGTGGGAGTTGGAGTCCAAGACACTTAAGCTGGGGGGGAAAGGAAGGGGCCTGAGGCTGTTAGGAATTGTGGGAGTTGGAGTCCAAGACACTTAAGCAGCTGAGGGGGGAAAGGAAGGGGCCTGAGGCTGTTAGGAATTGTGGGAGTTGGAGTCCAAGACACTTAAGCGACTGAGGGGGGAAAGGAAGGGGCCTGAGGCTGTTAGGAATTGTGGGAGTTGAAGTCCAAGACACTTGAGCGACTGAGGGGGGAAAGGATGGGGCCTGAGGCTGTTAGGAATTGTGGGAGTTGGAGTCCAAGACACTTAAGCAGCTGAGGGGGAAAGGAAGGGGCCTGCGGCTGTTAGGAATTGTGGGAGTTGGAGTCCAAGACACTTAAGCGACTGAGGGGGGAAAGGAAGGGGCCTGCGGCTGTTAGGAATTGTGGGAGTTGGAGTCCAAGACACTTAAGCGACTGAAGGGGGAAAGGAAGGGGCCTGCGGCTGTTAGGAATTGTGGGAGTTGGAGATTAGTAAACATTACATTGAGAGATTAGGGGTGGAACCTCTTTCTCGGCATTACTTCTCGAACAAACATTCAGGAAGGACTCATCCCACACTTTTTACAAGTGCGTTGATGACTAAAAAGGCCAATCTGAGATAGGCAAGTTCGGTTGCAGAAAGCACAACAGAAAGTCTCCTTGGGTGATGTTGTTTCCAATTTGCGGTTCTTTCTGCATTATCGTTTCTCTTCGAGACCCATTCGCCATGTCTTCTTGAAAGAGGCCGCAGCATTGTGGATAGTGCGTCTCCATGCCTCCCGATGTGAGGCCAGGGTGGACCATTGTTGGTGATCAATCTGGCCGAGTCTGAGATGTTGTTTCAGGGAGTCCTTATATCTCTTTTTGGGGCGCCTCTCTTGCGCTGACCTGTGGCGAGTTCACCGTAGAGTAGTATCTTTGGGAGGCGGTGGTCCTCCATCCTAGAGACGTGCCCTGCCCAGCGCAGCTGTGTTTTCAATAGCATGGCCTCAATGCTGATGATCCCTGCTTGCTCAAGGACAGCAACATTCGTCACATAGTCGGTTCAGTGTATATTTAGGATTGTGCGAAGACAGCGCTGATGAAAGCGTTCGAGGAGTCGTAGGTGCTGGCGATAGGTGACCCATGTTTCAGACCCATAGAGGAGAATAGACAGTACGATAGCTCCGTACACACTGATTTTGGCGCTTTGCCTCAGGTGCTTGTTGCTCCAGGCTCTTTTGTGAAGCCTTCCAAATGCACTACATGCCTTTGCCAATCTGTGATCTATCTCTTTAAAGCCCTAAACGGTTCTGGTCCAACTTACCTGTCCGAACGCATCTCTCCCTATGAACCATCGAGATGTTGAAGATCATCCGGAGACAGGGCCGGTTCGTCCATTAGGCGGACTACGCAGGCGCGTAAGGCGACGTCACCCGGGAGGGGCGTCGCCACCCAGGAGGGGCGCCACCGCGCCAGCTCCACCCGCCGCGCCAGCTCCGCCCGCCGCCTGCGCGCGTTGCCCGCCGTTGCGCTGGCTAGGCCTCCGCAGCTGGCTCTGTGAGCTTTGCGGTGCCGCCGCCCGGCCAGGCCTTTGTTAGGCCGGCCGCGCCTCTGCATGCGCAGAAGCTTCTAGAGGCGCTACATCGCCTGTAGGAGCTTTTGCGCATGCGCGAAAAAGCTCTGCGCATGCGTACTGGCTCTAGAGCGCACCTCCCGCTTTGGAGCCAGTGCGCATGTGCGCAGTTTCGCACATCTGCACTAGGCTCCAGAGCGGGAGGCGCGCTCTGGAGCCAGTGTGTGTGCGCACAGATTGGCGCATGCGCACTGGGCTCCCCTGGAGCAACGGGGGGGCACAAAAAAAAATTTCCGCGTGCCCCCCGGGAACAGGTAGGTCCGCCCCTGTCCGGAGAGGCCCTGCTTTCGGTCCCGCCTGCTTCGCGAGGACGAGAGACAGGGCCTTCTCAGTGGTGGCTCCTCGGCTTTGGAACGCCCTTCCTAGTGACATCAGATCATTCAGGACCATGGATTGCCCAGGCCTACTTAGTAATACACCGTTATGGCGTTTGTAGTCTTGCGTGAGAGATAAAAACTCAATTCTAGTGCCAACTACAACTCCCATGATTCTATTAGCCTTGAAGCCATGGCAACCACAGCGGTGCCAAACCGCTCCAACGCTTCGGTGTGGCTGTGCGCGCAGAATGGATGGCGCTTCACTCACCTTCACTGCGCGGGGACGGCGGCCCTCGCGATACTTGGCCCGCGAGGCGCAGATGCCCAGCTGCGCGTGGTGCTGATGGGCAGCCCCGACTTCGCCGCCTCCGCTCGCCTCAGCCACCGCCGCCATTTTCCCCTCGCTTCTTCACTCGCTTCTTCCGCCCGTCCTCAACAACCAATCCGGTGACCAGCTTGCGTTGATCCCGCCCCCCCCCCGAGGCGAGGGTTCTCATTGGAGGAAAGAACTCGCGCCTCAGCCAATCAATAGCGAGGAGTAGGAGCCCGTTCGAAACATCCCCTGTTCCTTCAATCCTATCATAGGCAACCAATCCGATGGCCCGCTTTCATTGGCTCCTCCCCCAAAGCGGAGCAAAGCCAATGAAAATAGACAAAAAAATTGCCCTCCAACCAATCACAAGCGACGGGTCCGCTGGATGTCATTGGCCCGAGCGGAGAAGCCGGAAGAGGACTTAGTAGTGAGACACCCAGCGGTGCGTGGAGTCGGGGCTCCGAGAGGCCCGCCATGTGGGGGGCGGGCGGGCCTGGGGTGGCCGCCGCCGCAGCCACTGCCTCCTTGAGCGGCGCCCGGGACTGCTTCCTGCACCTGCCGCCTGGCTTGGCTTCCAGCCTCCGTCTGCAGCAGGTACAGGAGGGCAGGGCGGCTGCATCCGGGCCTCGGCCTTCCCTGTCCCTGAGGTGACACCCGGGCCTCTCTTTTGGGCGGCCTCCTCCCTGGCTTGGCACCTCGTTGCCGTGGCAACAGGAAAGGCCTAGCAGTGATCCTGGCCTCTTCGTAGAGAGCTTTCCTTTCCTACGGACAGCAACTCTTTAGCAGGCCTGCCTGGGCGAAGTTGGGCCCTTGGGGTGTTTGGGACTTCATCTCCCACCATTCCTAACAGCCTCAGGCCCTTTCCTTTCCCCCCTCAGGCGCTTAAGCGCCTGAGGGGGGAAAGGAAAGAGCCTGAGGCTGTTAGGAATGGTGGGAGATGAAGTCCCAAACACCCCAAGGGCCCAACTTCGCCCAGGCCCACCTTAGAGTATTCCATGCTCATGCTTTACTAGCTATACTTGTCACGATGCACGGACTTGACCGGCCCCTTAATCACACACACAGAGACGGACTGAAGGCTAACTATTTTATTGAATATATAGAAACAGTTCAAAAGGAATATTGTCCATAAAAATAGCAAAAGCAATCCAAAGGTTGAAAGCAATCAATTGTCCAAAAGCAACTTGGTAAATAATCCAAAAGCTTAGCAAAGCTCCGCGCAGCAATGCGGATTCAGGAACAAGGTAAGATACAAGATGCAAGGTAAGACTTGGTGGCCACTAGCCAGCTTAGCTCCGTGGACCCACTTCGCTACACGTCTACCCAGAAGAGATGTGGCCGAAGTACTGGGGATTCGTTCCCACGGATCCTATACTTAATCTTTCGGCCGAGGTCCCCGGCGCCTAGGCTTCGGCTGTCTCCACCCTGCTGACGGACCTCGGCCTGTCTAGGCTGTGGTACCATCCCCTTCTGCTAGACTCGATGCTCGTCTCCTATCAAAGGTTCGGCCTTGTCTCCCAGCACCTGGGTCTCTATCTCCATGAGAGCTCTCCTCCCTAGAATCTTCCCAGCCGCTCTTCCATGTTTTCACTCACAGGATCCTGTGAGCCTCTCCCACCCGGCCGTTCATAACTTTCGCTATCACTGCTTTCCATTTGCACCTGGTTATCTATGTCTTCGTAAGGGTCAAACCAACCTTCATCCCAAGCCAAGCTTTCAGTGGGAGAAAGAGGCCCAGTGATGGGAAACGCTCCTTCTGGTAACCCTTCCAAATCCTCTTCAGAATCTATCTCTGCAAGTGCAGGCCCTAATGCTAATGGAACCCCCGGTGCTGTTCCCTGGCCCCCAGGCACAAATGAGAACTGCTGTGCTACAATACTACACTGAGCAATGCAGTTCTCTAACACAGTGTTTCCCAACCGTTTTTTTGAGCCGCGGCACACTTTTTACATTTACAAAATCCTGGGGCACACCACCAACCAAAATGACACTCTAACACCATTGTGTTTTGGACTACAACTCCCACAATTCCTAACAGCCTACCGGCTCCTGTAAGGAGGGCAGCAACGTGTCGGGCTCCGTCTTCCAGACACTGTGGAGCACACCTGGGCGACGTAGAGGCGCAGCTTGGCCTCGCGGGTGCCCTGAGTCTGGAAGTGGCCGATGCTGCGGGCACTGCGGGAAGTCGGCCAGGAGCTGGCAGAAGCGGGGCCGGGGGCCGCTCGCCCACCAGCCGCGAGGCCTCCTTCTGCAGCAGCGCGAAGTGCTCCAGCACCGCCGGGCAGCTGATGAACAGCCGCAGCCTGCCCTGGATGTAGTCCAACACGGCGGTGTCCAGGCCTGAGGGGAGGCAGAACGAGGCCGAGGCTGGGCCTTCTCCTCCCGCGCTGCGGAGCAAGGCCAGCATCAGGTCTCGCGTGAAGAAGGCGGCGCGGTGGTGGTGGGCATAGGCCTCGAGCACTTGCTGCCCCATCTGCCGCTGGAAGGGGTTGGGCCCTTGCAGGATGAGCCGGGTGCTGAGCTTGAACATGGCCGGGCACTGCAGCTCGCTCAGCGGCGCCTCCGCAAACTCCACCACCCGCCGCACGATCACGCGCTTCAGCGGGAGCGGGTGTGTGGAGCTCACCAGGCCCTCCAGGATCTTCTCCATGGCCAGGCCTCGCCTCCTAACCCTCCTTGGCCGGCCGCCCGGCACCTCAACATCACAGCAGGAGGAGGAGGGGGGAAGAGAGGGGGAGGCTTTCTCACGGCACAGCAGATGATCCCAAACGGAACACTACTATGCGGTTGGGAAACACTGCTCTAACATTTCAAAAAATAAGCCACACTAGTTCTATAACAGGGCTGTCCAACTGGCGGCCCTGGGGCCGTACACGGCCCCCCAGCCTGTTGGCTCCGGCCCCAGCTATGCCCCCGGCCGCCATTTTTAAAAAAAAAAAAAAAATTTTTTTTAAATGGCGGCCGGGGGGGGGGAGGGGAGGCGGGGCAGGGAGGAGGAAGTGAGCCAGCTCCTCCTCCCTGCACCGCCCCCGAGGGAAGGAGAAGCCATGGAGGGCTCCCTTGGCTTTGCCTTCCCTTCTAAAGGTCACGCCAGCCTCAGAAGCCGAAATCGCCGCTTCTGAGGCTGGCGTGACACTTTAGGAGGAGGGACCGGGGTGGGGTGGGGCCGGGCTGGGGCGGGGCCGGGGCAGAGCTGCCCCCCCCCCAGGTCTTCAGTGACTGGAAGTCCGGCCCTAGGTCCAGTAGTAGTTGGACAGCACTGTTCTATAATATTGTTATTGATTCAGTGGAAAGTCTTAGTCCAAAACAAAGGACCATTAAGTTCCCAATCTTTCAAGAGGACCGTTGCCACCAGAACAACCAATTCCAATTGAATCCAGACCATTGAATCCAGACCATTGAATCCAGTCCTATGGCCAAATAGGATATAGGGTTACAGCCTGTATTGGATGGGCTTGCACTCCCCTTGAAGACGCAGGTGCGCAGCTTGTGAGTTATCCTGGATTCAGGGCTGGCCAGGGGAGCATTCCCACAATTAAAACTTGTGCACCAGTTGCGCCCCTACCTTGGGAAGTCAGACCTGGCCCGGGTGGCCCATACTGTTGTTACATCTCGTATAGACTACTGCAACACGCTCTTTAAATATGACTCAGAAGTTTCAATTAGCCCACTGATTCTCAAAGTGGGTGGTACCACCCCCTGGTGGGCGGTGAGGCTATCCAAGGGGGCGGTGGGAGGCTCAGGGGAATTTGGTGGGCGGTGAACCCCTTTAAGGGGGCGGTAAACAATTGGCCATGTAGGAGGGGTCGCGCGGCCCTCTTCTTTGGCCTCGTCCCCTTCGCTTTGACCGATTAGATATTTGGATTAGAATTCGTAAGAGTAGCAAAATTATTTATGAAGTAGCAACGAAAATATGGTTGGGGGGTCACCACAACATGAGGAACCTTATTTAGGGGTCATGGCATTAGAAAGGTTGAGAACCACTGCATTAGTACATATATTTTCTGTTTAATTGCTATTAATTTTTTTTAGAAGATAATTTCTAGGGGGGCAGTGAGAAAAAATTCTGGAAAGAGGACGGTAGGTCAAAAAAGTTTGGGAACCACATAATTAGCCCAACGAGAAGTAGCCAGATTCCTAACTGGGACAGTGTACATAGAGAGGACATCCTTCCTGTTGCGTCAGCTCCACTGGCTGCCGGTTTTATCCCGAGCCCGATTCAAAGAGCTGGTCTTGGCCTATAAAGCCCTAAACAGTTCTGGTCCAACTTACCTGTCTGAATAAGCCAACAACTTACCTATGATCCTGTGCCGTCACTCCCGGGCTATCAATGCCTTGTGAAAAGGCAAGGACGTGGTCTGTCTATCCCAGGGGATCGCTTTTTTGCCTCCCTTTAAAGGCTCAGGCCTTCAAGGACCAAGCTGCACACTTTGGTTAACTGAAATGCTTTATTTTCCAATATACGAGTTAATTTCACTCAAGGATTTTACTTAATTTTCCCAAAATAACAACTGGTGACATAGTCCCCAAAATGAGGTAGAAAAGTTATTACTTTAAGTTCCTTTTACTGTTTTTGGTCCGTGAAGCTATAGCGGAAAAGCTCTCTTGAGTCCTTTCTCTTCCAATGGATTTGAGGTAGGAACACTTGCAGCCCCAATCAGATGGTCAAACTTGAGGCCAGACGACTGGTTTTGAGGCGCTTGGAACTCAGTTACTCAGCCTTCCGATATGCTGAGCCTTCTGGTTGAATTCCAAGGAAATCAGACTGGTATTGAAGGATGGCCTGACCAAGGGCCTGGTCTGGCGAACCTTTAGATACATCCTTACAGGTGGGGTCCTGGTAGTCTATAGAATGTAAAAGTAGCTTGTTCCCCCAGATCCCTGGAAAAAGGGGGGTGGAAAAAACTCAATTGGGCTTTGTTAATTATGATTGGCAGGTGCTAAGGACCAATCAGTGCAACTAAATCGCTTGCAAACTGTGCAGGCTGTAAAATACACTTTAACAATGCAAACCTTTAAGAACTCAAGATTTTCTATGCAGGTGGCGCTCACCGCACTGTCACAGAGCCAACAAGAGCTTTAAGATCAGCTGGGGATCTTTTTAAAAAGCTTTGTATAGATTAGGGAACCCCTGTAGTGTTTGTTTTGCTCTCTGTGCCCTGGTTCAGAAGATTTCACCTCACTTTCTGTCCCTGTGGCAATTGTATTTTGGAAAAAAATGGCTTGTTGTGGAAACAAGGATTGGTGATAGAGCTTCAGTGGAGATACCATTTATTTATTTACTATTTACTATATTTCTATACTGCCCTTCTCAGCCCGAGGGCGACTCAGGGCAGTTTACAAAATGGCACAAATTCAATACCATGATAATATAAAAACAGTTAAAAGCATATACCATACATAAAATTCCATCAGCTATAACATCAATAAAAGCATAAATCCTCGCATCTCATTACAAAAATCATTATCCGATCACAATTGTCCAGTCGTTCAGAGGTCAAGAAGTTATATGCTACACTGCATTTGAAAAAGCCTGCTCACAAAGCCAGGTTTTGATTTTTTTATGAAATATTAAGAGGGAGGGGGCCGATCTAATGTCCCTAGGGAGGGCATTCCCCATGATAACTTTCAGGAGTGAGGGGGAGATTTCTCTCACTGTTGTCTCACCCTCATTTCTAACTATGAGTCTTTTGTAAGTTGGATATTTGTAACTCAGGGACTCCTGTATTCCAATGAAAGGATCGGAGACAGGCACATATATCTTTGTGTGCATAAATCTGCTTCCTCTGGTGAAAGTGATGGGGATCTCATTGACAGAAATAATATGCAAGGAAAAGGTTCAGAGAAAACAAGGAAGCAGAAACTTCTGGAACATTAACATGCTCTGGGAAATGTCAATACTCTATAGATAACAATTCATAGACTCAATAAATTACATCAGTACCGTGTCTGAAGTCACACATTGAAAGCCAGACAGAGAATAATGAGTGAGGCATGTTGTTAATCTCCCTCTCTTTTCTCTCATTTAAAATGGAATGAATAGGATCATGCTGTGAAAACTTCATGGGACAATCAGACTGTGTTCCTGGGCTGGACAGAAATCAGGCATTGTCGTCAGTGTAGTGGCAACATTGTTGAAATAAACAGACAACTAGCAGAGAAACTTGGCATCAAAGATGGGCAACAGGTTTGAAATTCAGAATATTAAATTTTGCAAGCTTGAATACTATCAGTTGCTTTATCTAAGATCAGTTTACATGGCCTTGCTTCAGAAAATCTAAATAATAGTGTAAAGAATTAATTCAAAACAGAAAATAAAGAAATGAATAAATAACCTTGAAAATTGACCTGTATGTTCATTTGTTCTTTTTATTCATATGTATGTCTTTCTCATTTTGTACCCATTAAATATTCAGGCTCCAAACTGGAGATCCTTCTATACAATAATAACATGTGCAGTTGTATCTGTTTACAAGAATTTCAGTGGCAAACAGTGCTTGCTGCTAGCTTTGAAATTTATGATCATATGTAATGGGGGACAGTAATAAAGGGAAGTAATGTCCATTCCATCCTTGAAGATCAGAACAGATAGCATTTAGTTGAAACTTATTTATACAGGCCTGAAAAGTCTCCCACACCTTGCCCCAATCCAGAAAGAAATAAGAAGTGTTGAAATCTGTTCCCATGAATGAATTATCCCTGTTCTGTATCAGGGTAATTTCTCCATAATGCAGGGGCATATGAGCAAGAAAAAGAGGAAATATCCTAAAGGTTCTAGTCATGTATTCTACAGTGTTGTAAGGTTAATTACAAATTGATTTTCAAACCAAGGAAGACTTCTACATTTTCCAAGTTTGATGGGGGGAGGCGGAAGAAACACTCTTAGAAAATAAATAAGCCACAATCAATGGTGCCAGCACAGGTCTAGCCTGACAAGTACTTGTAGTTTATCCCCATTGCCAGCATCTTGGTCTTTCCTCGAAAGGTCTTATCTATTCAAAGTGATACTATTGGCTGAACTTTGTTATTTCTGCACAGATTGACAGCATTTTTTTTCATCAAAACATTTATCTGCTAGGTATTCCTCCAGCCTTGTTCCCAAGTTTTGTCCTGTCAGCAAGTAGAAGTGGAACCACTCTCTGCAGATTATTGGGAAATATTGGTAATACCATTATTTCTTTTTTTTTAGATTTCTTAATAATTTTTAAAACAGTCTAGTGCACTTCATTTTCATCCCTCTCTTCTCAACCTAATATTTGCTGTGTACAAGAATTCCCTATTATTCAAATCCAACTTTGTGTGCAAACACAGGTGAGGTTTAATATTGAATATTTCCTATTTTTCCCTTAAATGATTGTAGGAACTGTATGCTTCTTCACTTGAAAGCCATCTTCTTGACCAAATTCGAATTGTATTTCCTAAGGCTATCTTCCCAGTGTGGGTTGAACAGCACACTTGTATATATATCCAGATTGGTAAGTCTCCATGCTCACCTTTCTATATAATAAAAAGAATAATCATAGTTAGCTTGTATAGTAATGTTTTCTCCCTTTAATTTCAGTTGCACTAAAACCAGCTGCTCTTTATGGGAGACTTGAACCTCGAACAGAGCTTTTTGTTCGGCCTAAACCACGTGAGCTGGGAGAACGCCCCATCGTGGGTCCTACTGACAAAAATGACATTTTACAGGACAGTGTTCCTAAAACCACATTAGATCCAAGAGAAGCTACCAAAGAACTGGGTGCCAAAGAACCTAATTTAAATATGGACGTTCATGAGCATAAGCCAGAGACAAAAGCATCACTAGGGGGAAATTTCCTGCCAAATATATGGAATTTTATTGGGAGTATTTTCTCTTATCCCTCAGACAAGAAACAGGACACTTCCTGTGGTACTGGTGACCTGAATTCTGTCAAAGACAGCCTGTTGAACTTGATTCATATGGATTCTGTATTCAGAGTATGCAACGTTCTGCCCCCCAGTATACAAACTGCATTGGCAGCATCTACATTTCAGAAATGTAACACGATTCATGTTTTTCCATGGCACCTAGAATTCCCTTCTTTAGACAACAATATTAAAGTGTCTTATGGGAAGATGAGTAAATTGCCCTCTCCAACACAACAGCATCAAGAATCAAATCAGAATCTAATATCGAATAAAGAAAAGCAGCTGATCAATGCAAAAGATCAAAAGCAGCCCAGCATCAGTAAAAGTCAAGAATCCAATGAAATTATTGTCATACAAATAATATGGAGTGGATTTGAGGACCTAAAAAGTTCCATAATGTGCAATAACAACGTGGAGCAATTGCATATTGGAAGAGTTTGGGTTAGTCTCGTTTCAGAAACCTGCAGAAGATTTACATCAGGTTAAATGTGGAAAATGTTCTTTCTGCTTAATATTAAAGTTTTAAATGCCTTCCCAGAGATCTAAGATTTATGGCTGGATTCGCCAGTCCAGTGCCCCCAAGCAGCCCTCAGCTTCTCACAACCCATCCTTTGGAAATAGAAAGGGACCAACATTAGCCGTGAAAAGTATACACAGTTGAGAGAGGGCCTGAGAAAATTCACTTATTCACTTTACTTTGTTGTGAATTTGTAGTTATCTGTAAACATATTTTTTTTGTGTCAGGTACAGCTTGAGAAACTGCAAGTCGCTTCTGGTGTGAGAGAATTGGCTGTCTGCAAGGACGTTGCCCAGAGGACGCTTAGAGGTTTTACCATCCTGTGGGAGGCTTCTCTCATGTCCTCGCATGGGAAGCTGGAGCTGCCAGATGGTAGCTCACCCCACTCCCCAGATTAGAACCGCCAACCTTTCAGTCAGCAGTCCTGCCGGCGCAAATTATCAAACATAATTTGACATATACTTTTGATTAACCGAAGGGTTGTATTCTCACACCCACCTCCACAAGTTTCCAGGCAAATGTTGATACTTCAAACATTGTTGGAGTCTTTAAATGTATACAGTTAAATTTTTCTTCAAATTCGGTACTGGAAGGAATGTCTCGGTGGAATTTGTAGAATGTTCTTAAGTGTGTGTCCTTTCACAAATCTTGTTTTTGTATTACAGATACCTGAACAGTTGAGAAAGAAACTACAAATAGAAATGCATGCAGCTGTCAGAATATCCTCAGTGAATTCAGACCCTAAAACTCCAACATATCTTAGACTGCATCCCGAAAGGAGCTTAGTGAGTTTATAGTTTGATTTGCCAAGCTGGTTTTAGTGTCTTGTCTGTTTATAGTTAAGGAAATTCATGTTTCGTTAACATTTGTTTGACTAATCTTATTGCTAAAGAATAATTAATCTGTGCTTAGTAAGACGTCAGGTAATGAGTTACCTTAGTTCTTGGTTTTTTGAACAAATATCTGTTGTGTAAAAAGATTCAGAAGATTTATTTCACCAACTATCATTTCATCCCTGCTTTTTAGAATGAAGATATTGGTGAAGATGATATTAAAAAGGCCTTTACTTTGTGGCTACAGGATTACATCAACATTCCTTTGATTATAGGAAACACAAGCTATATACAGTTAGCTCTAAAAGAAGGTGAGAAAAACACTAAACATCTCAGCTTAGATCATCTTTCATACCCGCCTGCTTTTTATTTTGCCTTGCTGTAAGAGCATTATAGACAGCGTATAGTCCCTTTCAGCTGTATTCATTCTCTTTCCCCTACTTTTCCATATTCTCTTGTGTTACATCTTGGAACTGAAATTGATGTAAATGGCCTTGTTACCCATTGAGTATACAAGTTACTCAGTATAATAAGAATGCAGCAAAATAAACACACATGATGCAGAGAGAGGCACAAAACTTAAGCAAAAAAATCTTAAGCAAATAATGTGACACTTATATTTTGTTTTCAGTAAGCATTCTTTTTTTTTATAATGTAATTTTTTATTGCTTTTCCAACAAAATAACACATTGAAGCCATTAGGTAAATGGGGTGGGGGGGGGTGCAGGATTGAACATAAGGATTGTACACATAAACATACAAATACAGATAAAAAGAAGGCTTCCTAAAGCCTCTCCGTTACCGTTATTCCGTTCCTTGTCCATCTTATAGCTTCAATGTAATACAGTAGAGTTATTCTTTATTAAACACTTTCAAAGATCATTTAGCTCTACCATAAATTTACTTCCTTTGTTTTGTATATATTTTTTGAGGTTGGACCAGTCCGTTGTTTCCGTATTGTTATTCATTCGACGCCAAGGCGTCCATTTGTATCATATCTAGGTTTTTATTGTCCAGTCCTCCTTGGTGGGTGTGGCTTCTTGTTTCCAGAGTCTTGCCAGGGTGATTCTTGCGCATGCACTCAGAAGGAAGAGCATCCTGTCTTGGTTCTCCGTGAGGTTTGTATTTGTTATCCCTAGGAGATAGCACCGTGGGTCTAACTCAAATTTGGCTTCTATTATCTTTTGTGTTTCATTATGTATGTATTTCCAGTATCTTTGCAGTCATTTGCAGCCCCACCACTGGTGGAAATAGGTACCTATCTCTTTACCACACTTCCAACATCTGTTGGAGGTCCTCTTATTGAATTTAGCAATTTTTTCAGGATAGAGGTGCCACCTGTACTGCATTTTAAGCCAGTTCTCAGTTATTTCCGTTGCCTTAAAATATTTTAGTTTTTTTGTCCATATCTCTTCCCATTGGTGAAGGAAGATCGTTTGCCCGCAGTCCTTGGCCCACTTAATGTGGCTTTCCTTTACTGGTTCTTCCTCTGTTGCCCATTTTAATAGCAATTTGTACATTAAGCTGATATTTTTCTTCCCCTTTTTTGCTATGGGTTCCCATGTTATGTCTTCCATGAATCCTAACTTACTGTCTATCTTGTACCTATCATAAATCTGATAGTACTGAAACCAGGTTAACTTGGGATGAATCTGTCGTAGCTCCTCTATTGACTTAATTTCCCATTCCTTTTGCACTGATTTCTTTAGCAGTTGTCTGTAAGTTAGCCATGTTCCATCCGCCAACTCCTTCTTATGGAAGGCTTCCGTCGGGGATACCCAGAGTGGAGTATATCTGAACATCCTTTCTTTATATTTGTCCCAAGTTCTGCTAAGCGCTGCTCTAATATAATGGTGTCCAAAGTTTTTTTCTATTTTTTTCCTATCGTACCAGACGTACGCGTGCCAACCTGCTCTCAGGTCGTGCCCTTCTAGTGTTAGCGAACGGTGGTTTTGCAATAGTATCCAATCTCTGATTGCCACGAGATTACATGCTTCAGTAAGCATTCTTCATGGCTTAGCCAAGTGAGCCGCATACGAAGTGCTGGGAAAAATGCTTCTGAGCAGTTTAATGAGAGAGAAATTGCTTTACAGTTATTATATGATATCAAAGTCGGCCCTTAGTATCCGCAGTGGTTTGATTCCAGAAGCATCTGTGGGGAATTTAGAGCTTTGTGAATTTCAAATTCTCCCTAACATACCTTGCAAATGCATACAATTTTAAAGTAATTATATATCCAAAAACATACTTATGTGAATGTCCTCTCACCATTTTTTCTTCAGTAGCACTTCTTTTTCCCTTTTTCTTTTGCCGCCTGCTTTTTTCCATTGTGAAATAATACTTTTTAAAAGACAGGAAAAGTATGACAAGGAAAACAATGTCCTTAGGTGTTGTTGCCAGCATATTGTTACTCCATTGTGAAAATGAACTTGATTTTTTAAAAATGTTGCTCATTAATCAGATCAATTTAATTGAGGAAACTCAAATCAGTTATTTAATCCTTAATGTCATATATTGAGGTAAATATGCTTGCTGGGAAAAATGTGACCCTTTTATGTGGGAAACGGTTTATAGTGAAAGCATCATAAGCTTCAACTGCTAAAGAGAAAAGGATCATTTTTACTATTTTATTTTAGTAACATCAGATGAGACTAATGTTGAAGAACCTCACCCTTAACGTCTTCAAATTGGATCTCACCAATTTGTGATTAAAGTTTCTGATACTAAAAAGGCTTTTATTGACAGACCATAACCCCTTTCTAGATTGTATTATAGGTTGTTTTCATACAATACAAAATGTGGAAAGTCGTAAAATCTGGCATTTCACTTTCCGACACAGGCAAATTAATATAATGCCTTTTGTGTTCTGAAAGGTAAGGAAGATTTTGTCCTCAGTGTAGTCGCTTCTGAAGAGGAAAAGGCAAAGGAAACTTTCATCTTGAGTCCTAGTTTGCTGCAGAAGGCCAATATACAAGTAAATATCACTTTTTTCAGGTATCCAATAGTTTAAATCATTTTATTCTTTGGATTTATTTCATGTCAGCTCTTCTTGCCTTTTTGTATGAAGCATTGTGGGGAAATTCTAAGAGCATTCTCTGTTTAAATTCAATCACAATTTTGAATGATGAGATCTCTTAGGCTTTCAAAGAAGGAATTGTGAAGTAGCTCTCCCACTACTCTCAAAATAACTTTCCAACCATCTCTTTTTAGGGTGAAATATTTATATTTTCTAATATGCAGGTTTTTTAATAGCTTTAATCACAATATAATTGAAAAGCTGAAAATTTTATAGTCCAGAGGGATTTGTAATACAGTGTGAAATGTGAAAGTCATCATGTAGTAACTTTAGATGTAGTATTGGATTCTTTCTGTGTCTTATTATTTAAATTTGTTGACAGATTTCGCTTCAGGGAAAACTTGTTAATCTCACCTGTTTTTTGGGATGCAGATTTCTTTCTTCCATGACATTTCCTGCTGTTTGAACCTAGCCTAATATTATGTCCCAACATCTGATTAAGTGTGATCTTTACTAGTCAGTATCACCCCAGCAACCACACTGTAGTAGTGCAATCCTGTATGTTTCCCCAGTCAGTAAGTTTCATTAAGGGTAATAAAGCTTAACAGAATTTCTAGAGAAATAAATACAAGATTATAGCTCAAAAAGCTTATATCTAATTAATTTATTCATGTCTGAATAGTAACCTATGTTCTTTTATACAGGTTTTAGTAAAGCCAGTGACTTCAGTAAGCAGTGGTGGTAGTGAACAGTCTTTTGACAAGTTTATTCCACAGCTCGGCCTTAATTCTTTGGGGTAAGACATTGTTACAGTACCATAAACCAGAAAAGGTCAACTATTTTTTTTAAAATGTGGGAATTGTAAGAATTTTGAAAAATGCAGTAAAAGGACATTGAACAATGTAATTATTCAGAGCTTTATAGTTAAACAGGTCATCCTGGAGGTCATCCTGCCCACTCAAGGTTTAAACACACAGTTAGTTTTAATCAGACAAAGTTAGGCAAAATCAGAAGCAACAATGAGTCTGATTCTTCCAAGATAGCATACACAAATACTAGATTGGCATAAAGGTACAAGCACCTTCTGTTACAATGTGTGCACATCTCGTTGTTTTATCTGAACAGTTTCATATGTACAGTGGCTACAGTGAAGAGGTTATTAGGTTGCAGCAGCATTTTTACACATTCTAATAAATATTATTTGGTTTTGCCATAGCCACAAATGAGCAGAATTGGGCTCTTAAGTTAGATTCCACTAGAAAGTTATTTTAGACTTCTTTGTGCTCAAAAGTATTCCTGAATAGTCACCCTTCTCTTATATATTATTTGATTTTATTAGGATGAAAAAAGTGACTTCTCAATTTTGCTAACATTTCCTTTGCAGAGGAGTCGATAACCTGGGAGCCTCCTCTTTCAAGCACCTATCGCACAGCCTTTTGGGCCGACCACTGTCTCGAAAGCTTGCCCCCATATCGGCAGGACTACGCAGCGGAGGTATCTTGATCACTGGAGCAAAGGTAAATATCTGACACTTCTTGGTATCCAAAAATATGTTGATTTCTATTACTTTTCTTTCTTTTTGTTTACAATATTTTTATTGTTTCAACTTTACAATATCTTGCTTACACTTAGTTTTCATTGGTGCTCATATTTTACACACTTCATTTCCATGTGACATTGCTTTTATCTGCACCCTGTCTTTTTATTCTTCCTTCTCTTTAAAAAATGGAAAAGCAAAATTTGGGGGGGAGAGAGAGATAGGTGACCTCTGGTCTAACCCAGTCTAGTCACAAAGAAAGCTAATATTGTATGCTTCACCCTCTAGACCTCTCTTTACTAACTCTTTTCTTATAACAATATCAACCAAAAAAAACCCCTTTAATTTATTATTCAAAACTCAGAATTGGCAAGCCCTTCTCTTCTTCGTACAAAAGTGGATAAAAGATTTCCAGTCTTTAAAAAGGGGTTTTAACGTCCCTTCTTTTAGTAGACATGTTAGTTTATCCATTTCAGCAAAGTCCATCATTTTTATTATCCACTCCTCAATTGTTGGTATTGTTGTACCCTTCCATTTCTGTACATAGAGTAGTCTGGCTGCTATGGTCATATATTGCAATTTTCTATTACTTTTCCATTTTATATGACACAGTATATTGTTGCTAATATATTCCACTAAAAATACCTGACACATATTTGTTTCTGCTGTTACTGCAGACTATTTTAAATAGTGCAGTGCTTTAATTGATTAAATACATTTGCTTTATTTACTTACCTAAAGAAACATAACCTTCTTGTGATGGTATGTAGCAAGTAATTCCCAGAGTGTCTTGAAGAAAACCAAATGTTTCAGACCTTTTCCTCATTTCATGAAAATAGTGGGGCAATGTTTTACAAAATAAGGGTGTGCTTGTGTGAGGACCAGTAGTTCTGAAATAGATGCAGATGAGAAATCCACAGTTTTGATATCTCATTGCCTTTTCCCAACTGGCTTCTGTCCTGTTGTTCAGTTCCTCCCTTTGCAGCAGCCAGAATGTTTCCGTTTTCTTCCTCCCTTCGTTGTTTCTTTATTTGTGTACATCTCCTTTCCTTCCTGCCTTTAACATATGTGCATCTTCATCAACATTCTCCCTGTGTATTTTTATTAGAAATCCCACATTAAAAATCCCACCTTATTAACACTTGCCCATCCCATTTTTCTCCGAACTCCTAGTTTCTGAAGAAGGTTTGGTTTGCTGGCTAAGATTTGCTGGCAGGAAAAGCTAAAAAGTGGGCAAAGAACAGAATGGGGCGAGAGAAGGGCTGAGTTATGTCATAGCCATAATGCAAGTATATAGTTTGGACAGGGCAAAGGGGATCCAAACTAATTTCCAGTGAGATTGGTTTTGATTCAGCACAGCTTTAATTCGGCTCCAGACCTTAGTAATGCTCTGGTGAGTTTCTGCAGCTAAGAATAGAGCTTGAGGAATTCAACGTCTTTCTGCCACTGCTTTCTGGCATTTATTTTCATAGGAACAGTACTTTCATTCAAAGTGTGATTTGTGAATGTTCTAGTCTGAATTTATTTTTCAGGGAAGTGGCAAGTCAACTCTAGCGAAGGCTATCTGCAAAGAAGCATACAATAAACTGGATGCCCATGTGGAAGTAGTTGATTGCAAACCTTTAAGAGGTATGTATACAACTGTGTGTTTTCAGTATACAAAATAGTTTACTATTTTAGCACTATCCTTTATCCAAACATCTGTGAAGAGTTGGTATATATTGCAGTCATGTCTTGTCCAAGGCTATCCAAAAAGTTGCATGATTTGAGCAAGGGTTTGAACCTGACTCGACTTCCTTTGCTAACTGCTTTAATTTTCAGGTCTTAAAACTTTCCAAAGAAAGACCTGAAATAGGATAATTACTAAACTCTCTGAGTGCCATCAGAATTATAAAAGAGGAAGACTCTATTCACACTCTTACAAAGTCATAAGTTGCATTAAAAGCTACTTCACTTGCTAACTTTATATATTTGTTCTTTAGGGAAAAGGTTAGAAAACATAGGCAGAAAACTGGAAGAAGTTTTTCGAGAGGCAAGGTGGAGGCAACCATCTGTTGTATTACTGGATGACCTTGATCACATAGCTGGAGTTCCTCTTGCTCCAGAACACGAGAACAGTCCTGAGGCTGTTCAGAGTAATCGGCTTGCGCATGGTAATGATCTACTACCTAGATATTGCCACTAATTTTTTTTCAAACACTCTTGATTAGGAATGACTATGGTTTTAAATTTTTATGTTTTCATTCCCCAATACTTTCCATGAGAAGTTCAGAGTGTGCTGTTTATACCTTCAGAAAAGTTGTCATCAAACTTTGATATATTCTTCAGTTGACAGTAAATTAAGCTGTGATTTATACATGTAGAATCTTGAAACAGATTTGTTACTTTCATTTGTTTCTGTAGTTTTTAGTTCAAAGCAGCTTCTCTGTTTAGATAAAATATTTATAGAGCTGTCATACAAACCAGTAATTCAATTCATAATTATTTTTTTTCTTTTTAATATATTGTTTTATATATTAACCTGTCACCTTTTTCTGCTGTGGAACTGAAGGTGACATGTTTAGCATTCCTGGCTAATCTTCTCAATCTAAACCTGCCTGCATTAGCTGGGCAAATATGTTATGTATTTATAGACCATTTTGAAACATAGTTAAAATTTATGTTTTACATTAGTAAATTGAGACATGTAAAAGTCAGCACATAAAGGTTCAGGTAACCATACATTTAATTATTGTAGAGTGTATCTATTTACAGATTATAAACAGCATCTTCCATGTTTGTTACAAGTTTACGATTTTATTACGGGTTCTCGTATATTTGATATCAATTGATTGGATATTGATCATTTTAGATAGGAATTAGAAGTTTTTTTTAATACAGTTGAAACAGACTAAACATAAAGTATACATATAGTGGAATAGTTACAAAATGCTTTACTGAAAAATACCATTTTCTGTAATAGATTCTATTTATGGAGAAAACAAACACTGATGTAGTTGCTATTTTTTATGATCACCAATCCATAAAAGCTAACTCCTTCATTCTTCTAATTTTAGTCTTGAAAGATATGATAAAAGAAGCTATTTCCACATACAGTTTGATTGCACTTATCACCACAAGCCTGTCTGAACAGTCACTAAATTCTTCCATTGTTTCTGCACAAGGATTTCACATATTTCAATGTTTCCAGCACGTCCCTTCTCCAAATCAGGTAAGAGTAATGAGCTATAATTTATTTAAAGTATATTCCTCTAGAGTGCATTTAAAATCTTGTTTTCTAAATTGTTTTGTTTAGGATGTTGTAAAACAATTGTTCTCAGTATCCACATCTGAATTTTATGATTAAAATTAAAGCTTTGTAATTACACTGAAATATAATGTAGCTTTTCCTTGCTTTTTAAATCACTGAATTGTGTCATTCATTTCTTTCCAGGGGCAAAGATACGAAATACTTCGGTCCATAGTAAAAAATAAGCTTGACTCAAATTTAGACAAGTTCTGTGATCTTAATCTCCATCTAATTGCAAAGGAAACAGAAGGATTTGTAGCTAGGGATTTGACAATGTTAGTTGATCGTGCCATACACTCAAGTGTTGCCACCCAGGAAACATGTGAAAAAGAAGGTATGTATTTTATTTCATCAATTTTTTTCAATCATATTTAAAAATAATTATTATAAAACAATTTATATTATCTAATCCAGTAATATAAAATAAGCAATGTTTGACTTATCTGGGCCTAACCGTATTAGTACCCTGCAAATCTGCTAGTTTAGATGTTGATGCAATCAAAACCTGTGTTTCATTTCAAATATTCTATGGATTTAGTGAGGTGCCCATATAGGGAGTAGGGTGATTAGTAGTACTATGTGGCACAGAGTTGAAATTAAAGAACCTAAATGTGACCATGTTTTGAGCTGCCAGGACAATGTTTATCTGTGGTTTCATTGGACCTGTCAATATTCTCTTGTTTGTGTCAACTTAAAAGTGACAAGGTCTTCTGATCTCATATTCATTACATAGCATTTGGATCCTTTCAGAAATGGATAATCGTACTTGTCATGCTACCTTTATTGTATTTCATCAACAGCTTTTACAATTCTGGGTGCTTTTTGCTTTGCATAGGATTGTAGGATGTAGCTATTAGACTTGGCTAGGATTTACTTTGCAAAGCACTCAATAGCATTTTGGATATTGTATACTATACTGATGCCTTATAAAATATCATAAACGTTAATATTTTCTCCATTTAACAGATTTCATACAAGCATAGGTTTCTGAGGAGATTTATAAAATGTTTTTAAATCTATTTTAATAGATTTGGTTCTATCAACAATAGACTTCCAAAAAGCTTTACAGGGATTCACACCGACATCTTTGAGAAATGTTAACCTCCATAAACCTCAGGACTTTGGCTGGGATCAGATTGGTGGGCTGAAAGAGATACAGCAAGTACTTACAGATACTATCCAGCTGCCTGTAAAGGTATGTCTTGCATTTGTAATAAGAAAAAAAAATCATATTCTTAATATTGTGTTTACTGTATGGCAATAATTGTTAAGAATGCAGTCAACCCTCCACCATCTCATGGATTAAGGGGGCAGGAACCTCATGAAAATGGGGGGGGGATTAATAAATATACTTTTTTCTATGAGAATGCTACTCTAAGAATCCATAGATCTTCCAGCATAATTCTTTGGTCAACATCTCATTGACCATATAGTCATACAGAAGGTTCTAGAGCAGGCATGGGCAAACTTTGGCCCTCCAGGTGTTTTGGACTTCAACTCCCACAATTCCTAACAGTCTACCGGCTGTTAGTGTTACACTCCAGGAAAGGAATAACCCTCTGACTTTAAACACCACACATTGAATAGGAAAACAATCCTTTTATTGAAGATAAGTAAAAAGCAGCAAAGTAAAAAAAGCACTTTAAAGAAATAGGTAAATCTAATTAGGTAGGAAGATAGCATGAACAATTTAGTCCATGGTAGAGTTCAGCAAAGTCCATGAAAACAAAGTCCACACATCTCTAATACAATCCAGAAAATCCGGAATATATTGATCCATGGCTTGGGTAAGCAATCATAAAACTCAGGAATCAAAACCATGAAACAAGAAGTATTATAGCATGAATCTTCAAAGCAAGGCTTCCATGAAACAAGGGCGAGAACTTAGCTTGAGTCTAAACAATGCGTCATCTGACTACATATCCTAAACTTGGGACGTTTATCTCCTCATTAGCTAGGTCACTAGCGTTCAGAAATTGGTTTCTTTTTAGCTGAGGCTTTGCTATTGTTTTCTGACTGAATTTCTGCAGGTGCCGAGCTATCTTCCTGTTCTCTTTCATGGGAACCCTCTGGTAACAATTCAGAAAGCACACTATCATCCCCACCATTGCCCTTGAAACTCAGGGACATTCCCTCCCCATGAGAAACTACAGGGATCTCCTGGGCATTCTCTGCATCGATATCACTGATCAAACCATTGCCAACATGATCAAACTCATGTTGAACCTCATTGACATCACTCCCACATCCAAAGCACCCAAAGTGATCCTGAAACACAATCACAGGCTGAGCTTATGAAAGGGGGAAGATGCAACAACAGTTAGGAATTCTGGAAGTTGAAGTTTTTTGTGTTAGTGTTAGTTTTCCAACCCTGTGCAATCAATAGCCCATAGTTTTGTGACGAAAACATTACCAACGCTGCAGTCTGTTCACATAGATGCTGTTTTTTTATATCCACAATGTCAGTGAGATGGGTAGGTTCATCTTGGAGAATAGGATATAAAGAGTTATATTGGATATTACATATATACCAGTTTTCTCACAAAGTAAACACATTTGAGAAAGCAAACACTACTCAAGGCAGCAGACTTAGTCTCTATGATTACTATATATGTTAGCTTAATCATGATGAAACAATATCACAATGGCTTGTTTGAGCAGGATGAAATTGAAGCTGGCAAATCGGGGGGAAATCACAAGAGGAAAAATGTAAACTGTAGCTTAAATATGTACTTTTCACTTATGTCTTAAAAGAAGCATAGTTCAAGAGAGTTTGATAGGTTTTATTTTTTAAAGAAAGGAGAATAAATTATTGGTTGTACTGCAGATATTGATCTTACTAAGAATTGATATCATGAAGCGTTATATTTTATTAATACAGTAGAGTCTCGCTTATCCAACATAAACAGGCTGGTAGAACGTTGGATAAGCGAAAATGTTGGATAATAAGGTAGGATTAAGGAAAGCCTATTAAACGTCAAATTACATTATGATTTTATAAATTAAGCACCAAAACATCATGTTTTACAATAAATCCACAGAAAAAGCAGTTCAATACATGGTAGTGTTATGTAGTGATTACTGTATTTACGAATTTAGCACCAAAACATTGCTGTCGATCCAGGCAGGAGGCAGACTGTGTTGGATAATACAGAACATTGGATGAGCGAAGGTTAGATAGACAAGACTCTACTGTAATACGAAGACATATTATAAATTTGTAAAATAGCTCAGCCGCCCTCAAACTAATGGCAATCAGTTGCGCTATATATATATATATATATATACACACACACACACATACACACACACATGTATATGTATATATAGAAACTATATATATTTTCTACATATATTTTCAGTATCCAGAATTATTTGCAAACCTGCCCATACGACAGAGAACTGGGATCTTACTATATGGAGCTCCAGGAACAGGAAAAACACTACTTGCGGGTGTAGTTGCTCGAGAGAGTGGAATGAATTTTATCAGCATCAAGGTAGCAAACTTCAATTTGACAAAATATGGTATAGTATCTGGCAGTACTAAAAATGTTACAAAAAGGTCAAAATCGTACTAATTATGTGCAAATATAAAACATAAAACCATACAGATCTCACTTTCTCCTTCCTCTTGCAACTCTTTCCAACCTGAATGATTCTTGGAGCGAGACTTCAGAATAAAGGGAAATTTACAGCTGAACCTTCTGTCAGATAAAATCTCCTTTTGTCATCGGAGAGAGATCACTAGATCTGTTTCAAATGTAGAAGAACCTAGTTCCATCTGTTCTCAGTGAAACAATCAGACAAAATGGCATCAATTTTATCACAAATCTATTAGCTCCCCCTATAATGATTTCTACTTTTTTGTCCTTTTGCGTGCTTGTTGTTTCACATTCACTGATAAAATATATTACTGTGACCATAACAGATCATATGTTCACATTAACAGATCAATTTTTTGTTGATGGACTGACAGAAGTTATGCAATTTGAGAAACTATATTTTTTATTATCCTGAAAGTAGTATGTTGCTGTCCCTTCAATTTTGCTTTCTTTCATTACTTCAAACTAAATAAGAACTAAATGGCTTGGTTTGTTAAGCGGTAAGTTAAGTAGCTGGCTTAATTAAGTAGCCCGGTTTATCTTTATCTTTGTATGTTTCAGGGACCAGAGCTACTCAGCAAATATATTGGAGCCAGTGAACAAGCAGTTCGAGATATATTTAACAGGTTGGGTCCAGATTTATTGTTTTCCTGATTTAATTTGTGCTGGTCTGTGACCATAATAAAGTTTTGATGATTCCTGATTTAATTGTCATGATCAGTGTTAAAAATAGTCACTGGGTTTTCTAGGGAGTAGTGTGAATAAACAAGAATGATAGAGAGGTGTAAAATAGCAAATATCCCATGCTTCATCTTGGCAGGAGTTATTCATTCTTTCGTTCTTGATTATGTTCAATTACAGAGCGCAGGCAGCCAAGCCTTGCATACTTTTCTTTGATGAATTTGATTCTCTTGCTCCACGGCGAGGTCATGATAACACTGGTGTAACTGACCGAGTTGTTAATCAGCTGTTGACTCAGTTGGATGGAATAGAAAGCTTAGAAGGTAACTATTTAGATGTTCTGTCTCTACCTGGAATGCTTCTGTCATTTTTGTGCTCGTAAAACATTCATTAAGCTTTTTTATTAACAGGATTTTTGTGTGTGTTTTCCCCGCTTTTCCTCAGGAGTTTATGTCCTGGCAGCCACTAGTCGTCCTGATTTGATTGACCCCGCCCTGCTAAGGCCTGGTCGATTAGATAAATGCTTGTATTGTCCGCCTCCTGATCAGGTAGAGAAACAAATCACTGTATAGATTTTTTTTAAAAAAAAAAACGTTTTAACTAGGTCTAGCTCACTTCTGTGTGAGTTGTATTTAATTATTTACTTTTCAACTAGAGGAGATGAGAGGAGGTTGATTGGTCCCAAGAAGGTCTCAGGGGGAACCATGTCCCCCCTTTTTTCCTAACTGACCCCAAATGGAAATCCCCAAAAACATTCAGTAGGGCCCCCAAAGCGTGACAAATTGCTGTAAGCCATTTGACTGAGTATGGGGCCTCTTAACACAGATCTCCTGTATTTTAGATCCATATGGGGTCTTATTTCCAAACTCGCCAAGTTAAGATCTTGGGCAACTTTCCAGAGATGTCCTAAGATATGATATGAATGCTGAATGCTAAAGCTGTTTCAGGAATCATTAACTTGAAAATCGCATCTTAAATTGAATTGCAAACCTTCATGGTTGGGTCAAGATGCTTGGGCATAGAAAATTCAAGGGAACGTTTCTGCCATGAAATCAGGTTGTTTACGTCAGTGTGTCCTTTCACATGCTATTTTTGCTTCACCCCTGCCCCTTTCTCCAGATCACAAGACAAGAGAATCAAAATATTAGGTACTATGCCGGGCTAAGAAAATAGTATTTTAGTGATATGATTAAATTCCCTTTTCTTAGGCCTCCCGATTTGACATCTTAAAGGCACTGAGTCACTATCTCCGTCTGGCACATGATGTGGATTTTGAACACTTGGCAGCAAAAACTGAGAATTTCACAGGAGCAGACCTTAAATCTTTACTGTACAATGCCCAGCTTGAAGCAGTGCATGCTAATTTGGGTTCGTCCTTGCCACAGGTAAGGATTCTGCCATTAAAAGAATTCACTTAAATATGGGTATGATATTGATAATGTTTATCACTGGC
Organism: Anolis apletophallus; assembly: GCA_030556195.1. NCBI lineage: Eukaryota > Metazoa > Chordata > Lepidosauria > Squamata > Anolidae > Anolis > Anolis apletophallus. The sequence continues at coordinate 38,148,827 of JARBWK010000008.1, read as the reverse complement.
TAGAACAGTGTTTCTCAACCTTCCTAATGCTGCGACCCCTTTATACAGTTCCTCATGTTGTGGTGACCCCTAACCATAACATTATTTTCATTGCTACTTCATAACTGTATTTGTGTGTGGGGGGCGGGGGTTGGGTTGATTTTGTCATTTGGGAGTTGTAGTTGCTGGGATTTATAGTTCACCTACAATCAAAGAGCATTCTGAACTCACCAACAATGGAATTGAAACAAACTTGGCACTCAAAATTCCCATGACCAACAGCAAATACTGGAAGGGTTTGGTGGGCATTGACCTTGAGTTTGGGAGTTGTAGTTCACCTACATCCAGAGAGCACTATAGACTCAACAAGGATGGACCTGGACCACACTTGACACGAATCCTCAATATACCCAAATGTGAACACTGGTGGAGTTTGGGGAAAATAGATCTTGACATTTGGGAGTTGTAGTTGCTGGAATTTATAGTTCACCTATAATCAAAGAGCCCCTTGCATCCCACCAATGATAAAATTGGGTCAAACTTCCTATACAGAACCTTCATGCCTTGAAGGGACTAGTTGGTGTGAGCCTCCATCCCACCTCTCACACTCTCCCTCACCCACACATGTGCATCATGCTGCCATGCGCCAAGCATGCCTGCTCTCCCCTCCCTGCTTGGAGTCTCAGAAACAGCCATCCCCTTGGCTGGGAGGCCTGCCAATCACAGCAAAGGAGAGCTTTAGGTGGGAGAATTCGCAGTCTGTTTCCAAAAAGAAAGAGAAGGACAAGCAGAGAGATCTTCAACCTTCTCTGCCAAAGGGCTTCCTTAGACCAGGGCTGTCCAACTGGCGGCCCTGGGGCCGTACCCGGCCCCCCAGCCTGTTGGCTCCGGCCCCCGCTATGCCCCCAGCCGCCATTTTTAATTTTTTTAATTAAAAAAATTTTAAATGCCGGCCAGGCGGGTGAGGGGAGGCGGGGCAGGGAGGAGGAAGTGAGCCAGCTCTTCCTCCCTGCACCGCCCTCTTTTTCCCTCACTCTCCGACGCCGATGCCTTGGAAGGGAGGGGGATCCCCCGCGGCACCTCCCTCCCTTCCAAGGCATCACGGCAGCGGCGAAAACTCCCCCGCGCAGGAGGCCGGCCACGCCCCCGGGAGCGGCCACGCCCCCGGGAGTGGCCACGCCCCCTGCTCACTGATCACCTGCGGCCCCCCAGGTGATCAGTGACACTTCTTCCGGCCCTTGGGCCGGAAGAAGTTGGACAGCACTGCCTTAGACCATCAGAAATATATGTTTTCTGACTTCTGGCCCGGCGAAGATGGCGGCAGGACGGGCACTCTAAGACTCCTTGGAGTGCCGCCTGGTTTCCTGGCCGGAGGGCGATCTACGCCCCCCCGCGGACAGAAGCGTCCGAAGGGAGCGCGAAGCCGGCGGACGGGGTCCGGCGGCCCCAAAGATCTCCCCCCCCCAAGAGGGAGAGATCGAGCGGGCCCGGACCGCCGCCATTGCGGCGAGCGAGCCGGGAAGCCGGAAGCGGGCAGCGACCCGCACTCACTGCCGGCCCAGCCTGGCCTCCCCCCCCCCACCTCAAGCAAAGGGCAGCAGAAGGGACGGACCCAGAGGAGGTCGTAAGTACGGGGAGCAGCAGCCCGTACGCCATCAGGGAGGCGCCATCGGAAGCAGCAGGGAGGAGCGCAGACGAGCAGTAGGGACCCCAACAGCCCTGCGGAAGCCCCCACACAAAGGGGATTGAGCCCCCAACAAAGGGGAAGTAAATACCCAGTAAAGAAGCCACACAGGGGGGCAGACAACCGTCTCGGACACAGGCAGAGTGAGAGGGAGTAATAGACCTGGAAGGCTCCAAGATGGCGGACGAGCTCTCATAGTCCCAGGAGCAGGGAAGAAGAAGAGCTTTTTGGCAAGAGCACCATCTTGGGAGAGGGAAAAAGCATACTCTCCACAGGGAAACAGAGCCCCCCAGGATCCCCTCTGCATAAAAAAGGGAAAAAGCAGCAAAAGGCTTAGAGAGGAAGCTCTATAGGCAGAGGAGAGCAAGGGCGGGGAGGAAAGGCAGCGGAAATCAAGGAACGAGCGGCCCAAGATCCAAAAAGAACAGCAGAAGGGCGAGGGGGGATTGACGGAGGTGAAAAACAGTGATCCACAAACAGCCAGCCCCAGTTTGGGGGAGTATCCAACAGGAAGATCAGGACCACCGAGGGCAACTCATCAGGGCAGAGGGAGAACACCCCTTTCCTCTCCTCCCCCGCCTTCTAACAGCGGAACAAAGTCAGGAAGGCCGCACTCCAGTCCCCAAGGTGAACCGCATAATCAAAGAATCAGAAACACCCACAAAGACCCCTTCCACCCCTCGCCGGCCCTCAAGACACCTGAAAAGACAGAGGACCCCATCACAGTGAATATCACCAAAACATCTTCTCGGAAAGGCCGACGTCTCACTCCAGAATCTGTGGCGTAACCCCAGAACCTTCCGATCACGAACAGAGAAAGGGCCAAGGATAAACTAAAACAATGCCATGGCAAACCTGAGAGCTATCAAGGACGCCAAAGGATCCTCCAAAAAGCAACCACTCTCTGAAGAAACGACTCTCAAGGACATCCTGAGGGAAATACAAAAAATAGTAGAGAGGCAAGAACAAACACAGAACCCGGTAGACCTGGTGGCCAGCAGACAAGAGTCGCATCACAAAACAGTACAAGATCAGCTGCTGAGCATGCCAATTATGTGAATACCAAGCATGCCGCCGAGCTGGCCTTCAGCGACCAAGAAGGCAGAATGGTAGGAGTAATGATCAGGGTGGGCTTGCAGAGGCTACTGATTTGTAACATCTACGCGCCAAATGGCCCCAAGACAATTTTTTCAAAGGAGCTTCAGAAACACATCGAGGATCAAGACTTTGACAGCTTAATCATGATGGGAGACTTTAATGGGGTTATAGACCCACAAATGGACAGATCCTTGGAAGGGAGGAAAAAGCAGGGATCGAGCTCAGATGCTAATGGCACGCTCCCAAAAGTGTTCCTTCAGATCAGAGACAACCTAGGACTCCAGGACGCCTGGCGCTCACACAACCAAATCAAAAAAGACTTCATGTTCTATTCTCACAGACATCAGAGCTGGTCGAGAATAGACATGATCTGGCTCTCTAACTCCCTGATCACGAAGGTCTCAAAAATAGACATAATGCCGAGAGACCTCTCCGACCACTGCCCACTAGAGATGACAGTAAACCACAAGCTTCCGACAAGAAGGTGGAGAATGAACAACAATCTCCTGAAAAAAGAGGAGGACATCAAAAAATACAAATCATTGACGAAGGAATACTTTGACCACAATGACAACCAAGAAGTGTCACCTGAAATAATCTGGGACGCATATAAAGCGGTGATGCGAGGCCACCTGATCCAACACAATGCAGTTAAGAATAGAAGCCGTAGGGAGAAGATGCAAGACCTACACGGGAAAATCAGGATAGAGGAAACAAAACTGAAAGCATCCCCCAAAAGCCAGGAAGCGATCCGCAACCTAGCCACCCTGAAGCACCAGAAACACCACCTAGAACTGGAACAAATGGCCAGGGACCTGAAATTCCTAAAACAAAGGAACTTTCAAAACGCCAATAAACCAGGTAGATGGCTAGCGAGGAGGATACGGAAAAAGAGACAAGCAGGGATCATCACCAAAATCCGATACGATGACAAGTTGAGCTCGAGAGAAGACGACATAAAGGATGGATTTCAACGGTTCTTTGTCAGCCTTTATGCAAAAGAGCAAGTGGAGAAAGATGACATTATACACTATTTGAGAGAACAAAAAATAGGAAAGGTCCCAGATCATTACAGGTCCATTCTCAACAAGGAAATATCAGAAGAAGAGATCAGGAAGGCAATCAAGAGCCTAGACGCAAACAAAGCGCCGGGACCAGATGGCCTGATGGCGAAACTATACAAGGTCCTGTCCGACGAGCTAGTCATCTTCATGAAGACAATATTCAACAGGGTCCTGTCAGAGGGAGCGATCCCCGACTCCTGGAGGGAGGCTAACATCACTGTAATCCACAAGGAAGGGTCAGACGATTCCAATGTGGCCAACTATAGGCCCATATCCCTTCTCAACAATGATTATAAGATACTAGCAAGTATCTTGGTGGACAGACTGAAACTGTGGCTCAGTGACTGGGTAGAAACGGACCAGAATGGCTTCCTCCCGGGCAGACAAACCAGGGACAATGTTAGAGCAGTCCTTGACCTCATGGAATACTATGAGGCCCACCCAAAGAAAGAAGTGGCCTTCCTCGCCCTAGATGCGGAGAAGGC